>JAPMOQ010061697.1:1586976-1635554 GCA_026543055.1 Argiope trifasciata | reverse complement strand
CGTATTTAAAATAATTGAATCAAAGAAACTATTAATTTTCTTTCCAAGATTTTCTTTTAAATATAAAATCTGGAAAAATAAAACAAAGACTTGAAGTTCTAAAATATTATCAAGAGATATCTGTTAATATGAAAAAATAACTGATAAATAAACTTTTTATTGTTTAATATGAAGTATTTAAAAGATATTACTCCTAATATAAAAAATTTAGATTATTTGCTAATCTCACTTACCATGTTGGGTATAGCCCCAAACTTGAGTAGGAATATTAGGTTGCATATGATAAAGTACTTGCTCTAGAAAAATATATATCTATATATCAGTAAATACTCATAAAACAATAAATTTTTCATAAAAAAGGAAATTAACAAGAAAGTTTCAAAAGGAAAAGTATTCTGACATATAAAATAATTATTTTTCTATACCCTCTAAAAATAAATAAATATAAGGATGAATGGTAAAACAATAACTCATTAAAAACACATTTTTATTCATAACATTTCAAATTTTAAAAGCAAAGAAATAACAAGGCTTTACAAATAAAATTCCAGAGCTTTATATTGCAAATAATTTAATATCATCAGTATTTTTTTTTTCTTTAATGTTAAAATTACCAAAGTGCACTTATCTTGACCTCGTTAAGTTTTTTTTTTTTCTTTTTCCAAAATATTCTGGATCAGAAGTAAGTAATTCATCAGTTAAGAATAATAAAATATTTACTATTGCACAGATAAAGGAAGATAAATTTATTATTCATAAACTTACCATGTCCCAAAATTGATATGCAGGAATATTGTTTAAAGCAAATTTATGGAATTTATCAAAATGATGATTTTAAAACTTTTTAAAGTATTAGGTATGTTGAAAATTTGATTTTAAAATGCTTATTCAAATGAATTTTCAGAATACCTATTTTAATTCCTTTATATTTTGCTAAAATAATAAAAGTTTAAAAGCGATAATATGCAATTTCTTATCAAATATAAGTGAGTTAGTTTCTCCTTTTCTTCAGTTTTTTAAAATGTGTCTACAAATGATAAAATAAATGGTCTCTAGAAGAAGTTTTTGTACAAAAGCATGTATTAAATCAGTAATCGAAAATTAAGGAAGAACAAATGCTGTATAAATAATTTGAAAAAAAAAAAAATAAAATAAAGGAGAAAAATGAAAACTTGCAACAGAATGTACATTTAAATAATAATAATAATAACATAAAATATATGTATATTTAATTTTATGACAAACCAAATTTACCAATTAAAATTAAAAAAAAATAATGCTAATAAGTTTTTAGAAATTACTTGTCAGAGGAACATATATATCTTGTACAGTTGTTGGCGTCCATCTGAACCACCGTATTCTAGCTGAGTAGAATAAAATTTTAAAAATTACATATTACATTATATTTGGGAATATGAATATTTACAAAACATAAAATAATTAGAATTTAAAAAGAATTGAACTAATACAGCATTTGAATGGAAAAGATACTTAAAAAACAATATATATTTTTCATATTAAATTCAAAAAATTATTAATAATATTAATATATATATTCCTATTTTTATACTTTTCAGAATGATAAGAAACTTTTTAAAAAATAGATGAATTAATTATATATGATATGAGAGGAGAAATAAAAAATGCTGTAAAAATGATAATGAAGTATGGTGTGATATAGTAACAATATGTTTTTTTAGTGCCACACAAACACAAATTAAAATTGACTGCATGTTTGCATGAATTAATAGCAGAATTTTAGTAGATAGATATGATAGACCAGAAAGCATATTTAATTATTTAAAATAAGGTAACTTTTTATATTATATGTTCAAAAAACTGAAGGCTTTTAAGATTTAACATCAGAAAATATTATCAATTAATAAATTTAAATACAAATTTTATCAGAAGTTGTATTAACGAGTCAATTTTAAAGATGCTGAATTTTACAATCGAAAAGAAATATAAGATGATACATTTAAAAGTAATGTTTTAATTTCTTTATGCTTATTATGATTTGAAAATTTTTAACTATATGGTTTATAGATAAATATTTTATGATCCTAACTAGTGCACATTTTGAAAACTTTAGTAAAATAGTCAATCACATATTTTCTTAATCAAAATTGATTTCAGATCAATTTTTAATTTTAATAACTTCTTAAAAATGTATATCTTATTGTTTATTATGCATTGTGACTGACATTTATATTTGTATATAAAATTACTAAAGCAAATGCTTGTTTGTAAATATTGTATTTACAAAGTGAACATTATGAAACATATAAGTAGTTGATTTTTATGTCTGACAAATTGCTATCATTTTCCTAATATTTTACATTTGAGTTGATAGAATTTGTACTTTTTACAAATAATTTTACTGTGCAATAAGCTAATTATATTTTGAACTTTTCTTAGCTCAGCAGCTTGAGGCATCTGCCTACTCAGAAATCAACTACTGAATGTAGTGCGACAGTATTTCAATCTTGAACAAAGGTGAAAAATCAATCACAAAAAATGTACTTTTTTATACTAAAACTAAATAATATTTTTTGATAACAATGTATTTTTGAAAATCAAGGATAATAATTAGAGGAATATTCCTTGAATTAGAATACCACAAAAATACTTCATATAGTTAAAAAAAAATTTTTTTAATGTAATTTTACTTACGAGCTTTTGTATATCTGTGAATTCTTGTTCGTGGTATGAAGATATCTACGAAAATTAAAGCTGAAAAAAAGTTTTATGATTATTTCTTTCCACTTTTAAGAGAGTAATAGTTTTACCAATAATCTCAAATCCATAAAATATATTACTTAAATTCACTCAGTGAATGAATCGGTATTTTCTAAAAACTTTTTTACTGCTTACCTTAAAATCAGATTAATATTTATCTGAATTTATCATTGAATATTCCATGGATAAAATATTCTTAGAATTTTAAAGTTCTAATAACACTCCAAAAAGTATCTTTTGCTTCCTTTAAAAGTTTAAATTTAATATAATTGTGCTGATTAAATTATGATTACAAAATGTGAACTACAATAAAAAAATACCTGTAAACTTCTAATAAAATAATTATATGAAAAAAGAATCCATGTATATTGAATTATCCCAAAGGAATGAACAAAATGAAAATATTTGAAAACAAGATTTTAAAAACACACTTTCAAAAGCAACTAATTTAATAAAATACATATGAAATTTAAATTTCTTACATACAGACACAACTAATAAAATATGCAAAGGATTCCAATCATGTATTTTTCATCAAATAATGATCATTGCAATACAGCTAAACTCGATTTAAAAGTTCTGAAGCTTTTTAAAATAAACAAATGTATAATGTTTAAATACTAATTTTGATTCATATGGTAACATACAAAATAGATATATCTTACTGAATTAAAAAATATATAAATAAAAACATAGTAAATTTTTCTTATTCTTAACTTTTTCAGGGTGTATTTGAGACAACTTCACGGCATCAATGGAAAAAACTCTTTTAAAGATTTTTGGGCTTAATTAATAGATGAAATAAATATGGAAATTTGAGAGATAATTCTGTATTTTAGATAAACGAAACTCAAATCATTTTTGAGTTATATTCTAAGGAAGAAAGGCAGAATGTCACAAATGTGTTTTTTGAATTTAGTTAGGTTTGAAACATGGCAATTCATCAAAACTCTAATTTTAAATTTTTAGGCTATTAATATAGGTTTATAAACATATATATATTTTATATACAAGAAAGTAACTAGTTGAGATTAATATCTTTCTGTTTGTTTTTTATTGAAGATGTAAACTATAAAATTCATCCTTAACCATGGGGAAAAATACAATTTTTTTTCTGCATCATCTTTATTAAAACTGTTTTTTCCTTCTCATTTAATAAGTTTATAAAAGAAATATTTCCAGCCATCAAAGTTTTTCTTTTTATCTCCAATAATTTATTCCTATTATTTTTTAAACAGGAAAATAAATATTATTGATTACTTGTTTAGATTTGCTTAGCAAAGTTAAAATGGAACACAGACAACAAATCACATGTGCATAGGAAATAGTCTTGAAGTAGACATTTAGTTTAATGTTTTACTTTTAAATTGAAAATGCACCTATAGTTTTAAAATACAAATAAGTTAAATAATATTTTGAATTCGATATTTTTATTCAGTAGAAGTTAACAGCAATTTTGGAGAGAATATACTTTTCAACTTCTGATAAACCTATTTAGGGTTGCAATAAATAATTTTGAGACTTGAACTAATAATCTACTATATATGAGCAATATAATAGGAATTTAGATGCATATTTCCAGAAAAATTATAATTGTTTTACTGTCCTATCTACTCTAAACAATTGTTAATTGTTTTAAGAGTGAATCGGTCAGTAACTATTTAAAAAACAGTTCATACAATGAATACGAATCCAATGAATACCAATATAAAATCAAATTATGATTAAAAACTCATTCTGCATTTGTTTTAAAAAAAGTGATGCTTACATAAAATCAAACAAATCATTGTAGAAAAAATATATTTAAGAATAAATTTAAAGGTCCTATTTCTAAACTATGGCATATAGAAAGAACATAACAAATATTTAGACATGACATAAGGAATTCAAGTCACACACTCCAGAAATGAAGCAAAATTATATTTACTTACGTCGTTTTGGAACATGAACTGTTTTAGGAGTACCAATCAAGTCTTGGTGTACATGATAAAATTTTGGAGCTATAAAAAAGTAGAATAAAAATATATAAACATTTTGAAATTTCAACTAATATCTAAAAAAATTTACATATTCTTATATTTCTTCATAGTTATTGGTTCTAATAATTTACTTAACTCAATTCCTCACTTTTGAAATGTATATCACAGGAACTATTTACACAGAGTATATAGATATTTATAATTAAACAAATTAGAAAGCTGCTATAGAAGCTTGTAAAATATTAAAAAAATTATAGGAACATTAATTTATATTAGTGTATTTTATTTTATGAAGGTAAAAAAATATTGTATGTTATTAGAAGATAAAAAAAAAACAAAAAAACAAGCATTTCACAATACATAGGGCATTCTAACTGAGATTTAAATAAAAGTATTGCATACTTTTATAAATAAAGATTTATGCAAAGATATTTTTAAAGAGCAATACAATTTAATTCTGCACTATTTATCACAGAACTGATTTTATCAACATAATTATTTGATGTTTTTCAAGAGTGTTAATCAATACATTATGAGACAATTTAATGCTTCTGTGAGTTAATTTGTTCGAATGTCATTTTGGAAAATTAAATTTGGCAATAAATTACTTATGTGTATTTATTTTGTATTTTGCCCTACACATACAAAAAGAATTTTAATGTAAATATTATCATGCACTTTTTTGTATGTCACAATTTATATTTTTATGACAGTAGGTAGTGCGTGCACATACACACACACTGGCTAAAATAATTGAGAATGCACCTTTTACTTGATAAATCCGACTTTTAATATAAATAAAACATTACCGAGGAATGCAAACATGTTTTTATTTTTACACATAACAATTGGTTTAATTTAAAGTAAAAATTAAAAAAAAAATCAATGAAAAATTTCTGTTATTTTTTAAGGAAGTCTTTTAAATAAACACATGGGGATTTTGGCTTCAAATATTTGAGAATACAAAGGGTATTCGCACATTTTTCAGATGATTTTAAAGGAGTGTACAGAAAAAATTACTTTCATATTTTGAGTTTTAAATGGTGTTTGATAGTCTTTGTTCTTAACTATCATTATACATTGTAATTTCCATGATATGGTATTATGCCATGGCTTTTAAATCGTTTCTGAATGACTGAATAAGAATAACCCTCTTCTGAAAGTATGCAAATGTTTTCTTCCATCTATTTTTAAAAGTCAAAATTTGCATCTTCACTAAAATTATAAAAAACAGACAATACATAAAATTTCAAAAAATATCCTGTTGTGAAAATAAAATTTTCCACACAGATTATTTTTTTCTTACAGTGAAATAAAATCATCTAATAAATGCACAAATTTATGAAAGAAATGCTTCACTAACACTAAATATTTCCTACATGACTACTATTTTTGGATAATATTATCTTAAGCCTTTTCAATGATAATTTTTGTGATGCAGTCTAGTAGATTAACTTAAAGCTAAACTTTTAATTGGAAAATGGTTCCTCGAAGAGAAATTAGTATTGATGTAAGGAAACTCATAATAAGATTATTTTTATAAAAAAGAAAATATTATTGTGAAACAGCTGAAATTGTTGGTAGAAGTCAGACTTGTGTCCAGAAGTAAACTTGATTCTGAATTCCAATTCTAAAATTTACAAATGATTGATTGAAAATAAATGTGGAAATAGAAAGAATATTATTATAAGTGATGTCGCAAAAAGGAAAATTTTGAAATAAATCAATCCTAAAGTAAGTGCAGTAAAACTTGCAATACATCTTCTCAAATAATAGGTAGAAGTGCTGAACTGAAACTGAGCAAAACATAATTAGAGAAGCTGAATATAAAAGTCGAATTGTTTTGAAGAAACCATTCATCAGACAGCAAAATCAGAAAAAGCATTTGCAGTTTGCAAAAACTCAACAATTGAAAACCAATAACTTTTAGAAGAAAGTTACATTTAATGGTGAAAGTAAATTCAATAATTTTAGCAGAAACAGCCATTGCACTGTATGGAGAAAGCCTAATACTGTTTTGAATCCCCCCCCCCCCATGGCTTGCTTGCTATACTTTGCAACAATCTAAAATAAAGTGCAAAAAATTTGGGTTTAGGTGGAAAATTTATTTCGTAGCAGGACAACAATCCCAAACATATAGCTCAGAGCATAATGTGGTGTCTTTTCCATTGTAAACAACAGATACAAACACCATCAATACTGACATCAATATCATAAAAATATATGAATCACACTGGAAACAGTGGTCCAAAGCACCAGAATTAGAAGCAAAACCCATTTCAAAGCAGCATTGCAAGAAGAAGAGGGCAAAATATCTTCAAATACTAATAAAAGATAATTTAAATAGGTACCACAACATTTAGAAGTCATTATAAAAACCAAAGAATATGCAACTAAATATTGACACTTTCTCTATAAGCTAGATATAACAAAGATTTTATTGGTGTATATTTTCGATTTTTTGAGACCAAAATCAGCACATTTTTATTTAAAATGATTCTGAAACTTTCCAATTTAGAAGTTTTTTTGTTGTTGTTTATTTTTTATTTTTACTTTAAATTAAATCATTTGTTGTGGATAAAAATAAAAACATGTTTACATTTCTTAGCAATGTGTTATTTATATTGAAGATTGGATTTATTAAGTAAAAGCAAAGTGTATACTCAATTGTTTGAGTCACTGTATGCATGCAATTTGATTTCAGAGTTACATAATACACAATGGATCATTTAATCACTGTAACTTACCTGGTGTAACTCTGTAAATTTTAGTAACTGGAACACCGACTTCATGTTCTACAAAGTGGGCTAGAGGAAATGATAATAATAATAAAAAAAGATTTCAATCTTGTAAGTTACTATAGAAAAATATAAAATACATACACAAAAAACTCATCAAAAATGATATACCTTTTGGTTGCTTAACATATAATTTTGCTGTTGTCTGGGTTGCTCGTTGAACAACATTTACTTCTGAAAAATTTTAGAGGTTTAATTCACATAAGATATATATTTTTATATACATTTTTAAACAATCAGTTTTCAGAATTAGCATTTTTTCATAATTTTAAATTAAAAAAATGAATTATCATAGTATGTTTAAAACAGATATATCCAGTAAGTAGAAATATTATCTGACTCTAAAATACTTATGCTATTAAGATTCCCTAGAATGAGAAATTAAATACTTCTTGAATTTATAATTTTCTATTCAAATATTTAAAATTCTATAAATATATTAATCATAGAAAATGAGAGGTAAATCTACATATTATAGTTAACCTTACGTATAAAAATCAAGTGGAAAACAAAATAAAGAATCACAAGTTTTAAGAAATATAAAATGCTCCCTAAAAATAGAATAAGGGAGCACTTACCTGGTCTAAGTATATGAATAAGTATAGATTTTGTTGGAGTCAATTTTTGTGTATATATGCGAGCTGAAAGAAAAGAAATAAAATGACCTGCAATTCTCATTAAGCGTTACAAAATTTCTATAAATATATATATTAGCAATTCAAAGAGACAGGAAAGTCATTTGCTAGTGTAAACTTAATTTTATTTGTAGAATTTTTACCTCCTGTCTATCTCCTTACATTAACTTTATTCAATAATAGCTGAACTAATGTACTAAAATAAATGATCAAATGTCAAAAATTTTCTATCAATATTTATGGAGCAATTGAAAAAACAGAAAATCTTTTGTTAGAAATCCATATTTATTTTTCAGTCGATCCACTTTTCATTGGCATTTCATTTCCACCCTGCACTCAAAAAAAAAAAATAACTGAATTAATGGACTAGAATAAATTCTTGTTTAATCAATAATATATTTAATTGAATATTGTGATAAGCAAGATGCAGCATACATCTTTAGTATTCAATCTTCTAAAATAAAACAACCATTTCACAATTTATGACGGAAAATTAAAAAAAAATTAAGTTACATGAAGTAAGCATATAAAGAAAGTAACTTTTGTATAGTTCTAAATATATAAAATAACAATAAAACTAATTTCTTTTCACAAAAAACACCTATGAAGTAATTTTCTTTTTTTTATCTAGAATTATTATTAGATTTTTTTTCCTGTTTGAGACAAGGATTTTTCTCAGCACTTACTATTTTAAAGCAAAACTACATCCAGCTTTGTGAAATTTATGATTTGTTTAAACAAAAATACTAATAGATTATTTTCTATATTGATTATGCATGTTTCTCCTCTGACCTACTACCGATTTTATCCATATTTAGGTATGTTGAGTAACTGAGATGTTAAATAATAACAATTAAATTTTTTCAATTGATCCTGCCCATCCAATGCATTTTGAAATAGATTAAATTATCTTTAGATATTTTTTTATAATCTTAATAATATAAAGAGCTATAACACACACATATAAAAACAAAAAATGAAACTTACGTCGTATAACATACATTTCCATTACAACTTTTGGTGGAAGCATGGTTTTGTGATCAAGTCTCACTGCAAATTACAACTCATTTAATGTTAATTATGTTTCCAAACTATATTATAAGCATAATACAATTAACCTGATTTATGATTAAAAAATTATAATAGTCTTATTTTTAACAGCATATGAAAAATTATTTAAGACTTTGAAAACATTTGCAATATTTGTAGATAAAATTGATTCAGAATCAAGAATTTCATGTTTTTGCCGATAATAACATAACAATATATATTTGTTTAGATGATGCTTATATATTTTTTACCATTTATAAAACCAATGTAAAATTAATTATTTTTTCTAAACTTTGAGGTATAAATTTCCTTAACAAAAGCAGTGCAAAGGATGTATAATTTTGCCCTTAGCACCAGTTTTAAGGGATGCCATGAACAGAAGACAGTGTTTTTAAAGATATTTTTTAAAAAAAATATTTGTGTGTCATGTAATGAAAATTTTTTTTTCCTGAATTTTGAATATATTTAATAATTTTGAATATTATTAAATATGTAAAAATTTATAATTATATGTATGCCTAATACTATCTTTTATTATTGCATGCTGAATTCTTACCTTTGCAACCCCTTAACTGTTTTATTTTCTTTACTGTCTAATAAGATGACACCTTCTATTTCGGGAATATTATCTTATTTTAATTGAAATGGAAAGGCATAGAATGTTTGGCTTATCAGTGCATTCGAAGAAATTTTAATATCAAATAATAGTCCTTATGAATGGTTTATTTTTTGCTTACAACAATTGAAATCCCAGGAATCGATGCACGTATGGCACTCGGGCAAAACAGTTAAAGGGTTAATAAATAATCTATTACTAAGAAAAAGCTTATATTTATAAAGCTGATTTTCAGTTAACATCATCATTCAAATAAATCTGGATGGATCTCTTTTGATGAGCAGAATGAATATTCTATTTAGATTCAATTAGCTGATCTAAACTCAAAAATTCTCAGTACAAAACTATTTTCAAATTTAAGTAACTACAGCATTTTAAATTAATAAAACAAATCTCCATTGCAGAATATTTACCGATTTCCATTCTTCCTCAAATATATCTTAGGATACTTCATCAAGCAACTAAACCATTCTTTTCTTTTAATTAGTTTTGACACTTGAGCCATCTGAAATGAATGCAACAGTTCCTGAGATTTAATACCCTCCCCCACTAGCCATCATTATGACAGGGACAACAGAAGATATTACTTATCATGATTTTTATTGCCATAATTTTGAACATCATCCTTTTCGATGTTTCAGTGATTGACCTAAAATCATTGCATAATGTTTTTTCGTTTAATTTACTGTTTCTCCTCTCTTTTTTGAAGGACAGTGTGCACGTTAATTTGGATTGTTTAAATATATTTGAAAATTTAATGAAAAACTGGATAGGAATTAAATTTACTTCACTAGAAAGTGAAGCATTGTTCTTTTTAAATAATGCAAAAATTACTTTCAAACAATTTTTCAGAAATTTTTGGGACCCCGTCCCCCATTAAATTTGCAATTTTATTATTTCATTACATATTTTATGAACGGAATAATTTTGATTAAAACAAAAAGAAGTTGAGAAATACATATTTATGTAAACATATATTAGAAGTTAAATTAGTACCTTTTGCTGGAAAATATTGATTTACAACAGGAGCAACAGTCCATCTTTGATGAAAAGCTATTGAAAAATAAACAAAGTTTATAAGTAAAAAAACCTATATGTATAAAATTCTAATGTAGTGGTACAAAAAATTTATTTTTTATTATTGAATGACAACGGTTAAATGTAACAAATCATCATACGAAAGGTTCAAATTTTCATTTACAATTTTTACAGGTGCATTTAATTTCACTTAGTTAATTGATAGAACTGTTATAATGATTTAATAAAAGAATAATGGTTTTTGTATTATTTAAAGTAAAAAAAAATCCTTTTCATGATATCAATTTTATATTTGTACAATCTTTTAAATATAATTTGGTGCAGTTTTTAATATTATGAAATTCAACCTCATCCAACAAAACACTAAATTCTGAGCTTTTGTTGGCAATGGTCAGATTCAATTAAAATTATGTCTTTCATTTATGATAAATAACAGGTTGAAATAAAAAAGATATATGCCATATTAATTGTTTAACTGCATAAAAATTTAATTATCTCAGCAGACAAACTAGTTAACAAATGTTGTTAATAATCAACTAATCTTTAGGCATAAGAAAAAAATTTCTGCATTTACATTCAATATATTTACTCAAGCAAATTGTATATAACATATGTATAATAATTTATACATTCTGTTGTTTTTTTGCTTTGAGTTATGGAAATAATTTTTAACGTTAAAATATTTTTCAAGGTTATTTTACTTTATTGTTTTTTTGAATAAATTTTATAAAATAATACTCAATTTGTGAACAGATATCTTTTAATTAATTATATTCTAAATTTAAAAAGAATAAAAAATTATATTTGTTTATTTTTAGATGATAAGAGCACATTTCTGTATATGGAAATTTCAGTTGGAATAAATATGAAATGTTTTAAAATTGCCCAAATAAGATATATTAAAATATAAAATAGATGTTTAAAATAAGTGTTAAATATTCATGAAAGCAGTAATAACAAATGCTATGTCATTATAATGAAACATTTCCTTTTAGTTCCATCCCCAAATGACACAGAGTTTTAATTTTCAACATTTTTGAACAAATACTGCATATCAATATTAACAAATTAAAGCTTTAATTCATAAGCATTTTACATCATTCAGCCAAAATTTTCAACTTATTAAAAAAGCAATCATTATTTTGTTTTATAAGATCATGTCTCTATTGCAGAGTCAATATTTATTACTTTCAGCATTTTCATGAAATAAACTTTTATGAATAAATCATCATAGTTTTAAAATTTAGTAATTGCATTAGCTGAATTATATGTCCTACAAATTGTTAAAAAAATCTAACTCCAAATTATATACAAATATATAAAAAAACATATATATGATTTTACAAATGGTATTTATCGATTATTGAATGTTAGGACTTTAACTATATGATAACCTGCAACAATATAATTGACAAAATGTAAGTAATTTTTTAACAAATATAAAGAACTAAATAAAACAAAATTTCAAAATTTCAAATATTTTTTAATATTAAAAAGTAATGTTAAATTATGGAAAAATCCATTTATTTATGAAAAAATATCAAATAATTTTAACCAAAGTGCCATTGCAAACAGTATTCTGAAATGTTTTTTTAAATGCTCTCTTCTGAATTTATTTGTTCCTTTTTTCAATGTGTTAATATGAAAGAAAGATGCAACCATTTTTTTATAAAATCTTCATTAAAAATGATAAAAATAAAGAATAATAAAGTAAAATGACTTATTATTTGGAAGAAAAATATTCAAATATATCAACTTTTAAATTAAAAAAATAAACTTCTTCATTCTTCACAATAAAATAAATCAATTCTTACAAAGAATTTCTTTGGAAAAGAAAAAGAAATCTGAGGAATAAAATTTTTTAAAATCTACTAACCACAGCAGCGGATTCTCGCTTCATAACTATAACACCCACATGTGTTAGTAATAGTTTCATTACAAACACCTTTTTGATCTCTATGGCGACACATGAAACCATTACGAATATCACAAGTAACAGCTTGTCCAACAAGTCTATGATCTTCATGTGTCATGGCAGTCCGACACTCAAGGCCATTTAAGCTTGAGCATCCTCCAGATCTTCTTACAATTTCATCAATAGGGACATATTCTTTATCCATACATATCCATTCACCATAATTATTGCATCCTGTATTAGGAAAAAAAAACTTTATTTTTGAGCCTTCTATAATTTAACTTCAAATTCGTCTTTAAAGTTATGAAACTTATTTTACATAGGTTCATACATATTCCACTCATTAAATATAATTAAATTTATTAAAATAATGTTTTATATTGAAAAATATTGAGAACTGATTTGCTAAAAAAATAGTAATCCAAAATGGTATAACTCTATTGTTCACTCTTAATTAAAAACATTTTTATATAAGGCAATATTAAATTCTGTTTCTGTAAAGTTTTACTTAAGGAATGAAAATTTCGATTATCAATTGCAGAAATTTAAGAGAAATTTGATTTAACAAAACATAAGCTATGGAAAGAAAATAAAAATTATTGAATTTTGAGCTGTTTGATTGGCATTTTCTGTGTACTGAGATTGATTGAAGAAAATGAAAAGGATATTAGTGATAATGATAGTAATTGTTAGTTTACAATGGTGTTAGTTATGATTTAGAGGAATGTTAAAACACTTTGACTAGTATTTTTTTTTCTGAAGAATAAATGATATAGAGTATGTTGAAAATAGGTTTATTCAATAATGTTAAGATAATGGTGCAAATTCCAGAAGCATTAATCAGTAGATATTGGAAGAATATCTTGATTTTAAATGGCCTTACAAAACTATACTCAGTAAAAATAACTTGACAGCATCTATAGGCTTTCTTTTAATAGTTTAACAAAAGATGATTCTGAAAACATATTTTGACAAGTTTAAAGTAATAAAAAACATTCAATGAACAAAATAAAAAAAGATATATTTTACTGTTTCTCTCAATCTATATATTTTGTTTGTTTTTAAGGGACAAAGCAAGATATTAGACAATTTGTTAAAGTGTTTAGTTGCCATTCATAAATTTTACTATGAATATTCAAGAGATTCTATCAAGAATTTGGGCATCAACTACATTTATATTAAAAGAGAAAATAATTTAATAATTTATTAACTAACAAATATATATACGAATTAAAACAAATTTTACTATTTAAAAATTGCTATTGTAAAAAAATAAAGATTATTTTGTGCACTTAATTTTGAGAGTAAATGGTATCAAATTGCAAAACTTTAAAGTGAAATAAATTTGTCATGGTATTCTAAATTCTACATACTTGATGGATAGTTCATCACTTTTGTTGGAGGCAAATCCAAATGATAATCATGAACCATGGCTACATTTTATGGAAAAAAAAAAATTAAAATTAAAATTACAAAATCATTTACAAATCCCAAATAGATGAATTTCACTGATGAATTAAAAAACAAAATTAACAAAATAACTAATAAAAATTTAAAGAGGAAATAATACAGGATGTGATATGTATATGGGAATAGTGTTTGCATGTATTTGGGGGGGGGAGGAATGTAAAAAAATAATTATAAAACTTTCATGTTAAGGATAGGAATTATAAAAAAAAAGTATAATGAAATAATAATGCATGTATCACAAATAATTTCTTAGTAATTAGTAATAATTTTGAAAACAGTCATCAGTCTGCTTTAATCTATATCTATACTTATAATAAACCTCAATGTGTGTGTGTTGGCGCTCTACAAGTCAGACCGTTCTACCTACAACTACCAAATTTGGTACACGTATATCTGGGAGGTTGGGAATGTGCACCTCGGAGCCCTTTTTTCGAATTTTCAATTAGAATTTGAATTAAGTAAAATTTTAGCGAAATTTGGACGTTTTTTCCGCTATAACTTCCGAAAATATTATCGCACAAATATGATTTTAACATCAATTTAAAGATTTAAAAAATTAGCTTTCTAATGGTATCAGTGTTTTAATGGATAACTTAAGCCTCTATTTTTAACGAATTTTTAAAGAAATACCATATTTTTTTGAGCATGTGACTGGATAAAATAAAAGAAACATAAAATTTGATAAAAAAAATAAATGCAAAGCAAAGGTTTCTACAATCGTTTGCAATATATATATCATTTATTCCATAAATCTTCTTTATTTACGGTAAACCTGATTGAATTTAGACAGGATATGCATTGGAATCCCGACTTAATGGCATATTTCTATAATCGTTTGCAATATCTGTATCATCAATTCAATAATTTTTTTCCATTATAAAATATGATAGTTTCTAAAAAAATAAATGCAAAGCCAAGGTTTCTATAATCGTTTGCAACATCTAAAGCATTTATTTAATTTTTTTTCCTTTCCCGCTTTCTATAAAAAAACATATTTAATATTGAAGCATCACGGAAAAAAACATTTTTAATTTCATGCCAATCAATGCCCGGAATTGCTTCAAGACCAATAGATATATGACTTAATTGAAAATTTTAGAACGCATTACTCATGGCGAACCAGCTGGTCGTCATAGGCGGCTAGTACCCAATAAATATCAATGTGGTTTTAGATTTTGTGATGGAGGATTATAGGGTAATCTAACTTTTCTTACTAATTAATTGCACTTACTATGATTTCTAAAAAGATTTTATTTAAATATAGAATTTTAGTTTCGTATTTGGAACTTCTTTATCTGAATATATATATTTCAATAAAAAAATGTATTTGAATAAAATAAAACATTATTGAACGAAAATTTTGAAGCATATATCAGTTAAACTACAAAAATGATGTAACATAACAAACAAACTTTTTTGCTTATTACAAGAAACAAAATTATGAAATGAAAAATCTCAGATCAAAATAAATAATAATTAAGATACTAAAACATCCATGAGAGTATATTTCCTCTAATAGGACAGTTGGTTTTTCATACAACAAAAGTAAAACATTTAAAAGAGCATACATGTAATATATTTTTAGCTGCAAGGAGAATAATAGACATTAAAGATTTTCAGTAAATATTAGAATTATATAATCTCCATATACTTAGAGGATGACGATGACAACTTTAGGAAAAATTAAAATATGATTTCCTTTGTTGAAATTATTTTTTCTACTCAAAAACTAAAGCATGGAATAGGCTTTCATACCCTAAAGCACTAATTAAAAAATGAATTAGAAAAAATGTAAGATAACAAGCAGTTATGATAACATTTAATAAACTCAATATCAATGTTGACTATTGTTCCTGAATTTTTAATATTTTTTTCCAAGCAAAATATTGGATTAGTGTGATTTTAATAATTTTTACCATTACATTTACCATTATGACTAGATTTTGTGTATACATTGCTCAACGAATGAGTTTAATTTTAAACATAATGACATGAATGCATCCCAGATAAAGAAAACCAATTAATCCAAAGCAAATATGTAAGATAAAAGTAATCTGAGTTTTTAGTTTCAAAATATCTCAAGAAGGGAAATATGAAGAGCTATGAATGCTTAAATGAAATATAGCCAACATTCTGGTCCAAAAATTAGGCAGTCATTAAAAAAGAGAAGTCAACTACACGAATTCCTGTTGATACTACTATGTTCAGTGGTGGCGGGGTGGTAGGCTTAATGCGAGAAGAAGAAGTCATTATAAGAGACAAAAGATTTTTAAAAAATTAAAATAAATTAAAGACCTCCTATCTGTTTCCAATTTTTTAAAATATCACTTTTATGTAAAAATATGTTAGATTTTATCAAGGCAAAGAAAGTTAATCATAAATAGTCACCCCTTTTAAAGAAAATTTCCTTATTAACAGTCAAATTAAAAAATCAAAAGATAAAACCTTCGTTTTTAATTTAACAAAACATATTTTTAAAATAGAGTTTCACTGAATATATATTTACTTCTAGGCACAATTTGGGCAAAAAAATTTCTTTTCCTTTCCACATAGCCTCGACCTAAAAATAAAAAGCACAATTTTACAAGAGTCTACATTTTAAAATGATGTCAAATTATAGGAAACTAATATGCGGAAATGTTGCTAAACAAACCAAGAAATCTTATAATTCATTAGAGAAATATAAATATTTCCATAAAATATTGATTTTTAGAAAAATTTACACTTTATTTGGTTTTTTTTTAATTATCAAAACACTCAATTATCACAGAATTAGGAATATTTGTAAGTTAAAGCTCAAGGTTACTTGTAAGTTAAAATAGAATTAGTAAAAATTGTGTTACTAATAAGACATTAATTTAATAGATTTATGAAATAGTGAAGGATTATTAAAATATCATTTGGGATGCCTCAAAAATCAGTTACAGATGTTGATGATGGGCCAAGTGTTTACATACTCTTCCTAAAAGTTTGTAAGGAAACTAAAGTCTGAGCTTCTTAGTGATAATTTCAGCAATAAGAATTTAGTGCCAACCAATACCCATAACAAAAGAATCATCTTGTTGCTTCATAATATTTTCATTAAAAAAAATAAAAGAGTAATACTGCCTCAAGATCTACAAATACAAAAGTCACAAACTTTTCAAATGGAAAATATTCTGAATAATCGATCAGCTATCAGGTATTGCAGGTATTTGTAATATGGCATACAGGAAATGAGATTGCATTCTTATCCTATTATCCATTAGGGTTAAGATTTATTATTATTTCTTAAATCATCTATGATCTAAGACACAACACTCTGCAACCAACACAAAATCCTTAAAGGCCTGATATACTGTAGAATTTTCATGAGCATTTGCTCCAAATACTGATAAGAAGAGGGGTGTGTGAAATACACAGTTTATTTACTTACTGTATAGCTGGATTGATACAATAAGATAAGATCTGATGTATCCTTAGATCTTCAAAATGATAGTCTTCAGAAATCAAAGATTTCTTGCTTTATAAAGTTTTTCTACTTTTCATTATATTTCCCTCCCCACTTATTTTATACTATGAAAGGGCAAATATGTAAATCAATAATATCTAATTATAGTTTGAATAATATGACACAACATTCCAAAGAAAACTGAAATATCACAGTAGAAGCTATATATAAGCAGAATTTAAAAAAAAAGCCCGAGTCATGAAATTTGCATGATATTTTACAGTTCTTATTCTATCGTTGTTTATTACTCTCTCTCTCTGTCTCACACACAAAATTTAAAATCCCATGTTATGAAGAAAAATGCATGTTATTCAATACTATTTGCAAATAATTTATTTACGGAGTATATACAATTTATTTATATACAAAAACTATTAGAGAAGAAACTTTTTTTAAAAATTATATATCAACATCATATGGTTAAATTTGCATTGCTCATATAGAGTAAATGTTGCATTATAAAATAGAGTAAATAATGATAGCTTTAGTGATACTTA
Organism: Argiope trifasciata; assembly: GCA_026543055.1. Taxonomy (NCBI): domain Eukaryota; kingdom Metazoa; phylum Arthropoda; class Arachnida; order Araneae; family Araneidae; genus Argiope; species Argiope trifasciata. The sequence continues at coordinate 1,617,327 of JAPMOQ010061697.1, read as the reverse complement.
TAGCAAAATTATATGTAAAATAAAAACAGATTTAAAACAATGAATAAAATCACATCAAACAAAAATATAAAAATAAAAATATTTTAAAAATATAAAAATATTAAATATATGGTATTTAACACAGTGTTGTTTAAAAGTACAGTAGATATTGAGCATTCTCTTGTGTCAGAGTTTACCTCACAACTCTCTGGCATATTTATTCAATAAAGGACTTTCTGTGTTTATCAATGTATATTAAGAAGATAAGTAACCCGTTTGATTGATAGGGATCAAAATTTGATATCAACCTACAGCTTTGGTGTTAAGAAAACAATTTTATTCAGTTGTTGTATTTTGATCTTGTATGTCTATTCACCCACATATGAATGGATAGAATAAAAGACACTCCATCTTATTTGATCTAAAGTATACTAACACTTTTTGGGATTATTGTGTAAGACATCTAAAAAAAATTCCATTTAGAAATTTTGATGTAAATTCTGCATATTAAATTTCACTGCCTTCATAAAATTTATAAAGTATATAAGAAAGTTTTGTTTACTATGACTTTGATATTCAGGGAGAAGTAATACTTTAGCTATTAATCAATACCTCAAGGTAGAATGTATCCATAACTACAACATTTTCTTTAGTGAACATTTTTAAAGCCTGGAATAAAAAAGGTGCATTTAATGAGAATGAGAAAAAGAAATAAAAGCTTATGGCAGCTGACGTGTATAACTTGCAATAATATCAAATTGATGTGCTTAATATGTGACATGACAAAAGAATATCATTTCAATAGTTATTTCACTTTATTGTCTATTAAAAAAGAACAATTACAAATGTTTAACAGTGGGAATCTATTTTGTATATTAAGACTGCATTGTATTTGGCAGTACTTTTTTGAGATGGAAGGAACTATTGAGTTACATAAGTTTTTCACAAAAGAAGGGAAAATAGACAGAATCAAATAGATTGATAAAAATTTTAAACTACAAAAAATTAGACATATTGAAAAAAATTGTTACCAATTAATGATTTCAAAATATAATAATTCTTTGAAATATCATCAGCATTTTCCCATTGTCATTTCCTTGTAAATGTTACTGAGTTATACGAATTCTTTTAAAATTTTAACATCTTAGTAACATTGTTTGGATGTTGGTGATATCACAATTTTTTTACTACATTAAAGTTCCACACATACTTTGAATTAATTACTATCATGAAAGTGTCTAAAAGGAATTCTACATAAAATAGCAGATGAAACATCTGTTTGTTATATTTGAATTTTCAACCAGATTTACTGAAAAATTTTTAAGAGAAAAAGCCAATACATACTACTTCTTGTCCAATGGTATTTTCTTGTAGTAACAAAGCCTCGTTTATCAACATAGATTCGAGCTAGAAAAACATATGGAAGGAGCATAAAAATCTCAACTAGATTCTGTCAGACAGATTTTGGTAAATGAAATGATAATTATAATTCACCACTTACGGAGTTTTTGCATAAATTGCATCATCTGTGTAGTCAGGTTAAAATATTTTTCAATACGCTTGGCTGAAAAAGATTCAAGAATTCGTAAGATGTAATAACTAAAAGCTTAGGAAAATATGAATTTTTCTGTTGTATAATTAATATTAATCAGCATACAGAGAAATATTTATAATATTAATTATTAAAAGATTTAATTTATCAAATTATAGTACTTTTCCTAAGCTCCCAATTATAAAAAAGTTCTGTAAGTTTTTGGTTGCTGTTTGCAGAAGCAAGAAACAAAACAAAACAAAACCCCTAGATCTTAATGCAGTTCAATTAATGATAAAAGAAAATGAAATAAATGGTTCAAAATAGATTTTTATGTATATAGGTTTTTCAATTTCAGATCAGAATGAAATAGAGGTTCAAGTCCTTCAGTTTAGTTGTTGTATGAAGAAATATTTATTATAAACTTTGTTTTAATTCAATTTCTGTTAAGCTACAAAAATATAAATGGTTTGAAATAAGTATTTCACAATGATTTTTAATATGCTTCACTAAAATGAAATCTATTAAAAGAAACATTATTTATGAAAATATTAAAAGAAATATTAAATGAAATCTATTAAAAGAAACATTATTATGATAAATAAATTAGTATTTTTATAATTATAATATTAATTTTAAGCTTTAATTTACAAAAAAAAAAATGACTTACGCAGAATAGGATATCTTACAATCTTTGGTGCTACCTTAAATACTTTATCATGATACATCTCATCTGAGAAAAAAATATAATAATTAAACAAAAATAGAACTTACAGCTCAAATATAAATATTATTAGTACAATGATAAAATTAATACTAACTAATATTATAAAATTAGTACAAATATAATTTTGAATTTAAAATATACTAGATTGAAAATAAAAGTCAGTAAATTTTTCAACCTCATTGATGATGACTTTTAATTATAATTACAAATAAATAAACAATAATTTATGTTATGTCCTTCTAATTAAATCTTTAAGAGCACTCTTATTTCTGTTGTTATTTTCAGAGAATGTCTTAAAAAGTAAAACACAAACCAACAAAATTACTACATATAGAACAGAATGTTTTGCAAAAACATAAGATTCATATCTTATTAATTATATTTACCAATAATGTTTTATAAAAAGATATCAAGCAAATATATATATATATATAAGATTGATTTTTATTGAATGAAAGTAAATCATGTCTACTTTAGTTTCTATAATTATAATGTTCTCTTTATCTTTGGTCTTTTTACTATTAGACGGTATACAGAATACAAAGTAATTTTCATCCATCAAAATGAAACTTTGATCCACTAAAAAAAAAAATAATAATAAAAAAAAAACTTTGTTCACTTTAAAAAAATAAATAACAAAGTAGGTATTTTTCATAAAAATTTGATCATACATATTTCTTCTACTAGAGCATTTTTCAAAGACAGAATGTCCTAACATGATGACTCCTAAACTTTTACTTCAGAGGTTATTTAAAGCATATATTAAAGTATGCGATTATATTGCATTTGCTAATTATAATTCAGAATGCCATGCAGGAAAACCAAATTTTGATCACTTTCACTTTCAATAAAAAGTTTATATTTTATAATACTCAAACTCTATTCAGAAAACTTAATACAAAATACTTTAAAATACAAAAAAATTATTAAAATTAAATATGATTACCACATTATGAAATAAAATAAAAAATCCAATGCTACAATATCTTAGCAAGGGCAACAAAGAAAAATCAGTAAAAGAGAAACTATGAAAATTATTTCAAATAAAATAAAAAATTTCAATTGCATTAATTTTAATGTACACATGAAAAATTTATTCCAATTCTAATAAATTATTCCAATTAAGTCAACAAAACTGTGTTTGCAAAAAACAAATTCATAAATAGACATAACTGCTTTAAAAGAAGAAATAATAAAGATATTTTTGTTATTCTTTTTTATAATATTCTTTTTTACTTTCTAATGCTAAGATTCTGAATGAAAAAATTATTTTTGAATAATATTCCTAGTCATTGCATAAAGGTATTTAAATTACTCTAGATATAGATATTTTAAAGTTGTAAATGAAATTAGAAGAAAAACGTTTTTAAAAACAATAAATTAAATAAATAGATACTTGCAATAAAATAATGTTGAAAAATTGTAATAATAGAACAATAAATGCATACGTATTTCAAATTAAATGTATTAAAATTTACATAACTAGAAATGATATTTTTCACATAAAAAAAAACAGGATTGTTTTTCCTAAATAAACCTGTATGGCATATTTATTCACACAGCAAAATATTTGTGCTACATTTTGATAAAAAATAAAGGATTTGTATACAAAGAAACTAAACTATATTTTGAAGAAAATTAAACAGATCATAATAAAAGTGAAAATATATCTTACAAGGAACTGTATATCTGTAAACTTTTGTTGATTGCCCAGGAAAGACATGGTGAATAATGCGCTCTGTGGGAAACGAGGGAAAAAAAAAGTACAAACAAAATTTATTTTGCTGATAAATACTAGAATGGAAAAAAAGATACATGATTTTTTATAATCTTTTAGAACAAAAAAAAATCACATACTTCTATGTATTATCATACTAGGAATATAGATTTTAAATTTTATCCAACAAAAAAATCTTAAATTATACATATATATGATTTTATTATATTATTAGAATAAAATAGATTCCATATATTTGAGCTTGATTCAAAAATTGTGAATGATCTCCAGTTTCATTAATTTTTCTTTTGCCTATATATATAGGTATCTATTATAATAAGTAAAAACGTCAGTAACAGAAAATATTATCAAATTTAGACACTAGCACTTTGTTACATAAAAGAATATAATGCACAGTAAATAATTTTGAAAATAATAACGACATCTTAGTTGTATAAAATTTTTATAAATAGAATAAAAAAGAGCTTCATACTTTCAATAGGAATTTTAAAATCGTGAAAAGTTGTACGAGTCATCCGATCTTCAAATATATGTGGCTCTAAAAAGTAATAATATAAAACAGTTTAATGATGCATATTTAATTAAAAATGTCATTCATCACAAATAACCCATGAATGTGGGCATTAAAATTTATAATATCTATTTATTAATGTATTATGAAACAACAAGGATTCTTTTCAATCAACATAAATTTGTAGTAATTAGAATTTAGATTGTAAATCTAATTATTTGTAATTCTAATTATTTTGATTAAAATTACAAATTTGTAGTAATTAGAATTTTCAAACAATAATATATGAAGGAAAATATTTTCTATAATTAAATTAATAGCTTTTAATTCCAAAAGCAAAAATTTATTCTTAACTTAAGTAAGACTATTAACAATTCTAAAATAACTTTCAATTAAAATAATCACATTTTAAATAAAAGGTATGAGTATTTCAAACAGATTAACTATATTAACCAATGAAGATGATGCTCAGAATTCATCAACAAGTTAGAGCTGGTTGAAAGAAATTCTCACAATCATTAAAAACAATTGTTTATGGTTTTTTAATGTTTGAAAGAATAAAAATTTGCATATGAAAAAAATGTAGAAGCCAAAAAATAACCCAAACCTGTGAAGCCTGAAATTTTTTACATAGATGAAGAAATAAAATTATACATTTCGTAGAAAATGAGATTGTGTTTTTTAAAAATTTAAATCAAACTTTGCCTATTGCAACACAATCAGCTTGCAACATAATCAAAATTGTATTAATGATTTAAAATTTTCATTGATTTGTTAAATGTGTAAATAATGTTTTAAAAATCATATTAAAGCAATTATCTACTTTTCGCATTAAGAAAATGGATTCTTAAAAAAATATACTAATTTAGAAAATCTTTGCCACTAAGAAAAGAAATGGCTGGCTGGAATTATATATCACAACAATGGGTTTGCCTTCAGAACCAAGTCTATACACTACTTATACTATATACAAATAATAATATGCATGTAATAAAAAAAGTTTTTTGTAATACCTGGTGGATAATAAACCTTTTTAGTAAATGGAAGAGGATAAACTTCAATCTTAGGTACCTCTGAAACAAATACCATACAAATAATATATATTACAAATATTTTTAACAATATACTATTATTTTAAGTATACATATTTTGTTTATTATAATTTCATTTTGAGTAGTTATAGGCTCAATATGGGTATTCATTAAAAAGCTACAAAAATACACACAATATTTTCCAACAAAATAATGCTGTTTAGTTATAAATGAGATAATATATGTAAATAAGTGAAATAATATATGTAAAAATATATAACCTTTTATTCTAATGTATTTAAAAAAATAAAATTCTTACTTCTTATTTCAGGTATTACAAGTGCAGTTTCAAAAGTTGTTGGACGAAACCTTAATTGATCAACTCTATCTGAAATTGAAATAAACTATATAGAAAAGCAAGAAAATTAATTTTTTATGTCATTAAATGAAACCAGAATCCTATTCATAACATTTAAACATTGCAATCATAAATATTTAAAAAGGAAAAACAAAAATAAAAAGTGAAATAAATATTCCAAATTCAGTCATTGTAAATTAATAAAAATTAAAAAGAATTCAGTTCAAATTTCCTTTAGAACAAATATTTTAAACTGACAAAGAAATTATCAATCCAGAAAGTAATCATTATAAAATTCAATTACAAAAATATAAACCCATTTCATAAATCAATTCTCTAAAGTGAATCTAAATAAAAGAATAATACAAATCTCAAATATACAATTGATGGATATTCAGGATTCCCATTAGTATAAAAAATTATTAATTTTCAATATCTTTGTTTAAAAATAGAAAATCTGTATAAAATAAATATTTATGGCCAACAGTATCATTACTACCAAAATTTTTGTCAATCAAATTGCAACAAATAAAACAATAAAAACAACAACAACCATGAAATAACATAAGCTTTATAAATTAATATTAAATCATTTATATGAAAAGCACATCAATTTGTCTCCAAAGGCTTTGTTTTACTATATGATGTCATCTTTTTCTTTACATCTGTTAAGAAATTCATTATGTGATTGAAAGCTCACAATTTTTTTAGTGCCATGATATTTTTTTCTCACAGGTATCATACATAAATTTTATCATATTATTCAGCATTAATGTCAGTCAGCCTAAGTTTGCTAGTAGATATTAAATACAACACATGCCATCATAATTCATATTCATTCTAAGTAAATAATCCATTTAAAACACATACATAACACAAATGAAATTATTAACAAAATTGTGAAATTCAAGTTCATTCCAAAACCATTACATCTGTCTCTAAATAACAAGAAAATACATTTAATCGTATTAGATAATTCTGTTTTAAAATATTACTTGTGATTATCTAAGAAGATAAATGTATTCGGCTTCATTCTAATTTTAAATTTTTCAGGAAAAATGAATTTCATTTCCAAACAGCTAGTAAAACAATTTTTACAGCCAAGAATTTTAGAAACAATCCTAATGAATGAAAAGAATTTGAGATTTTTATTAGTATTTGTGCCCTGTGCAATGATTAAATCCATTAATACTCAAACACATTAAAAGCATATATTGGAGTAAAATTCTTAAAATTAAAAAACATCAAAATTTTTATAACTGTAAAATAATATTTTATTCCCAATACTTATTTTAAAGCAAAATAACCAAGTGATTTGTGGGAATTGAGCCAAGCAAGGATCGAACTCATGACAGAGTTTGAAGCCGAGTACCATAATTAGACAAAAGTGATCCCCAAAGTTCAGTGTTACTGGCTCATTAAGATACCACCACATGACTCCCCACCAGCGAGTCTGCGAACAGACAAAGGATATTTTAGCAACAAGCCTTATGGCATTCGAGAAACATATTTTGATAGCACCAAGCGCTATGGCTATAACAGAAAGAGTTTTAGCAGTGCCAAGCACTATGGCAAGCTAGGAAAACGTTCATGGTCTGAAATCCCTAATGTGGAAGTGAATTCTTTGAAACAGAACCTGGGATCTTGTGATTAGTAGCCAAGTAACATAACCATTAGACAAAAGTGATAACCTCTCTCCAGTGGCTGTTACTGGCTTATTAAAATATCACCAGAGATCCATTTGAAACTTTTTATTACATGAATAATAAAATATTTTTTAATACAGTAAAACAATAAAAAATAAAAATTGTTATTATTATTTATATCCTTGTATTATTATAAAAAAATAAGTCCTTTCTGTTTAAATGACACTTTTATTTTAAAATCTGCCAAAAAGGTAGAACATGCCAATCGATAATATGATGAAGTTGAGGTTACATAATCACAAATACAACAAAGTAAAAAAGAAATAATGGAATACAATCAGTATTTATAAAAGTGAAATGTAATTCTTCAAACAATGGCAATAGACAAAAATGGGTTTACTAATGATGCTATATTCAAAATGGCTTAACTGTAAAAAAAAAAAAAAAAAAAAAATAAAAATAAAACACCTTGTTTTTAAATACTTATAATCATAAACCTTTGAATACTTATATCATTATTTTGACTAAATTCTAATAAAAAACACAATTTCTTTATTTTGCAAAAGAAATTTCTCAATGTCGATGTAATTTGTAATATATATGATAAAAAATAAGCAACAAAGAAATTAAAAAAATAATGTAAGTTAAATTCGCAACATTTTAATAAAAACTAGCAGACACTAAAAAAGCAACTTTTCTAAGGAATAAATTCATAGATGTTGTATAAATTGAGAACAAAAGAAATATACTAAAAAATTTAAATAAGTGCTTACCAAAACAAATAATCCTCACTTCATATTTGTAGCAAGAACATCTGTCATTAAATGCAGGATTACAAACAAATCTTTGGTCCTTGTCATGGCAGATAAAACCTTTGTTAATATCACAGACAACTATTTGCCCAACATCAAGATAATTTTGATGTGTAGTTACAGTTCGACATTCAAGGGATTTTGGTTGACAGCCACCAGACTGAATGATGATATCTTTAATAGTTAGCACTTCAGTGTTAACTTCAATCCATGGGCCAGTTTCATAAAGTGCTATGATGAGGGAAAGTATCATATCAAAACCATAATAAAAACTATTAATAAATAAAATAATTAGAGAAATAGGAAATTTCTAAGATGCATTATGTAGAATGCATATAAAAGTTTTGATAATGGAAGAACCATGGGTTTATTTTAATATTTAATATCTAAAATTTAAATCTTATTAATAAGCATATGCAAAATAAATTTCCTAAAAAACAAACAAAATCCATAAAAAATGAAAAAAATATAGAAAATTTATTATTTTTTTATGTATATAAAATTTAATAATAAAGGAAATAACTATTTCTAATCACATCTTTTATATGTATTAGACAAGATGATGCAAATTTCTGCAAGAAATAGGGCAAAATTATTCTTGAAACTGAACATGAGAATTTTGTAATATTGATTTAATAAACTTTTATTTTGTTTATTAAATCAATGAAACCCAATGACCAGATTTTCATATCAAATTCCTCTAGCTATAAATATTATAATTCAATGGATATAAAAAAGATCAGAAATAAATTTTAGCAACAATATCAGCTTAAAAAGTGTATAAAAGATGACAGTATCTAAAGAAACAAATAGCTTTTAAGATCGAGAAAAATATAAACATATTTACAAAAATTAAATAGTTTTGTATATGTGAAACAACAAAAAAGGTACAGTTACATGACATTAAAAGTAAAATTCAGAATCAAATTGAACCTACGATAATATTCCATTTTTGGAGTTACAGCTTCAATTTCATTCTGCATGGCTTGAACTGAAATAATATTATTTATAAGTTGTTAAAAATCCTAATTATATTTATAAACATTTCAAATTCAAAATTAATATTAAGAAATGTAAACATTGTATATATAAAATTTTTGCTTCAACAAATTAAAACTCTGTTAAAAATTTATACAATGGATTTTTGAAGGAGGATTAAATAATTAGGGTGGATTACACATGCATCAATATTCAGAAAAACGTTTTTTTCTCATCCTCCCCATCTCAAAATCGATCGAACTCCAAAACTTTGTTTGCCAGGTAGAAAAATTTAGAATGAAAGTTTAAAAGAAAATCAGTTTGAGTAATATTCATTAAAACTCTGAAACTTTTTCAGTTGATTTCTCTCTTCCGAAACTTTTGGCTCGAAAAAGTTTTGGAACAAATTTCTATGGAGGACTAACAGTTGTTCTATGCAACAATTTTGCTTAAAGATAAATGAACCTAAAAATTTAGCACTGACCTTTTATTTTTAAGAACTATAATATCCCTTAAGTTCAATATTTATATAAATTCCTACAAAAACTACCCATTGGATGTGTAGAGAAAAGCCTAATAAATTCGGTAATGGATAATAATGCTTTATTTTACAAGTAAAGAAAACAAATATAGGTAGTAAAGGCCTGTACAAATGTGCATAAAGACAGTACTTGCAGAAAACAATATACTCAAAAGTAGTATACTCTATTTAAATGAAAACACAGTATGAAGAACACTTAAACTTCACATAATGACACTTATCTTTTTCTCATATTTTTGATGTCATCATCGATCTAGCATCTGATGAAACATATGTAAAATGTTTTGTCTTACTAAGACACTAACTGTGCTAAGAATATTACAAATGTGTGAAAAAATTATTCAATGACTAACTCATTCAAGTGGAATTTTATTACTTAAATGTTCCTGGCCGTTTTTATTATTTTAAAAAATATGGCAGTACAAAATAATAAAATAAATACAAAATGATATTGTGTGATATGTTATTTTCCCATTTTCTTAGAACCCTGTTGGATAAATATTAAAAAATTCTGAATTCATATGATAAAAGTAATAGGAGCGATTTCTTTAAAAAATCATTTAATATCTTATTAAGTAGAGTTTTTTAAAAAATTATTTCTAGTCATTAAGCTTTAAATTAAAATGAATTATTACAAATGCTATCAAAACTTTCAATTACTTTTAAAATTTTCATTTACTGATGGAACCATTTATATGGAAAGAAAATTTTATTTTATTAATCAAATTTTTAAAGTATTTAAATAATATATTATCTTAAAGAACACACAAGTTTGATTCTAAAAATTCATTGTTACAATCATGAAATAAGTGAAATTTAATAAAATATGAATAATTGCAGAAGAATGCCTCGACTTTGAGATACTACACTTATAAGACAAAATTAACAATTCCTATGCTGACTAATCCTTTAAAAATTTCATTATAAAATTATTAATTTTATAAAATGATATTGATTTGCTATGTCCATCATGGAAAACACATACCAAGGGATATCTTTTCAGTACTCAAATCTATAGAAGATTCCATGAAATAGGCATCATTACAGAATTTTTGACCTTTTACTAAGGAAGGCATTTTTTTTACAAATTAAAAAAGGTAGTATCATCGAAACTAACAAATGATGCTCCCTTTTACAGAAAAATGAATTCTATATTTGATACAAAATATGTTCAAAAGTCTTAACTGTTTTATTTTTAGTAAATTCAAACACAGTTAATGATGCCTATTATAGAGCTTTTATGCAAACTAAAGTTCCACAGTACTATTTAACTAAATTTTTCTGGACTAAATTATTCAATTGTAAATATTTTTTATATACAAATATAAATAAAAAAAAGGATGAATACATTTAGATCAAATTTGCCAGTAATAAATCATTCTTATTATCATGAATATTATCAACATAACGGTGAGGTATATACCTAAAAATAAATGTCAAAACAATTAAAAATCATAAAATAAAATTCAAAAGCTGGATATAAAATAATGACAGCATTATTTTACGGAAAGAAAATAACGATGAAGATATGATCATCTACAGAGCTATGCATGAATTCATTTTGAATTCAATTTCTGTCAACTTTTAAAATGATTGAAACATGATTGATATCTAAAAATGTAATTAATAAAGAAGGATTTTTTAAAAGAAAAAATAAATGCACAAAAAAAAAAAAAAAACAGTAGCAGGAATGTTTAATACATAAAAACTTATTTATGTATTTCAAATGAAATCATTAAATGAGTTATGTTTCACAATACTTTTTGCTTAATTAAAGAGAAAGCAATTCTTTTATTTTAGTAAAATAGCAAATACAAAAAAAAAGTATTGGGTACTTTTTTTTTTTACCTTGAGGCTGCTTGACAAATAGTTTTGCAGTTGTTAATGGACGATAATTCCAAACTTCTTGTACTGGAAAAAATAAAAATAATGTATGTGAAAAACACTGATATTCAAACAATCACATTCAAAAAAAGTTTTCATCTTTTAAATCAAAGAAACTGATAATATTTTTCATAAATGGTGATTATTATTATCATCTAGTAAATTTTTTCGTATGATGTTTCCTTCTAAATAAATGAGCTTTCTACTTTCTATAGATAAAAAGGAGGCATTTTAAGTACTGAATTTACAAATACAAAACATATTTTAAGTAAAAAAGCTGACCTTCAAAATATCTTTGGAATTTTTAAATTATTTCAAAAATTTTAATTATTAAAATATGCATAATATTTATAATGTAAGAATGGTATGTAATTTACATATATAACTTAGCTATATAAATGACTGGCCTAGAGAAAGACAAATTTAGCTTTGGTTTATCTTTTCATGGGAGAGCATGGTTTGTATTTGACGATTGATATAAAGAATCTGTTCATATCGAAACAAAAGAGAAAACTGTGTAAAGCTTTTCCCTGGCTTCTTTTACTAAAAGATTCTTACAATTTCTTCAACACTTTTTAATTTAGAAAAGAGAATTTTAGATATCTTTGGAAGAAATTTGGTGGGCATTAGGTATTTTTTATCTTTTTACTTGCAATATGAGAATTACAGAGTCAGTAACTTCTTAAAGCACATGATAGAAAAATAGGATTTGGATTAGAAAACAAGTGGAAATTTAAGAAAAAATAATTATAAACTAATTTAAGATAAAAAGCAAAGGATATTAAATAGGAATTCAATTATACTAAAATATATTTATATATAATTACATACAAACAAACAAACAAACACACACACACACTACAATTAAGGATATATTAAATAGAAGAAAATGCCATATTTCTAAGGAAGATGATGAAACAAGAGAATGCATTATAAAGTTCTTGAAACTGGAGGGAAATAGATGCTATATACAAAATTTATAACATTTGATGATTTGAAAAGGATGAATTTTTATTTCAAATAGCAGCCCAATATTTAAAATATTAAAAAATGATCCATTTCAAAATTTTGCAATTATTTTTATTCTTGTATTTATGCATATAAGATATTCTGTCTACAGTGAAATTAATATTTAATTTTTATCACAGTGATATATAAAATAGTGTATAAAAGATTTCATTTAATTTATGACTGCATGATATTTAAGGTGTACTTGGCATTTTCAATTAATAAAAGATAATGCAAAACAAATCATGGAATTTTGTACTCATATAAAAATAATTTCCTCCTTGAGATAATCAAAATGCAATTCTTTATATGAGTAGTATTAACCCCTTAAGCGGTTTGCCCGTACAATGTACGTGCTACCCAAAATTGGCCTCAATTGGTTTGCCCGTACGGCTTACGGGTACGGGCATCAATATTTTCTCCTTTCCTTCTCTGGTTTGCCCGTATTTTTCATTATAGTAAAGCAGCCATACTCAACCTTTTTTTTATAGGGGCCACAAACACGTTTCAGTCACGGTAGCCCGGGCCGCAAGTAAAAAATAATTAGGTGTATAAATGAAAAAGTAATATCAACCTAATGAATTATTTAGTTTAATGTAAAAAAGAACTTTTAACAAAGATGCTTACTTACTTATATGTATATCTAATGAGACTTATGGAACTGAGAGCATTTTTTTAAAACTTTATCAATATCTGGCTTGTTGTCGTTGCATGCTACTCTTATTATATCATCCAAATGGGAATCTGTCAGTTTATTTCTATATACACTCTTTGTGTATTTAATCTTTGAAAAAGATGATTCGCACACATACGTTGACCCAAAAAATTTTAGCATTATTTGGGCACACCTTTGCACGCTTTTATATTTTTGGGGAACAATGCTCCAAAATTCCACATATTCCCTTTTTTCTTTGAAAATTACTTCCAGGTTGGTGTCATTTTTAAAATCAATAAATTCATCAAACAACTCCGAGTAATTACAATTTAAAACTGAAGCCAACTCAGAAATAGTTGGTGTCTTTAAATGCCATGGATTTTCTACAAGTAACAAACAATTTTTTATTTTTCTGAGATCTTGAAACCTTTTTTGAAATTCGTTTAATAGTGCAGTTATAAAATTTGAAATTATGGAGCAGTTTTCTTCTGAAATGTTAATACCGTCCTCTCTGGTTTTTATAATAGTTGGAAAATTGTGCAGCTGTTTGTTCTGTATTTCGTTATAATAAATACTTAGCTTTTCCTCAAATGCAAACACTTTATTTGCCATATTGGACACTATGTTATTTTCGCCTTGTAGACTCTGATTGAGATTGTTTAGTTTTTCCGTAATATCACATAGAAAACCTAAAAGACACCACCATTCATCGTTTTGTAATTCTGGGTACCCTTTATTATTTTGCTCTAAAAATAGGATTATTTCATGGCGTAATGAAAAAAACCTTTCCAAAACCTTTCCTCTACTAAGCCATCGCACCGAGGTATGCAAAAGAACGTCGCTGTGCTCACTTCCCAGTTCTTCAAGAAGGGTTTTAAATTTTCTGTGGTTCAGTTCTTTTGCTCGTATATAATTGACAATATTGATAACTATTTTCATTACAGCTTCTATTTCTGGTTGTACAGCACGGGCCGCCAAGTTTTCTTGATGGATAATACAATGGAATGTTATTAAATTGCTGCAATTATATTTTTTCTTAAATAATGAAATGTAGCCATTTTCGGATCCAGTCATTGAAGGACAACCATCTGTACACAAACACACGATTTTTTGCACATCAATTTCATGGTGTTCTAAAAAATTACAAATAGTATCAAGGTAATCCGTGCCTCGGGTTTGACCTTTCATTGGCAGTAATTTTAAAAAGTTTTCATGGTTTTCATTGTTTTCTGTACAATATCTAGCAAACACCGAGCACTGCGATGTTGCTGAAATATCGGTGCTGGCATCAAATGCTAAACTGAAAAACTTGCATCTTCTTAGGTTTTTTAATATATCATCGGAATTAAATTTAGAAATGTCTTCAATACGCCTGGTGCAGGTTGAATCCGAAAGCTGTATTTTTTTTATATCAGATACTATTTGTTTTTTGTTACTGTATTTATCAAAAAGTATATTAGCAGCACTAATAAAGCAATCCTTTACAATTTCCGCATCGGTAAATGGTTTCATATGCTTACCAAGAATGTAAGAAATTTCATATGATGCTTTTTTTACCGCCGAGTCTTGTGATAATGCCGCGAACATAACATTTTGTTGCTCATGCAATGATCTCTTAAAAAAACTCAATTTCTCATTTCTCAAAGACGATCCGGGAGGAAACGTTTCATCGAAATCTTTATGTTTTGAAGTGAAATGACGAGAAATACTGTATTTCTTCAATATGATACTTTCCCGAAATATCAAACAAGTAGCTGCGTTGTTTTTATTTGGCACAACAAAATAATCAGATTCCCACTCACCTTGAAACAATCTATTTTCACTTGATATTTTTCTTTTATACTTCGACGACACTCCTGACATTATTTTGAAAATAATAGGTATACTTAATTTACAAAACAAAACTATTATTTGGCAGAGGACGCGGGTACGTACACAAATTTAGTTTAATAATTTAGATTAAATTTATAACAAGTTTAGTTTCGATCGACAATCAAAGCGACACGCACTTAGGTCCATGGATCTTACGGTCTGGCCATGCGCAAACACGAGCGGCGGGGCGACTTGCCAATTAGTAAAACACACGTCTCATTACACATGACAAGCAATGTTTAGCTTCGCAAGTCGCCCCGCCGTCCGCGTTTGCGCGTGACAAGACCTTTAAGGGGATTCCCCACTCCGCGTATTTCGTATCATTCGCGCAACCATAGATTACAGACCTTTAAGGGGATTCCCGCGCCGCGTATTCCGTATCGTTTGGGCAACCATAGATTAGGATAGTTTGCGTTTCCAATTTAAGCAAATTATTGATATCGCTCACATTCCCATACTTCCCGTTCAATTACCAACTCTTTGAAGGGCGCGAAATTTGAAGTTGTTTACAAATAAGTTGTAACTACCTAGATTAATAATTGGGCCAACCAAAACGCCTCCGCGGGCCGCATGCGGCCCGCAGGTTGAATATAGCGCTAGTAAAGAGACTATTTAATATTAATATTTTTTAATAGATGGCGTGGCTTGTCCATGTAACTGAAATGCTTTTCATCTGAGTTTTTTCTTTGTAGTGGGAATATTTCTTTGAAATTTTTGTTCTACTCTATTCAACGCTTGTGAATTTAAAACCTTGTTTTTTCTTATGGAAGTTATGGATGGAATAAACGAAAATACTTCCCTGTTAGATGATGAACTACATTCTAATACAGATACAGATATTTCTTCTAATTATTTGGATTATTCCTCAGATGATTCGTGCAGTGAGCTCAGCTCTGATGAAGAATAGAGTTCTGCAGGAATTTTTACCGAGGTTGATGTAAAAAACCAACCTGTTCCGTGTCCTCGATTTATATTTACTAGTATTCCTTCAATTTGACGACATTTCTGATGTTCTACAATTTTAGGAAACATTCATTGATTCTTCTCTCATGAGTAAAATTGTGGAAGAAAAAATATGCCTTTTTTGGAAGCATTTCTGGTAAAAAAATTGACCGCTTAAAGGGTTAATTCATTGGTTAATTGAATTTATATAAATTAATATTTCTATTTTTAGGAAAATCTAATTACTAAAATTTTTCTAATATATGAATTATTTCATATTCTAAATTAAAAATATAATTTCATAAAAACTAGACAGCAAATTACAAGTATTAATTGGTAGGGGAGTGTGTATGTGTGTGTGGGGGGGGGGGTTCTTAAAAAGATGATTGTTAAAAAAAACTTTAAGAAACTAACTTATTTTTAAAAAAAATAGTACTTAGCTTTATAGAAACAGAATGAAAACTTAAACAACAGTTTAGATATGATAATTCTAAAGGTTCAAGATCCAAAAATTGTGTTTAAGGTTGCGCACTACAGACGAAAAATATAACTGGGAAGGTGATAAAATCATGCATACAGGGTAGGAAAAACAGATTTAAGCAGTGACCCAGAGCAAGAAAAATTCTTTAATTAAGTATCTCATTTTAAATTAACTTAACTGAAACTATATATCTAACTGGTTTTAATTTAATTTGGATTGATTAAGAGGATACCAAACATGTTATTCAAAATGCAGTCAAAAATCAATTTTGCAATGACCATAACAATGTGCTATAGGTTTAACAAAATTCTTTTCTTTATTATTTGATTCATTCAAATTTTATCTCTAAAATTTCAAGTAATAATTGCCTTCATATTTTTTACTGAAAATATTCATTTCTTCTGTTTTAGATTAAATCTGGTTTGTGCATGGATGCTGAATTAAAATTTAAAAAATACACATGGAATAATTCTAATACAATATTAATTTATCTTCTCAAAACTTATGGTACTTAAGGCAAAAAATTTTAAAAGATTTTTTTTCACCATACTTTTTCTGTATTATAAATAATAGAATTATTTAACCAATCTATATGTTAGAACAATTTTGATCAAAGACAATATTTGAATGTAGTTTATATCAATTTATACTCATATTATACTAAAATTTCATTTAGAATAAAATGAGATTTAAAAGAATTTGCTTCCATTCTAAGCTTTTCTATGAGTATTAGAGTACTTTTTTCCAACTTCAATATTTATTCTTAGGAGAAGAAAATAATAAATTTTCTTTGGCATGTTTCCCTTAATGATTAATTTAAAACTTTAGAGCTCGCCCTGTTTTCTCTTAAAAAATGATGATACAAGTCAATATAGTGTTTTTGATACAGAGATTTCCCAGTTTTTACTCCCAAAATAATATTAGCATAATTTATTTTAATGCAGTATCTTGAACATAATTCATTTAATGCAGTTCATTGAACAATATTGCACAGCGTCTTATGCAAATAGGTAAGAATTGGTATTTAAATTCTAATAGATTTCTTTAATAAAAACATTTTTTAACAAGAAAAATTGCATAAAAGTTATTATCAATAATCAAACAATCAATTAAAAAAAATGAATTAACCGTTTTTTCAATAAAATATCGCATATCATAGAATATTAGTTTCAAACCTGGTGGAACAACAGCAATGGCTCTAGTAGTTGCTATGGGTATGACTTGTTGGTAAACATTATCTGCAAAGAAAATTTTCATACTATTTCATATTTTATACTAATAGTATAATATTCATATATTTTATGCTATTAGTGTAGTATTCATAATTTTATACTATTAGTTTATATAATTCATTTAAAAAATTAAAATTTTATTCATATTTTTACAAGCAGAATAAAGATTATGAAATGCAAGTCATTATTATGCAGCCATTACAAAATTAGGATTATTTCAAGTCACAACAGAAATAAAATCATGTAGAATTTTTAAAAATTATTATTATGATCTAATTTTATATTTTTCTATGTCATTTTTTGTTAGTATGAAGTAAATGCAAATTTCAATTAGTTTAAGTTAGATAGTTAGAACTGAAAATTTTTAAGCACATGAATTTGTAACTTCATCACTTCCTAATTAAAAATGGCAAATTTGGTAAAAATATTTTCCTATATTTTTCTCATTGCTAGAATAAGTTTTTTTTCTGGTACAAATTTTTTATTAAATATTATTATATAAAATATAAATATTTAATATTACATTTTAATATATTATTAAATATAATAATATATATTGATAATATATTATTAAATATTATTATCATAATCAATAAACAAGTGCAAGAAAAATTTAAGCAATTTCAACTAATTCATATTAATATTTGCCCATGGAATAGATAATGATTTAGAAATCAACTCTAATTTAATTTATTAACTCTAGAATTTGAAGCAGTGAACCTTGCATCAAAGACAATATATCCTTAGTAAAGGTAATATGTTTAGCATATCCATTAAATATATAAAATTAATACTGCATATACTTTATATATGATTATAATTTGCTACAATATAAATTAATACACTTTTGCAAATTTCTACATACTTTGAAATCAACTATTTCTTCTTGATTTTTTTTTTGTTTCGAAAAAAGGCATTGTAAAGGCAGCAACTTTAATAAAATTGCCTCAAATATCTTGAATAGTCAATACTTCTCGATTTACATCAATTAACGGGGCCATATTTATAAAGTGCTATGGTAAAAAAAATTATTAATATTTTTCAAGTAATCAAAATATTGCTTTCTTTACGACAAAAAAAATACATAAAATGTAAAAATTACTGTTGTCAGCAAGACAAAAATGCATCCAACATTGAGCATGGTAAGATTATAGTGTAATATTAATTTGAATATAAATAAGTATTCTGCATTGGTATCAGGATATATTTTGTTCATTTAAAAATTATTTTATCGAAAGAAATAAAAAAAAATTATGGCATTTATCAAAGTTTTTTTTAAAATGCTCTTCATATAAATTGCTGTCCATGTGCATTAAAGATATACTCTAATTTTAAAGATTATTAAAACAACTCCATACTCTAACTTTATGGTCATGTTATAATGGGATAATCAGATATTTAAAAGTTAATTTGAGAAAAAATTCTTTCATCATGCTATTTTTTTATATATACTTCAAACATTTGATATTTTATTGATGTTAATTTTAAATTATTATATTTATTTGTATAAGTACAATATTTTAAAGATGCTTTTGGAATGAACAGAAATATGCTAACAAGACTTAGTTCAACTTCCTGCTCCAGCTTTGAAATATAAAGTGCAAAACCTTAGGAAATTTAATAACTTTAACAGAAAATACTCACGATAAGGTGTTTGATGATACTTCACAGTTGGCCAAGGAGCCACAGTAAATCTAAATCTTTCCCCTGTTGATAAAAATAGTTTTATCAAAAGGATCTAACAAGCTAAAAAAATTTATTAAAAAGATACATAAAAATTAAGAAAGAAAGATTGATGATGGTTTATATAAAGTTTTGCAAAGGCATAATTGCATATTTTTATAAAATTTTACAATTTATGATAGTAAAATTCTATAAAAATATGTAATTTCATCAATTTGGATTATAAGTACATAAAATATTTACAATATGCTAGCATGCATAAAGATGTTTTATATTGCACCGTAATAATAAAGACATGAGATATGTTTTAAGATTAAACAAAAGAAATAAACATAAAAGAAAACGAAATCTACAATTTTCAAATAAATCAAATGTCCTATCTGAATAAATAAACCATTAAAGATTACCCTAAGTAGTTACTTCTTTTAACTTGTACTGAACATCAATATTTCACATATCAAGAATAATATAATTAACTGACAATTAACATTAAAAGAGGAGTAAATTAATCAGCATTAATATATAGCATCCAATTAAAATTGTATTGATATACAGAACTTGATACATTCTTTAAATAGCAAATAAGCACTTACTATTATCTGACTTTTAGAAAAAAATATTCACTAAATATTTAATTCAGCAGTTTTAAAAGTAGTCATCGATTTAAAAAAAAATTACCATGCATTATACTTTTTAAAAAAATGTTGTGAAAATGCATTTATAATTTAATATTATTTTCAAACTAGAATGAAATTTTAACATTAAAAAAACACATAAGATGAAAAATGTCCAATCCGCAAATGAATAAATAGAATAATGAGATGCATGCAATGATATTTAGAACTAAATGAAAAAAAAAGTATTGAATAAATACTATATAAATACTTTTTGAAAAATTTAACAGAAAAATACAATGTCTGATATAACTTTAATATAATATACCTTTAAACAAAAAAGATTTGTATTCAAATTAGAAGGAAACAAATTCTATTTACATTTCCAAATAAAATTAAATTTTTATTATCACTTAAGTAATAAAATAAAATTTTGGAATAAAAAAATAAATAAATATAGATTAATTTAAGGAATAATGACAATATGAATAAAAAATATCTAAATGTCTTTTCTCCATAAATTGAAACATTTACAATAGAAATTCATAGTGATAAGAAAAACAATGAAATGCTCTTTTTATCATTCACCAGCCAGCTTTGGTGGTGATTAGTTGTTTTGCCAGGATTTACAGTTACTAAAAATTTCAATTAACTATTTTGTGAACTATATCTTGGAAATTTTCTCAGCAAAACATTAGTTAAACATAAAATTTTGATAACTTATGGTATTTTAGAACTTAATTTTTCGGTTCATGACACTGTATTTTTCTATCTACCTATATTTATACATATAATTATATCACAAGAAAGAACAGCAGTATTTGAAAATGGGTACACTTTAAAAAATTTGTATGAAATATTAAGGTGATATCTTTTTACTTATAAATAACGTATAAAAATATTTCATTTGATAATATTAAAACAATATTTACCAGTAATCTATACAAAACATTAGGAAATACTTCAACTTGGTCAATGATATTATTTTTGCTTCTAATGTTGGACACAAAAACTTAAGTATAATGTTGTACAATGTAATGAAATTCATGAAAGTATCACAAGTATCATCACTAAAAGTAAATAATTTTTCAACAGTATATTTTTATAAAAAAATAAATATGAAGACAATGATTAATAAATTCAAAAGAATGAAAATATAAAAATGCCAATATCTCTTGTTTTAAAATATTACCATTTTGTAAGATCATCAAAATAATGAAACTAAAAATTGCTGAAATGAATATATATATATATATATGAAAGAGGCACTGACTTGGAACAACATATCTTTCCCAGCCTATATCCTCTGGATTCATATGCTCATCATACTGTTTATCTGAAAAAAAAATTAAGATAAAATCAAAATAATTTCTATAAATTTAGCTTTTGCAAAAAGTTCTAAGTACTTAGAAGAATGGTGTCTCTTAATAAAAAATAGCAATAATATCGGAATATGAAATTGCAAAAAAATTTGATAAAACAATTTCCAACTTACATTCTAGGTGATAATCCACTATCTTAGTATATGGAAGTGGTACATAGTCTTCATATTCATAATCTATTTGAAAACAGATTTAAGGATGAAATACTGAAAGAGAGATACATAAGAAATTCCACTAAATTAAATACTTACAATAATTTTAATGGTGCTTGATCTAATTTTTATAATAAAGTAATAAAAAAAGCTAACTAAAAGTTAAATAGAAATATAGTTAAATTATAACACCCTTAAAACTCAATAAATCTTCAGTCCTCATAAATTAGATTAATTCACATTACAGATAGTTCTAATTTTTTTTAAAAAGAAGACAGGTATTTTGGAAATATAAAAATCAGTTCAATTATTAAAGCCATATCAGAAACATTGACAGTTAAATTTTTATAACATAAAACAATTCTATGAAAATAACAAACTAAAACAATAAATAAAAAAAAATCCCTGCTAAATATGCTGTTATTAACATAAGGGTGGGGAGAAGTCAATTTAAAAAAGTTTTTCATAAAATTTCAGAGCTATAAGAATCATTCAAAAATATAACTCAAATAAATATGAAAAATCAAAGTACATTGATTATTAATATTATACTGATAAAATATCAAAATATTTGCTAATACTCATAAAAAAATCAGTCACTAGAGGTACTTCTTCATTAAAAGCTCATGTGATAATAAGGCAACATCTACTTATTTTTTATTGATTTGCTTTTCAGAAATTTCAAATTTTTTTAACAAAAGTAGAAATACATTAAAGAAAACCCTTTTAAATTTATTGCAATGATAAAAAAAAAAGTAATATGGGACGTATTTATCAAATATTACAGCAGATATATCAGCTTACTGAGGAAATAAGAAATATTGATTAATTTTAAAATGAAATAATTATTCACAACTGATAGACAAATTCTATTTGAAAATATCTATATACCTGGAAGTGTCACCCATTCAATTCTTGGAGTAGTTCTGCACAAAACAGTATTATTACCCCATGTCAGTCTTGTGTCAAATGCATTTTGGATATCTGGTATATCTATCATGATAATGGAAGCAAAAATTTTGATTATGTAGTTGACAACCCTAGATGAACAATCATTCAAAGCATGGCGAAGACATACTCTCACTTTAGTTAGCTGCCTTCATGAAAAATAAAAAAATAGTATTATTATTAAATAAAAGAAAGCAAATAAAGTGACACCTATTATCAAAGCAATGGAAAAAAGAATTATATGGCAATCATAAGTAAAATCCACAAATTAATTCAATCAGCATGAAATGAAATAAAAATTTTAAAATATGATTAATTAAGAAATCTGTTTTCATTGTAAGAAAAAGCTAGTCATTTTTTTAAAAAATCTCATTACGAAAGAAAACCAGATTGCAAGTTACATTTCTTTTTTTCTTTTCTTCAAAGGCTTTTATGCAATAAATATATTTTAAACTAGCCGCCTTTGGTGACCAGCTGGTTTGCCATGAATAATGCGTTCTAAAATTTTCAATTAAGACACATATTCATTAGCCTTAAAGTAATTCCGGGCATTGACTGGCCTGAAATTAAAAATGTTTTTTTTTCGTGATGTTGCTAAAATATTAAATATGTTTTTTTTTAAAGAAAGCGAAAAAGGGAAAAAAAATATTGAATAAATAATTTAGATGTTGCAAACGATTATAGAAACCTAGGCTTTGCATTTATTTTTTTAGAAACTATCAGATTTTATAATGGAAAAAAAATTATCGAATCAATGATACAGATATTGCAAACGATTATAGAAATATGCCATTAAGTCGGGATTTCAATGCATATCCTGTCCAAATTCAATCATTTTTACCATAAATAAAGAAGATTTGTTGAATAAATGATTAAGATATTCCAAATGATTATAGAAACCTTTACTCTGCATTTTTTTTTAAGAAAATATCACATTTTATGTTTCTTTTATTTTATCCAGTCACTTGCAAAAAGTTGCATTTCTTTAGACTTGATTTACGATGATAGTTTTTTTTTTAATTTGAACTTCTGTCATTGTTTTCTTTTATTTTATCCATTCACGTGCTCAAAAAAAACATGGTTAAAATATTTCTTTAAAAATTCGTTAAAAAATAGAGGTGTAAGTTATACATTAAAATACTGATACCATTAGAAAGCTAATTTTTTAAATCTTTAAATTGATATAAAAATCATGTTTGTGCGATAATATTTTCCGAAGTTATAGAGGAAAAATGTCGAAATTTCACTTAAATTTTAATTAATTGAAATTCTAATTAAAAATTTGAAAAAAGGGCTCCGAGGTGCACATTCCCAACCTCCAAGGTATACATGTACCAAATTTGGTAGCTGTATGTCCAACGGTCAGACTTGTAGTGTGCCAACACACATTGAGCTTTATTATAAGTATAGATAACAACTATTTTAATTTTGCTGTTAATAACAATCTATAAAATTTCATGTGAATTTTAAAAAGCTCTATATCTATTTAACATTTAGCCATGATAAATATCTTACGGAATTGATTCATTTTTCAAATACAATTCTTATATTCCAGTTCAATTAACTGAAAAGTTTAAATTAATGTCAGAAAACATCAAGTTAGAAGTACTTTATAATAATATCCACTCTTAATGAAAACAACAATTAATAGAATTGTTTAAAGTGCAATTAAAATACTTATATACTGAAAATTATTAAAATACACAATTTATAGATACAGTATTCCATAAAATCATGATTCAAGATGACGAGAATCCAAATTAAAAATATTAACTGAAGTAAAACTTATTCCTTTATAAATTTAGAGTTATTAATAGAAAAATTTGGAAATAACTGAATCTCCATTGAAAATACATACAATAATTTTTAAAATTTTATAATAAACTGTTAAACATTGATTATATAAAGAAAATCCTTAAGAATTCATCATAAATTTCTCCTTATTTTTAACTACACTAAACAGTTATTATATATTAGTGTAATGATTTTTTTTAATTGGAAAAGGTTTATTTCAGTTTGGCTCAGAGTAGAAAAGTAAAAGTAGGAGGAAATGAAAAAAGGAAAGAAGGGAATAACTTTTGAAAGGACAAAATAAAAATTCAACTCAAATTAATCAATAAATAAATAAGACAAAGTTTTTTTTGAACAAAATAAAAATCCTCAATAATGATTTTGATGAAAAACTATAATTATAACACCACCTTCCAAAATTTTTTTTTCTCTCTCTACCTTTTTTCTTTTTGGTTAAAACAACTATTAAAAAGTTATAGATGCTATTAGCTTCTTTTTTACCTAAGTTAATTTCACAAATATTTACTTCTGCATACTACCAACAATATGAAATTTGAATTTTTTATTAGTTACTATCCATTGTACAAAAGTTTATATATATATATATATATATATATAATAGTGATATAAAAACACTAATATTTTGAAGATGCTTACGTTTGAAGATTTTCATGCCAGTAATCAGAATGAATATGATGTAAGCTTATGTAATATAAGTAAAATCTTGCTGCACAATCTTTAAGATGCACCATATCCAGTTTTGAAAAACAATGTGTTTGATTTCCTGTCAATAAACAGAAAAATGATCTTTAATGAAAAAAAAATATATATTTAAGGTTGTTGTTATCTGCATACAGAATAAGATTTTTTTTTTGGTTCTTTATTTCTTATTAAAGTACTTACTTGCTGCATGGTAGTATTCTTTAAAAGCAGATAAAATATATTCAATAGCTCTTTGAAATTCTGTAAATTTACTGAAATGGCATTCTCTCCTTTCTGATTTTCTCACACAGTGCCTAAGAATCTTTAAAGGCCTAAGAAAATAGATTGAGATATTCACTAAGAAAAATCATTGAAAAACTGATATGGTTACAACCTGTAGTTCATAAGAGCTTTGGAAGTGATTCATACAACAGTTCCACAACATATATAAAAAAGTATACAATAGGTAAATACACTATAAAAGTACTTCACAATGCAAATTTTAAGATTTGAATTTTTTAAGGATTTCTGGAAAAGATGTTTGAACTCCTCTTTGCCTGGGTTTATTCTATACCTAAAAAGTTCAATCTCTCAAGTGGAAGATAGGAATGTTGGCATACAGTAGAGTTTCTGGCTTACATACTTCTACAGATTGCAAACCACTGATTTAAATTAATTAAAATATTAAGATAAATTCAACATCAATTAATCAAAATTACTCGACAAAACTATCACAAAATTAAAGAATTTTTATAAAGAATAGTCTATATAGATTTACTTTAATTCATTTTGCATTAGTAAAACATCTTAATATATTGTTTCAAGAAAAGTTCATAGTACTCTTACATAATTATCAGTTTCACAAAAAAATATAAATCTTTTCTATTCATTAGAACTAAATATATAGATTTATAACAGTATATATTTAAATTATTTCATATTATTTATTTTAAGTAGAAATTAAATATTAGCATTCCATTTGTAAATCATATTTTTAATGCAGATTCAAGAGATGTTTAACATTTTTCATTGCTATACTCAAATTATTTACAAAACAGATACATAAAATGACCTTTAATTATACTACATAATTTGATATACTTTTTCAAATTATGCATTTTAAACTTTGTATGTTGAGTTGAAAATAAATTACTTTCAATACAGTACAATATTGTTACGATTAGTGCAATATTTCATTACAGTGCAATATTATTAATATATTTTTTTTCTTTTGAATAACAATAGTGAATACGGGGACAAAAATTAAACAATCGTATCAAATCTTATCATAAAAGCATTTTAACTTACTTAATAATTTAAACAGACTTTTAAAAAAATTAAAAGAATAACCGTGGAAACTTTAAACTATGTAGTTTTTAAAAGACATGTGTTGGTTAAATGAATAAGGAAACAAAGACTTTATTCAGTAATAAGCAAATTAACTACCATACTTAACTTAATAAATTTAGAAAACTTGTAAATAGAAATGTGTGAACTGAGAAAAAAGTAAATTTACCCCGGAAGGTCAGCGGGATATTGGTATTCTTGGAGAACAGAAATAAAACATTGCTTTATTTCTTGTGACCACGTATAAAGAATGTCTTTCGTACATGCTACAGGTTGTGTTAAATCTATTAAAAATAAGAAAAAAATTGTAAACACACGAAAAGAAATATGTATAATAGATATAAAAAAGAAGAATGGCTGCATTTTAATACTTCATTTTGATGTAAAAGATAATGTCCTGCAATAGCGGATTAAAATGACGAAGTTAATAAAAATTTGATAGACTTGGAATGTTTATTTACAATTTGATTTGAAAACGAAATTTCGAGCAGACGATTCACCAATTTGTAAATCGCGGACCATGAAAGACGTTGCCAACATTAGACAGCTTCTTTAAGACTTTTTGATCGATACTGGCGCTCAACAAAGGTCATGAATTTTTGAATGAACAGATGAAATATTAGAAAATCAAATGTTAATTTGGGCAATTTTTTTCGTCCACTTGAAAGTAAAATGTGACCCAGAACTTATCACATGCCATTGATTAATCATTAAATAACACCGTCAAACATCTTCCGCTAATGAGCTGTTTTGCTACTGTTGTTCTCCACTGGCTAGTGATTGATTCAAATGAATTGATTTTTTTAACTACAGACTACAGCGCATGCAACTTTCCAACTTTCATACAGCAAAATTAGCTTTAAAAATAAAATGATTTTAGTTTAGGCACAAGCATTATTGTTATTTCTTGACATAAATGCCAAGAAGATACAAGTACTTGCCATATTGGTTTAGTCTCCTCTTGAGACAGAGGAGACTAAATGCTAGCCAGTTATGTCAAATAGGTCTTAGCGTTCCGTCGAAGTTCCGCATTAAGCTGAAAACTTCGAACATTCGGTTTTTCTGTTTATTGAAGTGATAAAAAGTAAACTCTCTTTCAGTGGGGTTCTTGATGAAGGGGGACAAATAACACAACTATGTCGCAGCAGAAGATCTTGCTGACGAATTGATCAAGTAGTTCAAAAAGTACAGAAAACATTGGAATGCTAGGAAATTAGCTGCCCAGCCAACATTCCAGCATACACCTTATTTTTTCATGCTGAGTAAGTTTCAGCATATGATATATACTTTCTTACTTTGCTTGTTTTTTTTTTAATGATTCAAACAAACTAAAATGAAATAACTGATTCATAAGGGCATAGATTTAAAAAATGGTATCTATGTCTTTTTATATGGTATAATTTAAAATTGTAATCATAATTTATTCAATACTAGCCGCTTTTGGCGACCAGCTGGTTCGCCATGAGTAATGAGTTCTAAAATTTTCAATTAAATCACATATTCATTAGCTTTGAAGTAACTCTGGGCATTGATTGGCCTGAAATTAATATTTTCTTTAAGATGATGGACTGAAAGCTCTGAAAGAACGCGTTTTCCTAATAATATTCTTTAATTTTATAAATCAGTCAGTTTTAATGATTGATTTAGAAGACTGACTGAGATAGCAACTTTTATCTAATAATAAAGCACAATGTGTGTGTGTGTGTTGGCGCTCTACAAGCCAGACCGTTGGACTTACAGCTACCAAATTTGGTACTTGTATACCTTGGAGGTCGGGAATGTGCACCTCGGAGCCCTTTTTTCGAATTTTTTATTAGAATTTGAATTAATTAAAATTTAAGCGAAATTTCGACGTTTTTCCGCTATAACTTTCGAAAATATTACTGCACAAACCTGGTTTTAACATCAATTTAAAGATTAAAAAATTAGCTTTCTAACGGTATCAGTTTTTATAATTTATAATGTAAACTTCTATTTTTAACAAATTTTTAAAGAAATATTTTAACCATGTTTTTATCACGTGACTGGATAAAATAAAAGAATGCCGGAAGTTCAAATACAAAAACAACTATCATCGCAAAATAAATCTAAAGAAATACAACTTTCAGCACGTGACTCGATAAAATAACATAAATATAAAATATGATATCTTCTAAAAAACAAATGCAAGGCAAAGGATTCTGTCGTTCGCAATATCTATATCATTAATTCCATAAATTATCTTTATTTACAGTAAACCTGATTGAATTTAGACAGGATATGCATTGAAATCCCGACTTAATGGCACATTTCTATAATTATTTGCAATATCTGTATCATTAATCCAATTTCTTTTTCCTTTTTTCGCTTTCTTTAAAAAACATATTTAACATTTTGGCAATATTACCGAAATAAAAGTTTTTAATATTTTGGAAGCATAATCGATAAATTATTAGAGCATTAAACTCAAAAAGTTTTTCCAGATAAAGTTACCGACTCTTTAATTACTAATAACTGAATCTTTTAACTTTAACTATTTCTTAAATTTTGGCTAATGAATATGTGAATTAATTGAAATTTTTAGAACGCATTACTCATGGCGAACCAGCTGGTCGCCAAAGGCGGCTAGTTTAAAATATTAATAAAAATATTTTGTAAAATATGGTTCACAGAGCAAAGTAAGAAGAAATCTAAAACTCATTATTCATAAATGCATTGTTTGACACAAGCTGCATAAGATGTAATTATTTACTTCATTTAGATCAAATTAATAGTACTAAACAATATATATGCCTATTAATAATATTTAAAAAAATTGGCCATTGGAAATTAATTTGAATGCATATCCTGTATAAATAAAGATAATTTATTAAATTAATGATTTAAATATTGCAAACGATCATAGAATCCTTTGCCTTACATTTTTTAAAGAAAATATCACATTTTATATTTATTTTATTTTATCCTGTCACGTGCTAAAAGTTGCATTTCTTCAGATTTAATTTACGATGATAGTTTTTTTTTTTTAATTTGAACTTACAACACAGTAATAAAACCTAATTTTTTCCCTTTGACGTGCTCTTGCAGATTTTATAGAAACCTTAGCTTTGCATTTATTTTTTTAGAAACTATCACATTTTATAATGAAAAAAAATTATTGAATTAATGATACAGATATTGCAAACGATAACATAAATATGCCATTAAGTCGGGATTTCAATGCATATCCTGTCTAAATTCAATCAAGTTTACCGTAAAAAAGATTTATTGAATTAATTATTTAGATACTGCACACGATCAAAAAATCCTTTGCTTTGCATTTATTTTCTTTAGAAAATATCCCATTTTATCTTTCTTTTATTTAATCCGGTCACGTGTTACAAGTAGCATTTCTTTAGATTTATTTGGCGATGATGGCTTTTTTTTTTATTCGAACTTCCGGCATTCTTTTATTTTATCCAGTCACGTGATAAAAACATGGTTAAAATATTTCTTTAAAAACTCGTTAAAAATAGAAGCTTACGCTATAAATTAAAAAACTGATACCGTTAGAGAGCTAATTTTTTTAATCTTTAAATTGATGTAAAACTCCTGTTTGTGCAATAATATTTTCGGAAGTTATAGCGGAAAAACGTCGAAATTTCGCTTAAATTTTAATTAATTCAAATTCTAATAAAAAATTCGAAAAAAGGGCTCCGCGGTGCACATTTCCGACCTCCAAGGTATACATGTACCAAATTTGGTAGCTGTAAGTCCAACGGTCTGGCCTGTAGAGCGCCAACACACACACACACACACACACACACACACACACACACACACACACA
>JAPMOQ010061697.1:1540878-1586966 GCA_026543055.1 Argiope trifasciata | reverse complement strand
ACACACACACACACACACACACACACACACACACACACACACACACACACACACACACACACACACACACACACACACATTGAGCTTTATTATAAGTATAGATATATAAATTTGAGTTTCATATTCTTTCTCAGAACAAATTGAAAACTTCAAAGTCTCAATATTAATTAAATAATTCACATAAGAAAAAGTGTAATAATTTTATTAGTAAGCTTTAAAATGTTAACTTATTTAAAAAGAAACTATATTCATAAAGTTCAACATTCAATAACATTTAAATAATATATATATAAAAGAACATATATAATTTTCAAAAACACTGAAATAGCCATTTGACAAAATGCATCCTTTGAATCAAAAAACAAAAAAGATATGGGAAAAGGAAAGAATAAAATGGTATCAAACTAAATAAAAGTGAAATTAACTAATTATTCAAAACAATAATTGCATTGAAAATACTAATTAAAATTTATAAAAGAAGTAAAATTACATTACTACGAAAATTTGGAGAAAATAATTCAAAATATTAATTTTACTAAAAAAAATCAAAAGATTTGCATAATTATTCTGCTAGCGTAATATTGAACTTCAGTGTTAATGTTTCGGATCAACGTTATCGTCAGACTTCGCAGAACGCTTAAAAATTGAACACATACGGTTTGTTTGGTACATGACACGCGAATATGAATTGACCCTATTTCGATTAATAGAATATTATTTTATACAGCTTATTTTTTCATACTGAGTAAGTTTCAGCATATGATATATACTTTTAATAAAATTTCAGATATGTTGGTTCAGTTATATCCAGATTTAAAGACCATAATTGTAAATTGTAATTGTAAAATACTTCCAATTTAAAATAATGTGGCACTTTTCTGTTAGATTATGGGCAAAAAATTAAGGAATTGTACAATACAATGAATAAAGCAGTGTGAGACCTTTAAAATAGTATGATTCTGTAAAAGTATAACAAATTACTAAAATTTGAAATTTAAAAATATTTTGCATCGAAAATTTTATGTCAAAGTTATGTAAAATAAATAAGTGAATTTGAAGCAAATTATTAATCCTGGCGTACTTACTGCTCACCAAAAGCATTTAATAATATATATGATAGGAAGAAGAGTCCTTCATCTTTGCTCTTTTGTATTTAATACATGATTACTTGTGATATTTTTAATCATATACAGTAAAAGCTCTTTATTCGCGGGGTATATGTTCCATAAATATGACGCGAATACAGAAACCGTGAATACGGAATGGTAATTTATTTGGGGTTATAGGGGATACGTTTCTAAGTGACCAAATAAAAAAAAAACCAAAAATATAAAAAAATCAATTTAATTGAAGTTTTTGAACATTTCAATTAATTATCTTAAGGCTTAGGCAATGGTTTGAAGAATTTTGTCATTTTCTCTTGCTTATCAGTTTTTAAAAGCTCCTTCCATTCAGACTGATACGCAGCAGTCGCATTAGCAATTTGTCTCTTAAAAATAAGACTTCGTTCCATAGACGGATCATAAAGATATCGCAAAGCTCATGTGCCATTTTTAAACCTTGACTAAGATTTTTCAAATTAAATGTCACATTCCCAGTGCTTGTTGAAGCCTCTTCTTCAGTGGTCTGTGAATTTAAGATTTCCTCCAAGTCGGTTTCAATCAGATCTTCATCTTGCGATTCAAGCAATTCCTGAATGTCACTTAATTCTATCTGTTCGAACCCATTTCGTTCTATAGCATTTAGGATTTCTGCTATGTTTGCAGTTTGCATTTAACAACATACTTTAGACAAAGTTGTAATAAGATCTATTTTACTTTTTTATTAGTCGATTTGATGGCATTTACAAAGGATATTGGGTTGGACACCTATTGGAATCCTTTCATTATTATGTATGTACTTATTAGATCCGCGAATAAAGAAATTTTTAGCCATGAATATAGGAATTGGGTCGCATTTTTTTAATCCGCGAATAGTGAAAACGAGAATGAAGGATGCGCGAATAAGGCATATCATTTTTGTTGCAAAATGTACTACTTTAACATGTATTTTATGATTTACGTAATATATCTGAAAGTTAATTAACGTAACTTCAGTGATTCAATAAAAAATTAGAATACTTTAATAAAATGCAAAATATCAGGCTAAAAGAGACAGATAAAATTAAATTAAATTAAATTCTTCCTGAAATACGCAAATTAAAAACGGTTGCGTATTTCAGGAAGAAAGCCAAAATTTCTTGTAATTTTCAAGGAATAAAATTTCAATTTTTTTTGTTCTCTAAGTTGCATGTTTTCACTTCCCTAAGTAATCCGTATCACTATACACAAACACCGTCACACTACTCATTTTTATTAATTAGTAGATATTAATTCTGCCAATTGAAAATGCAATAAGAATTAAAAAAAAACAGTTATAAAACTTCAAAAGAAAAAAAATATGCCTGTATTAAAACTAATAAGAAAAATTAAACCTGTGTCAGGTGGTACTAGTTGCCATTTTCGCTTGTCGTCTGCTGCTGAAATAAAAAGCACATAAATTGTAAATAGAAAGAAGCTACAAAAACAATCTACAAAAGTTTGAGTTAAAATCAGTTTTAAATGAATTTTTATGTTGTATATTTTATAGCATTTAAAAGACCGAATAAATTATCAAACCAGAGTCTTACAGCAAGATTTAATGTAAAAATAAGTAAATGAATATATACAAAATGTTGCGGCGATATTTACTTGGTGTCAAACATTTATTTGAAGAATATTTATCAGAACGACAGCTTATGAAAATTTTTCGATGCTTCGAGACTATTTTCTGAACTGAATAATATGGTAAATTGGCGATTCCAATCGATAAGAAACAAATGCCAGATTTTTTCATCGATTTTTATTATTATATAACAAAAAAAAAAAAAAAAAAAAAAAAAAACAGAAAGAAAATAGATAAAAAAAAATGACTGAACTGGAATTGATTATTAATATAATTTTTTAAAGAGTCGAGCTGTGACCGAAAACAGCGAAGACACTTGGAAGTTTTAACTTCGTTTTATTCCATCACGGGAGGTACAATTTTTGCGTACGAGCAGAAGCGACGACACAACACGAAATGTGGAACTGTAAAAGAGAGGGAAAATACTTTCCCCAGGGCTTATAAACTGTCAGATTTTGATTGAGATTTCCTACTCGTATCAATCACAGACAAGGGAATCAAGGGGATCTTTTAAAAGAATTTAAGTCAGTGAAATTTTATCCCTGCACTTGGAATATGAGAATCACTGACGAAAGCATTTTCAAAGAGCTTTTGTTGCATTAATTAAATAGAAAAAGTGGAAATGTATTAGGAAATTAGGAAACATTTTAGAATGATGTTTGATGTGAGCTAAATTAAACTGAAAATGAGGAATTTTTTTTTTTTTTGAAATCAGGAAATAAAAGCATTGAAATCGATCAATTTTAGACATGGTTGCTTCATTCAAAAACTATTTTTTGCCATGGCATTATTGAAATTGAAAATTTAATCAGCAGGTTCAATATTTGAGGCTTCAGCAAATTTTAGACCTTGTGAGAAATTTAGCTTCGTGTAATTTAAACTTCTGGTTAAATTTTTAAAATAATCAGTGGATATAAGTAATATAGTATTTTATTGAGATAATAATCATAATTTTATTAATCAAGAATTTTTATCGAATTAATTTCTTTTTCTATATTTGAAGAATTTTCTCAAGTTTTGATCGAAAAAATTTCGTCGTAATTTTAGAATCTGAATTTTTTTTTCAAATATAATTTGAGAAACGATACACGCATGGGGTTAAAGTGAAAACAGAAACTTGCATTTATCTATAAATGATGTCTAACATTAATTACATAAAATATAGGAAAGATCATACCGTTTTATTACTGTGTAAATTAAAAAAAAAGGAAAAAACATTGAAAAAATAGAAAAAGTTTATACTCACTACGATTGCCATATTCATAATCATACCAGTCGTAGTATTCATTATCTGAAATAAAATGTTTTGGTGGTTTTTTGGTTTATATATATATATATAAACACATATGATGATTCGTCACAGGACAGAGGAGAGCTCAAAATTTTATTTTTCCCATTTCAAGTATCACAGTCTATATTGAACAATATTGTGTGATATTATATGGTCTTAAGCAATATGAAGAATATTGATCAATGTCATGTAATATTGTACAATATTTGTGTGCTACTAGGGATTCGGATTTTTTCCACAAAAACCGAAAGCACAGGTAATAAAAACAAGCAAACTAACATCCTAGGTGTATTCAGAAGATTTACTCATTGATTAGAAAACAACTATAGCGTTTAGAGTGCAGAGTCAGCGATTAATAATCCAAAGTAAGAATTGAATATCTATACGACTGGTTTGTCTTTTATAATTTTAGTGGTAAAAGTAGAAATTTCCAAGAAGTATCGTCGGATGTCGATTCTCAATAAATGCTCATGATGTAATACAAATGTCACCTTAATTATTTTATTTAACAGAATCTTCATTTTTGTTCCCAAAATTCTCCACTTTATAGCTGACGCAAAGGGTAACTTATTATTGATTTCTTTCGTGGGAAAAAAATCCTTAAATCTATCTAACTACTCTGAATAATGGTATACATAATATTACTAATTTGTATTCGCTATTCACTACTGCTTTATTTTAGAAATGCTAAATACTACCTCTAAAGCATTTATAGTATAGAAGAAATTACATCATGTATACGGACCGACCCATTGCTGTAAGGGTATTTTATGTTTCAGTTCTTCAAATTCGGAATGATAAGCTATTAATTTCACTTCGTTTTATAAAAACGTTTATAGTTATGCTTGAAAGTCTTTATAGGAACTGCTCTTCAAAAAGTTAATATTAAGTTCGATTGCATAAAAACCGAAAAAAAATGCATGATATCACATCTTTAATGAAATTGATTTTCAATTTTCACTTTTAATGTTATATTTTTCCCAGCAATATCTAATTATTAATAGCATACCAATAATTCAGATTCAATGACCAATAATTCAGATCCAAATGTTACATTGTAAAGATTATCTTAAAAATTCAGAAAAACATCTTAAGGATCTATTACATTCCTTAAGCTTTTGGCTGCAATGTTGTACTATAATGAGACTCAAAAACTAAAATGAACTAAAAAGTCAATCTTCAAGCAAGTTCTGCTTTTTTTTTTGTAACTACAAAATGTTTTACACGATTTTTTTAGCATTAAAAATATTTAGAGGGTGAGCTTGAGAAACTTACTTATTTGAAAGGTCAATAAAAACAAAAGTACTTCAGTTATTGTTATAATTCTTTTTTATTTGAGAATACAATATCCCCATTTTTTTCATATAGTTTTAAAAATGACATCGGTTAAATGGCGACCCCCATTTACGCATACACTGATTAAGTCGATTTTTGAAATTCGTGTCCACTCTTTGCAATATATCAATCGGTATGTTGGCAATGGCGTTGCGAATGTTGTTCTTGAGGTGAGCTCTTGTCAAATGTGACTCCAGTGATTTCAAAGTGAGCCTCGTCACTGAAAAAAACGACCGCGCCTTCAGGCAGGTTGTCAAGCAGCATTTCCCATGCATTTTGAAGAGCAACAAAATCGCGTACAGTTAATTCTTGCACAACGGCCAATTTATAGGGACGAAATTGATGGAGAATTCGTCGAAGAAGGGTGTCAGAAATTCCCAGAACAACTACGTGTATGGGAGCCGAAAGCAGAACTGACTGCCTCACTCTTTCGACGTTTTCCGGAGTTCTAGTAGTCCGTTGATGTTCATTTCTAGGTTTAGCGACACTTCCACACTTCCGAAATGAGTTAATCCACCACAGAATCAAATTACGGCCAGGAACGGGTCTGTAAAGAGGAATTTCAAAGTGAGCGAGGAAGGCACGTTGCTTAGCAACAAGTGAGCGAACATTAGGAAAAAAGCTGTCGACGTCGAAGGCCCGCTGTTCTCTAGATTAGAGCATGAAGGCAACTGACTAGAAAAAGAAACAAACTTGGGGACTTTCCCCACCCGTAGCGATATCTATCACCCCTCTATTCACCCAACTCACCGCTCGGGAGTTTTTTCAAATAAGTAAGTTTCTATAGCGCACCCTGTATTATTCAAAAAATATGATATAATTTTCATCAGAAGAGCCCTTTTACGAAAACATGATAATTTTTACTTACAATCTTGGGTTCCAGTGCTGTTATCGGAACCAATCACTTCTGTGTAAAAGGAAAAGAAAATACAATTTTTGAGAAGTAAAATTATTTTTAAATAACAAATACATTTTTTAGTAATTCATATTATGATTTCAAATTGTGATATAGAATTTAAGTGCTATCTGTAATCAATTTTTTTTACTACAGTAGTTCTGACAAACATTTGCAGTATTGCCTAATTTATAAGGTAATGAAAATAAGAAATGAATTTAAACTCATAATATCATTAAAAGTATATCCACGAGAATCCATTGTCTCATACAAAATAGAAGTAATTAAAAAAAGTTATATCTAATTTTTAAGTTGTTACAAATTTCTTATATATTTTTCATATTATACAAATACAAATTATTAATTATACATATTATACAAATTTCTTGTATATTCTCTTAATATATTTTTCCTCGTTTTTTTTTAGCGAAGCTTATCTATATGATGAGCTCTCTTCAGAAATATTTGAATAAGGTAATAAGTAGTATATTATATATACTAGTTACTTTGAGTAAGGTAATAAATGTTCAAGTATGATTCTTGTAATATTTTAACAAGTGGCATCGTCATTCATTGCAGTAACTATAAACGGTTACTATTTTAGTTAGTAAGTTACTGCGAATGGTATTTCAAAATCATTAAAGTTTTTTAAAATGCTAGTTGTAGAAAACACAACTAACATCTAAAATAATCTCAGAATGTTGATTTCTTTGAACTATGCACAAAACAGTCTCTTAATTATATCCTAAATATATTCTGTTAAAACTACTAATCTTCCAGACCTTTTATTTTATACAGGCCATCAAGATCTATAAATTAGAGAAACCAATGCAAAACATTCTGTTTGATTTTTCTTTTCTTTTTAGAATGCTTGGCGCTCCAAGAAAAGCGATGAAGGCAACATATTCTAAAATAGGAAAAGTTTTGTCCTAATTAGTTGCTATTTTGAAACATACAATACGAGAAGTAAACAATTTTTGCAACAGAATAAAGTGAAAAGAATTTGCAATTTATCTGGGGACTAAAATGCTAAATCAAGAGTGGAGGACAAAGAGGTAATGAAAATTTAATATTAATCTCTTTAAATTCCTTGGCCAATTTATATCTTTGAAGTTCTATCATCTCAAACTTCGACAATTATTTTGCAGTTATCTTGTGCATTGATTGATGAATGGAATTCTATTGTTATATAATTTACATCGTTATCGAAAAATAGGCTCACTGAACCAGAGGGTAGTTATCATGTCATTAAAAGCAAATTACTGCAAGAAACAAATCAGGGAAATTTTACAAAACCTAAATTGAAATATAGTAAATAAATGCCTTAGATTTGGATATGTAAATCTGAAAATAAAACGCAAACTGATAGCTGATGAAAAATTTCCTATATTTCATAATACATTTTTTATCATCTTTAACGATGATAAAAGTGAAAATAATGAGATATTTTTAAAGGGCGAATTAAAACTAAAACGAAAAAGTAAATTGAAAACCTCTATAAGTTATTGGGATACTTATACAACTTGCAGTCGATCATATACTTTGGTTCAGATTTCGATTGATCTACTTTAATTTTCTTCTTCAGTTTATAGCCAATATGGTGAAGCAAATGAGCAGAGTAGTTTCGTCTAGCAAACATATTGCAAATTTCTTTACTAAAGTTTTGTTTTGTTGAATTCTACATTCGCTGCTTTGACGATTTGGCGTTATTTGCAACCTTGAGAATGTGCACATTAAATTAGATTTAAACATATATCCCATAAAACATGAGCCAATCAATTTTGGTCATTCATTTGGCTAATCATCTTGTTAACCATTTTTAAAAAACAATAATTATCACCATATGGTATAATTTAATGTCATAAATGCATTAATATATTTTATCAGATGAAGAAAGACAATTCGAAAGCGATTTAATTTCTTTTATCACTTACAATCCACATATTTGTGTTAATTTTCACTGTGAATGGAACAATAGGAAATATGTAATTGATTTTTATGGTAACTATGGAGTTGCGATAACATGTAGCTACATGTACAAAATTATTTTGAGGCCATCATCATTAAATGTTATAAATTCAATGCCAATTTAGTACTGCCAATGTATGTCAAATAATTTTTTATTTGGATGCATAAATTATCATTACTTACGATTAGGATATGCTGGATGGTAACCTACAACAGCATTGACTAGAATCTGGATCAGC
Organism: Argiope trifasciata; assembly: GCA_026543055.1. Lineage (NCBI taxonomy): Eukaryota > Metazoa > Arthropoda > Arachnida > Araneae > Araneidae > Argiope > Argiope trifasciata. The sequence goes on along the minus strand of JAPMOQ010061697.1, from coordinate 1,578,535 downwards.
AAATTGACTGATGGATTTGAGCAAACACCGAGAGCCTCTCTGAAGCAGTCATGGACTTTCCTAATTACGAGTGAGAAGTTGAAAAATATTATCCAATGTTGTGATTTCAAAGAAAACAATAAATTGTACAGCATTTTTACACGTTTTTATTCAAATTAACTCCCTTCATATTTGTAAATATGAAATTCTGTCATTGTTTCTCCTCCAAATTCCTGATGTGTTAGATTTAAAAAATTTGTGCACTTTGGCATTCCTGATGACTGAACAGCATGTTAAAGCTTTTAAAATTTAATTAGTTAGAGTAATTTAATAAACTTTATTCCATATGATACTGAAAAAGAGATTGAAAATGTTTCTGAACTCCATAATAATAAGTTATGGAGTGTAAAATTGGAAAGGAATTAATTTTTCCTTACTGAAGTAAATACTTTTTTGATAATTTTATATGAATGCTTGATATATTTGCAATTTATGATTGGTAAATCTTCCATATTTGTATGAAGTAATTTTCATTTTTTATGGATCTTAAGGAATTATTACATAAATTTTGAAAATATTTTCCTTTAAAGATATTAGGACGTTTTCAACCATAAATCTACATAATTAGAATGAGTGAAAAAACTAAAAGAATTTTTTTTTCTCATCGCATTAATTAGTCTGATTTCAACAATTTTGATTTAATGGGAAGACTTATGACCTCAAGAAATGTTACCAAGGACAATCTATCTCGCATCATTCTTGTAATAAATCTTAAAAACACCACTCTGCATGAAAAAAAAATATGGTAGATTTCCTTAGCGCGTAGATTTCCTTATTTTATTTGGAAGTTCATAACATTTAAATGCATTAACAATAGGCATTTGTCTATTTTGCCCCATTACCCTATTTTGGATAAGTATTAGAAAATATAACCCTGAAGCAGTTTTCAGAAAAGTAAATTTACGGTTTCTAAAATGATTTTGAAAAGGCTTAAGTGTCTGACGTACAGGATTTTATTATAATTTATTGTCATTTCATTTATTTTTGAATAGATATAAAATGCGTTCAAAGATTAAAGATCATGAGATTAAATTAATGTTTTAAAATATCGGTATAAAAATTAAAACAAAATGAAGAAATTATGTTGGAAATGAAGATGTAATAAATGCTTACTTGGACAAGTAGTCATGAAGAGAGCCATTTTTAATGCAGAGAATGTAATCAAAGAAGTCTTTCTGACACTGATATAGTCTAAAATAATCTAAACATTTGATGCATAACCTGGTACTATTCAAATTTTTGAAGCCGTTTCTTTCTAAAATACAAAAATAAATAAATTTCAAACTTTTAATTTTAAACAAGGTGCGAAAATTTTGAAATTGAACATAAATTGAAATTTCGTAGAAGTTTGCTTACCACACTGTTCCAACCGCATTAATGCGTATTCTTTTACTTTCTCGAGTAGGCAGGTCATCATTTCTTTGAAAATATTTTGATCGGAAAACACACACGTGTATGATGTATGATCTTCTATACAGAAAGCTGAATCTGCTAGTATTCTATTGAAATATCAGAGAAGTTTAGCTATCAGAGTTTCTTCATTGATGAATTAGATAATTTCATTAATTTAATTAAATTTAAAAAAGGAAAAAAATAATGAAAGAAGTCTATTATTGGCGATAAATACAATTTCATTCCATTTTTTTATTTTATTGCTTTTGACGCACTAATGCTTGTTTATAAATTATTTACTGAATAAAGACATCAAATATATTTGTTCATTAGTTGCCTGGATATTAGTATTCACGAGGTTTTCGTTCAAAATTATGAAAGAAATTCATTACAATGTAGTTAAAGAACATTCATGTTTCCTAATAAACAATATCAATGTAATGCACTTAGGAAAAGATTTACTTTTGAGTAGTTTACAATTTTTAATTTTGATAATCTAAATTATACTTAAATAAATTTTCCTTTCCTTATAAGCGACTTTAGAAATTAATGTTATTAAATCAGATGTAAGGAAATTAGGAAACATGAAAGCCAAACCGAAACAACAAAATAAAGAACAAAAATGAATGATAAAAAATAGAGAGGACGAATTTAACTTTATTTGTGAGATAATAGTTGGCGGAATATCAATATGTATTGGGGGAAAAAAACTCAATCCTCTTCCCCAACCACATCACGTGGCTAAATGAGATAAAAAAAGGAAAACAATTTTTTAAAATTCAACATTAGAGGGAGGCGATTGCAGCCCTAATGAGCATTTCGTTACTGAATTTGGGGTTCGTAAAATATAGAGCTTCTGGTGAAAAACTGCAACATTGGCAGTTATACTCAAAAATGGAATTCATTTTTAATTAAAGACTAAGTTAGATGATATCCGGATGGATCTTTGATTATCATTATTTTCAAGATAATATTTTCTTCGAATACATAATTCAAGATAGAAGGGGGGGGGGACTTTGATATAAAAATGTTTCAAAGAGTACAGAGAAAATAATTATCTGTTGAAAATTTTAAAAATTCATATAATTTCTTAAAAATATCAGCTTAAAATGAATTTCTGAAGCCATCGGTTAATTGCATGAAAAAAAGAAGTTGATATATTATATTTGTCGACAACAATTTTCCTTTGTTCCTGAGGAACATATACGACTATAGATACAACTTAATGTGACGACAGTTAATTATATCATTGTCGTATTATCAAATGCCCCTGATCTCTAACAAATATTTATCTAGTGTGGTCATAACATCGTTTAATGTTATCAGTTTTGAAGTAGATAATTCATTAATTCCCCATTTCTAAACAGTATTAATGAATAATGTTCATGAAATGCTTGCATTATTTGTAAAGAAATATATAAGAGTAATTTTTTTCATTACATTGAAATTCACATTCTTTTGTCTGGACAAGAGTAATATGGATTGATTCAAACCAATAGTTGCGCTTCAAGGTGTGAATTGAAATCTGAACATCTGTAAATCATTGTTACCTGCGACCGAGTAAAAACTAAAATGGAATAAAAGAAGCTGATTTGAGGTTTAAAGACATAATTGAAATTAACAGGTATGAAAATTGATCTAAAATTAGATAAGGCAATGTTCCAACTAAGTTGAAAATTTCACTGCCTCTTTACAAAATGTTGAAAAAGAGTGAACTTTCCTAAAACAAGAATAAGAAATAAATATGAATAGTATTGAAAGGAAGTCATGTATTAAAAAAAACCCGGTTTCATCGCTCGATAAATCACGAAACAATAATACAAGTATGGGAAATTTATTTATAAATGAGTTTTTAAGGAATAATTGGTGATAAGCAACAATTGCTGCATTTTAACTATTATTTTTGAAATAATTTATTATAGATAGTCCTGCACTTAGTGTTATTATTTTCCCTTGATGGGATAAAAATACAGTTGATTTTACCCATTTTGGTTATTGTTAACAATTTTTAAATATTACAGAATTGTTAAATATTCATTTTAAGTCCAAAAGTGATTAGAAGTAGAAACTGTAATTTCTGAAATTCATGTTTAACAACTTTGAAGCCTGATGCTTCTGATTCTATTGTCCTTTTTTATTTAATGATACTTCTATATATTAAAAAATGAATTTAATCAGAATTAACGCTATTTCAAAAGATTTTTTTGTCTTTATTAAATTGTGTATAATTCGTCATCTGATCAAATACTTACGAACAAACAATATCTTTTGAATGAGATAGTCTTTTAGAATTTAGTGATAATTGTAAATCCCGTTGATGGCAAGTCTGAATTTCCATCATTGTTTGCTGAATTGTATTAGAATCACAATCATCCATTTCGACTGTAAGATACAAATGAAATAAACTATTAGAACTTCAGCATAGGTGTTTTAAAAAGAAAAATAATGATTTATTTTACTATGTGGACATGTAATTTTTTTCTTAAACATAATCGTTGTAATAATAAATTGTTTCCAAAAATTTCTCTGTGAGAAAATTATTCTAAATTTTAATAATGGAAATAACTTACAATTCTCATTAAAGTCGATATCCAACTTAACATCAATAACTCTCGGAGAGTTTAATTTAATACGAAATCTCCCATCATATGTGCAGCGATCAAAAACTTCTTTAAGACAAATTTCAGTGGAATTTCTTTTGCTGAAAAAAAAAAGAGTATAAAATAATAATATAATGATATACATATATATATATATATATAGTAAAGAATATTTTATATTAAAAGTTTATATATATATATATATATATATATTAACTGATTAGTCATTAAAATTTTAGCAAATTTTTAAATGCTCAGAGAAGTTTTGGAAAAATTATATTTTTCATTTCATGCATACATTCTTTTCCAATTACCTTGAGAGAAGTAAACTGCAATAAAAATTATTTTAATAATAAATATTTTATGGAATATTTGAAAGTGTTATTTACGATCGTTTGTCAACTTTTCTCTGTTTTGAACCTAAAATTTCTGCAAAATTGACAAAATGAAACAATCTTAATATCTGTAATCTATTGCACTCTCAAAAATGTTTGATGCATGTATATCCAATTTCATGAAATTTTATTGAATTGCCGTTGAGATATCATAGTTTGTCATGATCAAACGCAGTGAAAGCTATTGCTTCAAAATGTATTGTCGTAAATAAGCAAACAGTGGTTAGGGTAAGGTAGAAAGTTAAATAAACATTTAAATATTATTTTTGGAGAATTTTGGGATAAAAATCCTTCATTTTCGGTTGGAAATATCACTATTTTTATTTCATTTTTAATTTGTTGTGCGTAGTTGAAATTGCTGTATCTGTAGTTCTGTCTACCATAAAACTTGTTTTAGAATCTACGAAATTTAGTTTTCAAATAATAACAATAAAATAATTAATTTTTCTTCTTAATTTTAAATAACTGAAAATTCAATTGATTTTTAAATTAAAAAAAAGTTGAAAGTCTTAAGATTATGCATACCAGATTTGAATAAGTAAGGCCAGTTTGTAGAAAAAAAGGCAGGTTCACGTAATCATAAGCCCGCACATGACGGGTGGGGACTTACGAATATGTTTCGAATCAAATACAGCAATGTTTAATCATTTGCATCCCTATGATGTTTGCCACTGGGAAAGGCACTTTGTGTTTTGTCTTCGCTATTTCTTTTTGTATTAATCTTTTTTTAATAAAGTAAAAGAAAGAAAGGAAAGAAAAACACTTGCCCACACTTAAATTAAATATGCCCGTCTGTTTCGTTTTCTGCAGAAAAATTGCAATGTAATATGTTTCAAGTAAAATTTCAAAGATTAACCAATTTAAACTCTTTTTAAAGATCGTTAGATGCAAGAATTCAGGTCTCGTGGAATCATGTCCACCTTTATATCTTTCTATGTAAGTACTGCAAATCAGTATAAGAAAAGTACATACGTAAGGAATAATATTTCGAGCAGGATTTACGTTATATTGATGTAAAAATTGTGGGTAAATGTTAATTAAAATTAAAAAAATATATAATGACACTTTTGGATGGAGTTTTTAAACTGAACTTACTACATGCTACCTTCCTGTATAAATAAGTCACGCAGTCTTCCATATCTTTTGTATGCTGGTACATTTCCAAGGGCGTATATGCATTTGGTCATAACTTCGGGTCCAACTTTTTCAATGCATTCGCTATATGGAATTTCTAAAATAATATTCAAAACAACATAAAATCAAAATAATTTTTATTGCTTTTATTTGAAAGTTACTTATATCTGGAAAGTATTTCAAAAAGCATAAATATGAATAGTAATCATTTTGAGAAATATATCACCTTTTAAAACTTTAAGGGTAATTAGTTTTTAGCTATTGATTTTACGTTAAAAAAACTTTCTCATTAAATTTGACTCTTCTATCAAAGCCTTTTTATATACATAATATTATCTTTTTCGATGAATTGATAATACTAGATGATGTTGCGTTATTCTTTATTCGGCATAACTTTTTTCCTTTTATTAATGACTAGCCGCCTTTGGCGACCAGCTGGTTCGCCATGAGTAATGCATTCTAAAATTTCCAATTACATCATATATTTTTTAGCCAAAATTTAAGAAATAGTTTAAGTTAAAAGATTCAGTTATTAGTAGTTAAAGAGTCGGTAACTTTATTCGGAAAAACTTTTTGAGTTTAATGCTCTAATAATTTATCAATTATGCTTCCAAAATATTAAAAATGTTTTTTTCGGTGATATTGCCAAAATGCTAAATATGTTTTTTAAAGAAAGCGAAAAAAATTATTGAATTAATGATACAGATATTGCAAACGTTTATAGAAATATGCCATTAAGTCGGGATTTCAATGCATATCCTGTCTAAATTCAATCAGGTTTACTGTAAATAAAGATAATTTATGGAATTAATGATATAAATATTTCAAACGATTTCTTAGAATCCTTTGCCTTGCATTTATTTTTATAGAAGATATCACATTTTATATTTATGTTATTTTATCATGTCACGTGCTGAAAGTTGGATTTCTTTAGATTTGATTTATGATGATAGTTGTTGTTTTTTCATTTGAACTTCCGGCATTGTTTTATTTTATTTTATCCAGTCACGTGATAAAAAAACGTGGTTAAAATATTTCTTTAAAAATTCGTTAAAAATAGAAGCTTGAGTTATACATTAAAACACTGATACCATTAGAAAGCTAATTTTTTTATCTTTAAATTGATGTTAAAATCCTGTTTGTCCGATAATAATTTCGGAAGTTATAGCGGAAAAACGTCGAAATTTCGCTTAAATTTTAATTAATTCAAATTCTAATTAAAAATTCAAAAAAGGGCTCAGAGGTGCACATTCCCGACCTCCAAGGTATGCATGTACCAAATTTGGTAGCTGTAGGTCCAACGGTCTGGCCTGTAGAGCGCCAACACACACACACACACACGCACACACACACACACACGCACACACACACACATTGAGCTTTATTATAAGTATAGATGTAAAAAGAGAAATACATCCGTAAGTGAATCGAGATTTTGTGGATTAAGTAGCAGCATAATGCATATGTTACCTGTTTATTGTTTCTAAATTTTTGTCGAATATTATCTATGTATATATAATATATAATATTCGATACCATATAAAGATATCGCATCGTATAAAAAGATCGTGTATATCTATATGCAAGTATTTAAAAGTCTGGGAATTAGATTGAAGTTAGAAGACATTGAAGACATCTTTGATAGTTTTACGTCGTTTATTTCATCATGAAGAAGCAAGCATATTTTTGTACAAATGGAGATCGACGACGCAGATACAACACCGAACGTAATACCGAGGAATAAAGGAAAGCTCTCGAAGATATTATTCCGGGTCTTAAATAACTTATTTTGATAGGGAAAGTTCGTTACTTCGTTCGACCTTTTGCTTTTAGCTTTTTAGACAAAACAATTTTTGGCGTGAGAGAAAAACTGTTAGGATACATTGCTGTCTGCTGCGTGTATTTTTTTTTTTACAGAACTATAATCAACAGCTTCTGATTTAGAGGACTGAAATCCCCATGCACTCTGCCATGCATTCAGAGTTTCCAAAATATAGTTGATGATTATAATTTGTGTATAGTTTTTAATTAGTTTAAACACTTCATTAAAAGAAGTTTGAATAACGTTCAACAGCAGGTTGCAACACGTGTCAAACAATGATTATGTTTGAAAAGCAAAAGTTCATTAGGGTAAACAGATTCATTACGAATTCCAACCGATTTATTAAAAAATAGGCAAGGTTTTAAAACTTAAAATTTAGAACTTTAAAGTAAAATTTAATCAATCATTGGCTATAAGCATGGATATTTAATATAACTTCGCTTATATTTGAAATAAAGTTGGATCAATATGTTTTAAGATTTTTCAAAAATTTAGTTGATAATTAGTATCCATAAATAACTTAAAAGTTTCAATTAAAAGAAATTATAGTTTTTAAACTATCACTTACCTTGATATTCTTCTTCCTCTGTAAAGTGAAGTGTAAACTATTTAGTAAATCCAGTAAAAACAATTTTTTTTTTTTGCAATTTTTGAATGTTTTTTTTTTTGAATATAAAAAGTTTATCTAAAAATATCGCTTACCTGAAGAATAATCGTCTGTGAAAATAATTTTTTTAAAGTGATTACTATGCATTGTAATGAAATTAAAACATTCATAACATTTCTTAAATATAATGTATATTTTTTTAACTATTTTATTTTTCTAGACTTACTTTTTCAGTCATACAAGTCGCATCTTTTGTGAACTATCTTTTATGTTACCGAAAAAGGATTCTTTATAAGTCGAAGATAAACGATCAAAACGGTCTTTTTATATTATTTATTCTATTCACATTTCAATATATTTCTAATAAGAGATTTTGCTGACTTTGAAACTGGTTTTCATTAGATTTTAATATTTTAGTAAAGCTGTTTTATAGTATTTAAGCTTTTCGAGGAAAACAAAACCCTTAAACATAATATGTTTTTATTCATTAATTTTCTTTCTTAAAAAAATTTCTAATTGCATGTATTTTTAAGGCATGTATTTTTTATTATTCATTATTTATTTATTCATACAATGTGTTCAATTAAGGAATTTTATAACTACTTTTTTCATACCAAAACTTTTTCTTAATTATAAAAGCTATATTATTCAAAATAAAATATTATTTACATGCATCCTTACCTGAAATGTCATCGTTTCTTGAACCAACACATACAGTATTTACTGTAAGAGAAATAAAGCGTGCATATAAATATACTAAATTTATTTACAAAAACTATTTTTTTAAAAATTCTGAGTAAAACTAAAGAACACTGTGCAGATTTTTCCCTGTCTCTGTTGAATCTTACTAAGCAATAGAAAACTCACCAAATATCAATTACAGTTATATGATCAAGTCTGGTAATTCTATTGCTTTCAAAAAGTTACAAATTCTCCGACCTTATCGAATTCTTCAGTTTGACTAAAGCAAGCTCGAAGCAAAAGATATATCCCTTTTCCCCTTGGTTAGAATCAGTCGGTTGTCTTCTATAGTTATTGGAGAAAAGCTATTAGTATTGCAGTGCCTCATGCGAGATGTTTGAGTTAAATTAAAACCCAACTTTTGAAGCAATTTGAGGACTTTTTGAGCAGATTTAAGGATTTTGACGATTTGAATGATGTAGACGAACCGTAACTTGCTATTCTCGTTCAAAAGTTACGAAAATATGCCAATAATAAAACGTTTGCTTTTTGATAAATGAAGTTTGTTCTAGGCTCGTTTCCATGATGGATCTTGCATGGAATCCGATTCTTTCTGTGTCATTCCTAATTCAAAGTAGGGTATCCAGTTGACTTTGTGTCTTGGAAGAAATGTGAAGAATAAAAGCACATACTATAGCATTTTTTTAAATCTAATTATCAGCTCTTAGAGCTTTCACTTCTAAGTAGTGACAGCTATCAACTAGTACTACAAAAGAAAAAGGGGCGACAGAATTTTTCGTCTAATTTCACAATCCATCTTTAGTCATAATAAAGATATAAGGAAAAGATAATCTCACCTTCCACCATTTCTATCTTATTTAACAGTTATTTTAAAGTGAGTAAACAGTATAGAATTAAAATTTCAAAATATTCGTTTGTACATTTATCTACAAAAACTGCTCCTCCCATAAAAAATTAATAACTGTATTTATTTTAAATTTGGAAGAGACAATTACTAATTCTTTTTATTCGTCAAAAAACAGTAAACGCTTTGATTTGCAACCAGGGAAGTATCTTCAGCAAGCAATACATTCTATTGTCGATGTATGTCTCTGATAGCTAATACAACAATGAGTGATATGGAGAATATAAACGAATAGCTAGATATTTGCTTAAAATCTTTGGGCTAATGAGGCCTCAGGCAGAGAGACTAAAAATATCATCAACCTATTTGTAAAAAGTTGTGATTAGTAATTTGTAAGGAATGCAAATTTTTTGAATAATAAAATATCAGAATTACAGCAAATAAAATATCAGAATTACAGCAGATAAAATATCAGAATTACAGTTCGATTATTATAAGAATTAATAAAAGTCTCAATAATTACCTTTTTAAAATATATTGAAATGTTAATAATTCATTAATTGGTTCTTTATATTGTCACTAATAAAATGCAAGAAAATGCTGCTTAACAAAATAATTCTTATAATTTTTAAGAGTAAAAGAGAAATAGCACAAAAAGGAACACCCGCATTGTCGCATTTAGATCAAGATTAAAAATAAAAATGAAAAGAAAAAAATATACGAGCAGCTTCTAGAAAATTTTCTATCTATTGCTACGATTGATCGTCAATGAAGGTTACTGTTTATTTTCCCAAATCCGATCGTCTTTTTAGTTTCCAGCTATCAAGTCTCAGTCCACGTGCATTTAATACTTTTGGAATAAGAAGCTATTTTATTTATTTAGTAGAAATTTCCTTTTTTATTTTATTTTCTATGTGTCAATATTCCATTATGTAAATCCTGTAAAATAATGGCTTTTAAAATCATATTTTTTAGAATCTTAATTATATAAAATTTTTCATGGTTAAGTGAATTTATTTTTTGCTTAGATAATAAACTAATAAATTAGGCTAATAATTTGTGAACTGTTTTTCTTTAATTACAATATTTTTTCAATATATACATTCATTAGAAATTTACATCAGTGTATTATGAAAACAGCGTAAAAATTTTATGGAAAATGTAAGAAGTTGTGCTTTAAAAATAAGAATAAGAGAAAAATAAGAGAAAAAAATACACAGATAATGGCAATAAATGTTTATAAAACATTATGATAAAAAACATGTTACTTACAAGACGGATAATGAGTATCATTTTCTGAGATAGAAGTAAATAATGAATATTAGTCGGAATAATAAATTTAATTTAAAATATTTAGTAATAAATAAATTTTAAATTTTCTATTTTATCTCACAACATTAATTAATATTAGTGATATTTTTATATCGTGTAAAACCTTCAAAATAAGAGCATAACAAGTAAAGCTGTATTATTACCCTCCCAATAATAGAGCTGCATTATTATTATTTTTGTTGATGTTTGTACAAAGACTGATTTAACACATAAAATGTTACACTTGGGCTTATACCGTTGTGTTCTAGTCTGAATTAACTATTCAAAAAATTATTCTTGCTTAATTGTGCTTAAGGAGTTTTACGGTGCAATTTTGGACATCATTTGTCCAATCTAGACAACCTTTTTTCTTAACTGGATCAACGATATAATTTTTAAATAGATTTTATTTTCTATTCTTAAATTGTATGAATTGAAGATGTGATTATTTTGTTTTGATTAAAAGCAAAAATTTTTCTGATTGTTTTATATTAAAGTTGCTTCTAATTTACTGTACATTAATAATGTCCAGATAGTTCTAATTCGGCAATATTTATCTTCTAGTTTTTCTATCATTTAAACCTGGTCGCCATGTAGCCTGCATCATATAACATTTCTTGATATAGCTTTAATTTGTAAAAAATTTCTATATAAACATTAACATTTATTGGTTTTGAAAATTTCAAGATATTTCTCTTTTATTTGCATCGCATTAATAAGATCAAAATTGAAAAATGAAATGACAATTCATCATTTAAAAGTCCATAATTTAAATCACATTCGTTATTTATCACATTATTATTTTAAATCTGGTCAGTTACGCTTTAAAATCTTTTTTAACGGTAGCATTTGTAATTGCCTTTGTGAGGAAAATTTTCAAATGAGATTTCAATGATAATTGATAATTTTCAGAAAATTTTCAACAACAAGAGACGTTTTTTTAATACTGATGAACGATGTATAAATAAATAACAATTATAAAAACACTGAATAAAATTTACCTTTTCAAAAAGAAATTTGGCTGCTCACTTCACTTATACAATTAAAAATTAAGCTTATGTTTTTCGATTACGATGTGTTTCTTATTTTTTAGTAATCATAGAATTAAATCTTAAAATATCACTTACTTTGGCGTCCTCCTTCTGAAAAATGAAGCGTAAAGCAATCAGTAAGCACTGCACACAAATTATGCTGCCTAATTTCTATTTTCAAAGAGTTATTAGATATAACTGTCTTTTTGATTTCACATATGTTAAGTTTTTTTTCATACACAGAATTAAGCCTTAAAATATCATTTACCTTGATTTCCTCCTCCTGTAAAAGGAAGTGTAAAGTGAGTGTTAAGCACTGCATACAGATTATGCATTTAATTGCTATTAGGTACAGAAATATTTATTAGATATAGAAGTATTTTTAATGACATATATATCAGTGTTTTTTTTTCATACATAGAATTAATCCATAAAATAGCACTTACTTTCATATCCTCCTCCTGCAAAATAAAGTGTAAAGCAATTAATAAATATTGCGCAAAAATCATGCATGTTTAATTGCTATTTCTAGAGATTTATTAGATATAGGCGTCTTTTTATCTACGAAGGATGATTCATAAAAAGTTTACAAAGCAAAGAAAAAGGGCTTCATTCACAATAGACACAGGATGCAAATAAAATTAAGAGGCATGTGTAATTGTCCCCTTTCTACATAATTAGCAAACCTGTCGAGACATTTATTACGCAGCTAGACCGATTTGTTCACCCCGTTTTAGTAATAATCAGGTTCCTGGTTATTAAGCTAGTTCTTGGAATCTTTTTGAACATCGCTGTCTGATATGAACATTGTTCTGGATAAGTGTTTCTTTGATGCCGGGAAAAGGAAATAGTCTCTGGAACCCTGTATGCGGGGTGACTCCAGTTCTCCCATCTAATCATTTCCAACAATCTCTCTGTCCGCTTTAAAGAACGATACCATTTCGCCATCTGATGTCTACTCATTACCCCTACCCCCCGTACACTTCAACGATTTGTGCGCTAATGTTCGGTGGAGACATATTCTTGGACCATAGAAATCGTATCACGGCTCACACCTCTGTGTGAGACCACTTCTCTAGACGTCTTGCCATTACTGTCGCTATTTCAAGTCTCATAACTATGTGTTCGAACGACTAGTTTAGATTATTAGCGCTATCTGTCTCCACTCTGGGTAACAATATTCCCATCCACGATTTATACTTTCCAAATACTGCTGCTAGTAAACTTTGTTTTGGATCACCCCTAGTACATACATGTCAGTGGGTTTTTTTTAATACCCAAAATTATACTTTAAAATATTACTTACTTTGATAGCCTCCTCCTGTAAAATGAAGTGTAAAGCAATTAATAAACACTGCATACAGATTATGCATATCTAATTACTATTTATAGAGATCCACTAGATACAGATGCCTTTGCAATTACAGACATGTTAGGATGTTATTTCAGCTATAAATGTGGTTTCGAAAATTATAATTTTAAAATTTATTAAATGTTAGTTGATTTCTTACTGAACAAATGAATTTAACGTTTCTCATGTGAAGGCAATATTTTAAAATTTTAAAACAGCATAAATTTTAGAGCTTGTACTGTGTTTGTGAAATATAAAAAATACAAAAGGAATATAATTAAAAAAATTATAGAACACTTTAAATGTTTTATCAGATATAGAAATAAAATATAAAATAGCATTTACTTGAGTGTCCTCTTCCTGCAATATGAAGAATAAAGTAATTAATAAATACTGCAGAGAAATAATGAAAAAACTAATTGACCTTTTAAATATGTTTTACAATAACGAGTATAGATTTAAAAATTATTATAGACAATAAACAATTGTCACCTTTCTGGTATGTTTGCTAAACAAACAATTAAGTTTAAAAATATCCCTTTCTTTAATGTCCCCTACCTACAAAATGAAGATTAAAGCAAATTCTGCATGTGTATTAATCCAGTTCAGTTATTTCCCTTTAAGTATTCAATTGATCATATGTATATTTGAATTCTGAATAGAAAAGTAAAATTGTGAAGCTATAAAAGTTGCATCTATTCTTCTAAGGACTTCATATTGGAAAATAGATTTCAATACTAGAATACCAGTTTTTATTCATTATTCCAGTTGCATACTGGCTTGATGTGAAATGAACATAGATGAGAACTCAAAACTAAACATGTTAAAATTTATCTACCTGTTCACTACAAAATGTCCTAATGCTTCTTTTTGTAAAATTGATTAAAGCCTCTTAAATAGTCTCCTCACACTAAAAACAGACTGACTAAATTTTCGATTGAAAATTACTTAAGCGATGAACAAGTTTCTAATATTGGGTTGAGGAATAAGTTCGTCTCGTTTTTATATTTACGTTGTTTTTTAACAACTTTTTTGCTGTTTGACAAAGTGTATGGTATTCATTCGATAGAGCTCTTTCTGCTCTACAAAACTGGGCTAATCGTCTTTTTGAGTAATTTGATTTTTAATTACTTTTAAGGCTTAGAAATAGAATATCCAGGAGGTAAAAATCAACATTTTTCGTCACCTGCACTTCTTCGCTTTTCATCCAGGCCAAAAAGCTGCTTAAGCAGCACGGGACATTTGCAACGAATACAGAGAAGGTGTCATAAGCAAGTCTGCAGCACGGAAATGGTCAAGCCTGACCTCCATCCAAAGAAGACTATGATCTGCGTTTGGTGGGGGGACTGGGAGGGCATGGTGTACTGGGAAATGCCCGAAAGGAATGCCACGGTCACCAAGAGGCTCTACATAGCCCAGTTACACCCCATGAAAGAGGCAATGCGACTGAAAAGACCCCATCGAGAAGGCCAAAAAATACTCCTTCACGACAACGCCAGGCCCCATGTTGCACAAGTTGTCAAAGCCGTACTCCAAGAGCTTGAATAGAGGTCTTTTAGCATCCCCCGTATTCTCCAGATCTTACGCCGTCGGATTACATCTTTTCCGCTCCCTGTCGAACTATATGAACTATATGTCTATATCTTCGAAAATAAAGAGGGCCTTAAAAACCAGACCGGGTGATTTTTGGCGGAACAGCATCGACAAATCGGTCGAGAGGTGGGAGGAGGTAGTAAACAACAGCGGGGAAATCATAATCGATTAATCGATTGTTATTACTAATGATTTTCTTAAAAAAGTCTTTGATAAAACCCCAACCCAATATTAAACGCAAAATTAGTAAAATAATTGTTTATTTCATTTTAAATAGTTATATTTTAAAGTTTTCATGATTACAATTTCAAGATTTTAAAGAAATGTTAATTTTTATCCTGCATAATATATTTATAGAATATAGAAATACTAATAGTTTAGAGTATAGAATAATTATTGAAAATTGCATACATATATCGCATTTCTTGAAGCTTTTGTTAGGCATAGAATTGAATCATAAAATATGACTTACTTCGATTCCCCCATCCTGCAAAGAAAATAAAAGTTAAGCATAGTTTGTAAATGTTCCAGACAAATCAATGGTGTATATTTGCTCCTTTGAGAATTTGTAGATAGAACTTATCAGTTTTTGTTTATAAAATTGCGAGTATGAATAGTGAAAGAAAAAGCCAATTCCAAAATAAACATTTCGAAATGTATCCGCATCTGAATTAGAAAATAATACAACAGTCTTTTAGCATATTATAAATAGTTTGTTTACATCAAAGAAACTGTTAAAAATTTTAAAAATATTTTTAGAAATTTTTTAAAATTTAACTGAAAAATTCATAAAATGACGGCTCCTTTCAAATCAAGCAATTAATTAATTTTTTTGAAGCGGTTAAAAAAGTTAAAGGTTTTGAATTTTTTTCTTTTGATACTTATGTGGAAAATGGAGTTTCAAGTGGCATAGAATATAGAATTATTATTGAGTATTGTAAAGAAATAAGATATTTCTTGAGAGTTTTGATAACAATACAAATAATAAAATATCACTTACTTGGATATTCCTTTCCTGTAAAATGAAGCGCAAATCAATTAGTAAAACTGCATAGAAAATTATGTATATCTGAATTCCTTTTTAAAAGTTTTAATAATCAAACGTATTAGTGTTTATTTATTTTGCAAATGTGAGTATTATTTGAAATATTGAAATTCTAAAAGCTGCACCTGTGGTAAATAAAGAATCTCAGTCGATGAGTTTTTTTTAGTTTTCTTTAATTTTAGAAGCAAAGTATATCTTAGATAGGACGACCTGAACATAGGCAAGAAATAAGTAACCATTTTCTAAATAAACATTCCGGAATATATCCCTCTGCTCCTTTTTATAAAACTGATTACTGTATTATTAATACTCTGCTCTCGTTTATAAGGTTGGCTCACTTTTTGATTGAAAACGACTTATGATGTGTGAAAATATATATCTAATCCAAAATTAAAATGAAGGTTGATTTCATTCTAAGTTTATGTTTTGATGTTCTTGTGATGCTAACATTTTAAAAGTTTTAAAGAAAAATGAATTTTATCCCTTGTAATGTGTCTATATGATATGGAAATACAAATGACGTAGAATATAGAATAATTTTTGAAATTTGCATACAAATAAGGTATTTCTTGAAGTCTATAATGGATATGAAATAAAATTTTGAAATATAACTTACTTCGATTTCCCCATCCTTTAAGAAAATAAAAGCAAAGTATAATTTAGTAAATATTTCATACAAACTAAGGATATACATTTGCTTCTTTGAGAATTTGCTATTCGAACTTCTCAGTTTTGTTATATAATTATTATTAGAAGAAGCCTATTCAAAAATAAGCATTGTGAAACATAATTGTTTCTAAATTAGAAAATAATATAATAACTTATTTATACATAATTGTTATTGTATTATTAATAGTCTGTCGACATCTATTTTGTCTGTTAACAATATTACAAACTATTAAGATTTTTTAACTGAAAATACTTGAATGTTTTTTAAAAATTTTTCTAAAAGTTACTGATCAATTCATAAAATCATGGTTCATTTCAAACCTAAATAATGAAATAAATTTTTTTGATGCGATAAAAATTTAAACGATTTGAATTTTTCACTTTTGATATTACTGTTGAAAATAGAATTGTAAATAGTATAGAATATAGAATTATTATTACATATTGTAAAGAAATAAGGTATTTCTTGGAGTTTTTGATAAATATACTAAAATTAATACTTGAATTATCACTTACTTTGGTATCCTGGTCCTGCAAATTAAAAAACTAGATTTAAGTAAATAATACATCCAAACCATGCAAGCCAAATTGCTTTTTTTAGATGTTTTAATAATCATACGCTAGGTTTTTAAAAAAAATGAGAATATTATTTGAAAAATTAAAAAGTAGGAATTTTTAGATGCATCTGTAGGAACATATATTTTATGCAGTTAAAAAAATCGTAATCGTGGATTATTTGTTTTCATTCATTTTAGTAGCAGGGTATTTCTTATAATACGATCTAAACGTAGACAAGAAACCATTTCGAAAATAAACATTCCAGAATATATCTTTTTGTTCATTAGAAAATGTTCTAATACACCTTTTTGTTAAATTGACTACTGCATTATAAATAGTCTGCGTACACTAAAAAAAGACATTAAATTTTTTATTGGTAAAGAGATTGCTTATTGGTATAAAAGCTTTTAATATTTAACCAAAAATTAAGAATTAAAAGTTTATTTAATTCTAAACAATTATATTTTAATGTTTTCATGATACTAAAATTTAAAGGTTATAAGTAAAAGGAATTTTATCCTTGTGGTTATAGAATATAGAGTTACAAATGGTATAGAATATAGAATAATTATTCCAAATTGCAGACAAGTAAAGTATTTCTTGAAGATTTTAATGGACGTAGAATTTAACTGTAAATTGTAACTTACTTCGATTTTCCCATCCTGTAAAGGAAATAAAAGCCAAGTGCAATTTGTAAACATTTCATAACAATTAAGGAGGATATTTGCTTCTTTTAGAATTTGTTGATTGAACTTCTTAGTTTTTATTTATATAACTGTGAGTATAAGAAGGGAAAGAAGAAACCAATTAGAAAATAAAGATTTCGAAATATATCTGTTTCTGCATTAGAAAATAATGTAATAACTCGTTTATGCGTAATTGATTAGTGCATTATTAATAATCTGTTTGCATCAACGAAGCTGTTTACATTTTTTTACTGAATAAATAAATATTTCTTTTTGATAAATTTTATAAAATTAAACTAAAAAAGGGGGTTCATTTCAACTAAACAATCAAAATATAATTCTTCTAATGCGATAAAAAAATTTGAATTTTTAGCTTCTGATCCCTTTTTGATACAAATAAAACTGTAAGTGACCATGAAATATAAATTATAAAATCTTATAAACAAATAGTTAATTTCTTGAAGTCTCGATTAACGTAGAATTAAACAAAATATCACCTACTTTGATATCCTCCTCCTGAAAAAGGTAGTGTTAAGTAATTAATAAACATCGTACACAAGTTATTCATGTTTAATGGCTATTTCTAAAGGCTTATTATAAGAATTTTTTTCATTACATGCGTGTTAAGTTTTTTCCTATTACTAAGGTAATATGAAAAATTATAATTTGAAGATCAAAAATTCATTAAATGATGGTTGATTTGTTACTAAAAACACGCGTTTAAGGTTTCTGATACGATGCCAACATTCATATTCTTGAAAGAAGCATACATTTTATTGTTTGTACTGTGTTTGTAGAATATATAAATGCAAATGGCATTGTATTTAATAATTATTTAATATTTTAAATAAATAATAATAGATCTTTATTATTTTTTGATTGGCTTAGAATTAAATAATCTAAAGAATTTGAATCAAAGAGTACGGATTTTCATTCATTATATTATAGCAACTGTTCTCTATTTTGATATGAACTGAACACATATATGAAATAAAAAACTTCAAATATAGTCATTTGTTACTAGAATTATTCTAATACTCTAATGTCTAGAACATATTTTAACACTTCGTTTTGCAAAACTGCTTACTGTATCATAAATTCATAAATAGATTGTGTACATAAAAAAAGTAAAGAATATTCATCGCTAATTTGTGACAATGCTTCTAATTTTTAACTGGTGATAAATAAAAGAATCTTAATTTTTCACTAAACAAAGGATTTTTCATGTGATTCAAAAATTTTAAAGTTTTAAATTTATTACTCATAATATATTTGTCGGAAATGGAAATGCATGTTACCTAAAACTTAGAATAATTATTAAACTTTGTAAATGAATAATGCATTTATTTGTTATTTTTGATGAATGCAGAATTAAACGCAAACATTACTTACTTTGGTATCCTCCTCTACCTAAATGAAGAATTTTAATTTTAGTAAAAAATGCGTGCAGATTGTGCTAAATTTCTTTATTAAAACATGTAATGAACATATACGTCAGTTATTTCAGCAAATGTCAGTATGATTTGGAAAATTTATAAATTCACATACATTGCATCTAGTATCCTATGTGTTTTACATAGAAAAAGGATATTAATCAATGGCTTACAGTTTTTTTTTGAATTATAGAAACAGTCGAGTTGTCTGAAAAGAAAGAAATAAAAGACAAATCCCAATACATTTCGAACTACAGCAATTTGTATATTACCATATATTTTAAAATTCTTTTTCTCAAAATTGGTTATTATATTATAAATTGTTTGTTTAAAACAACAGAGTGATTAAATGTTAGGTATAAAACTGTTTGTTTCTGACGCTGTTTCTAACTTCAAACATAAAATAATACTTGATTTCATACCGATCAATAGCGTTGAGCATTTCTCATACAGGAAGAAAAAGTAGAGGTTTTAAAGAAATATGAATTGCATTGTGTTGTAAAGAGTAAATGTGCTTGTAGACTATAGAAACGGAAACTGCATAATTGTTTACTACATTGTAACTAGTTCATTTTACATCAATAAGTCTGATTAAATTGTTCAACTTAAAACGCTTTATTTTGGTACGGATTTTGAATATTTAATCCAAAACTCATAAAATGATGGTTGATTTAATATTGTACAGCCACGCTTTTATGTTTCCCATAAGATATTAAAATCTAAAAGTTTTAAAGAAGCATGAGTTTTATGCATTGTGAACTGTAGAAAATAGAAATGCAAATGAAATAGAAATTAATATACTTAATTCATAATGCAAATAAATGGCATATTTCTTGAACGGACATAGACTTAAACTAAAATACTACTTACTTCGATTTCCATCTTCTAAAAAATATTAAATATAGTTAGCAAATATTTCATATAAATTAGGGTTATTTATTTACTTTTTTAAAGGATTTATCGATTTGATTAGTTAATTGTTCTTCATAGCTGTGTGTTCAATATTGAAAATAAATATTTCGAAATATGGTCATTTATGTTTTAGAAAATATTCTAATCTCCTTCATTATTACATTATAAATAGCCAGTTTGAATCAGCGATGTTGAATAAATTTTTCTCTGAAAATTACTTATTTTATAAAAGTGTCTAATTGTAACTCAAAATTCATCACTTGTAATGTGTTTGTCAAAATTAGAATTTAGAAATATTATTGAAGTTTGCAAATAAACCCTATATTTCTTGCTTTGGATAAATATGGAATTAAGTCTTGAGATATTACTTACTTTGAGATTTTCTTACTTCTTCTTCTGCAAAAGGAAATATTACGTTTTTACTGAACAATACATATAAATTATTCTTGGTAAATTGCTTTTCTAAGAGTTTTAATAATATGTGCTAGTTTTTTTTCGGTGTGGGCATTGTGAGTACTGTTTAGAAAATCAAAACTCTTAACGTTTTATCTATAATAATATAGTAAGTTTCATATAAATAATAAAACGATACCAATAGATGATTATTAATTTTCATTAATTATAGCAGCAGAGCACATATGTTATAAAAATTGAACATAATTATCGAAAATGTCGATTCCAAATAAACAATTTGAAATATATCTGCTTACTTAAAAAAGGGCTGATTGATGTTTGACTGAAAACTACTTGTTTAACGATAAAGTTTCTAATATTTATGCGAAAATACATTAAATAGTAGTTGACTTCATACCTAGGTACATAGGGTGTTACTGTTACATTACTGTAATCTTGGATCACATAATCGTAACCCTTTAGTAAAATGTCATTTTCATTAAAAATATTTGTATCTCGAAGAAAAAGCAAAACAAAGTAAATGAAATAGTTCTAAAAGAAGTTTTTGGTTAAATTAACAAATACTTAATTAATTTTAACAGATTGTAATTATTGCTATCAAGTCTCAGGAACAGACTCTTAATAATAATGAATTTCATCCCGAATGCATTGTTTTTTTGCCTGGAATGTCATGGTTGGCAATTTCCTTTGTCATTTAGAAAAGAAATCTGAAAGACATGTGCTATTTCCTTCTTTTTCTTCCAAAATGTAATTTTTTAATCTCAATATTGCTTGCTAGAATTAAATGTACCATCTATAAAAAAGTTCTCTGATGTGGAAAGTCTAATAATGAACGAAGTTTAATGAATATTATAACCATATAACCTTTAGAAGATTCATATCTTTGGAATAATACATTGCAGTAACGAGTCATTAATGGTGCTAACAATAATATAAAATAGATATTATAAATATTGAAAAATGTTTAAAAACATAATTTGAAAATTTTTTAATCAAAATTTTTTCTTCTTCTTGTAAACACTTTCAACATAATTCATTTTTATAAAATTAGAAAAAAGGTTTTAGATAGTTTAATTAAAAATTATGCTTATATTCTAAAAGTTAACATTCTGAAATCATTACAGCTATAATTTCTTTTAATATTGCCATTAAAAGCAAATATTATACTTTTGTTTTTTTATCCACAAAATAAAAAAAAAATGTGGCTATATTAATTCGATTTTTGTAAGATTAAGAATATTAACCATTCAAACCGTCATATCTTGAAATGTAATTACATATTTTTTATATTAAATGAAAAGATATTGTTTTGTTTCTTTAAATATTATCTGTAATCCCAACCATGTTTCCATTTGGTCAAATTTTTTCCAAACAAATCCTTCAAAAAATGAGTCAGATCTAAACATACGGCTGTGATTTTCAGTATAATTAAAATAAGATTTAAATATTTAAAAATATTTTAAATGAATGCTGATTACAGAAATTTTTTAAAATAATACATACCTGAATGCTCTTCCACTAAAAAAGTAATGTTTTATAAGGCTAAAAATAAGTTCTTAATACCTTGCATTTTTTAATAGCTTGTAAGATCTGCTACGTTAGCATCATAAATTTCTAAAATTGTTTAAATGTTACTTTTTGAAACAATTGAGCTATTGAAAGAATAATATTTTAAAATGCCTAAAATAATAGTCTTGTTTTCAAGCTTCAATAAACGAATTTTAGAAAGATTATTGAATTCTTATGGTCTACCCTATGGCGACCCCTCTACCCTAAAAAATGTAAGACCTATTTAATTTAATCTAATCGAAAGTTTGTAATTATAACTGTATTATTATTTGAAATGAATTACAATGGCGATGCATGCTGCACGTATTAAAAAGTATATTAATCTATTTACAAATGTTAAAGCTATTCTGATGAATATTGCACTCAAGATAAAAAAAAATAAGAATAAATAAAATGGCACATTAGAAATATATGGCTTTTCATTTGATATCTAAGAAATGCTACAATTTTTTAGTACCTATTTGCCACAATTAAAGACACATATACTAGAAAATTGTTTTATGGTGGTTAATAGAAAAGCAGATACTGCAGTAAACTTATGCATATCTAACTGCGTTTTCTAAAGATATATCAGAGTAAAACATTTTTTTGGGTCTTATTTTACAAATCATAAATAATTAGCAAGTTTAATTATAAACATATAGATGTTTTCATTTTCCAATCAAAAATAAATAAGTAAATAGATAAAATAATATAAAATACCTCAAAATTTTAATCTTGTTTTTGTAAGATTAAAAATATTAACTACCTATCTCATTTTGTGTTATATATTTCTATCTTTAAACGTTTATCTGTAAACACGATCATAATATTTTCATTTGATCGAATTTTTTATCGTAAAAAACAAAAACCTAAAAAATGAGTCCGACCTTGACATACAGGCCCCAAAATTGAGTATACACTTCGAAAGTCTGAAATATTTTATGGAGAATAAGCGAAATTTTATTGTGAAATAGTCGAATTTTTCTGTGACGATCCTCCAAATATGTCTCTCCTGCTTTGTGAGCAAATAAAGTAGTTTCTTATTTTCTTTTTCCCGAAAAAGAAATGAATATGAACATTTCCCGAAAAACTATGTCAAAAAATTGAATATGCACTTAATGAAATTGCCAGTTTACTAGCACTTTAAAAAAAAAAATTCGTTAAACTATTATTGCCGTTGTACATGACAAATGTAAACTTTTTAATAGTTTTTCACTGACATAATTAACCTTTTTGCAATCTTAAAATCACGAAATGAGCTCTAGGAAGGAAACTTCTGAAAGTGAACTTTGTTTAGTCATTAAGTGATCAGAAGATGGCAAATCTCTCTGAGAAATTGCTTCGTTACTTGGAAAAAGTCATGGTTGTGTTCAAAAAATAATTCAAAAGTTTCGAAAAACTGGATCTGTGGCAAATATTCCAGGAAGAGGACGTAAGGAAATTTTAAGCGCTACTGCAAAGAGGAAGATTATACGTCCCGTGAAGAAAAATCCGAAGTTAAGCGTCCCAAAACTGGCATCGTCGATGTCCTCAGAGATTGGAAGAACCGTCTCAGATGAAACTGTAAGACATGTTCTTCATAATGCAGGATTTCATGGCCGTACTTCAAGACGAAAACCTCTCATTAGTCCCACCAATAGAAAAAAAAGGCTTTATTTCTCAAAAAATCCTATTTCAAAACCGAAATCATTCTGGAACACTGTTCTGTTCTCCGATGAGAGAAAATTTAATCTGTACGGAAGTGACGGACGATATAGAGTATGGAGATAAGTTGGGAAAGAATTTGACCCTGTGAACACCATAAAGACGGTTAAGTATGGAGGTGGATCCATCCTCGTTTGGGGCTGTATGGCAGCAGGAGAAGTAGGAGAGCTTGTTTTTATTGATGGCATTATAGACAAAATGGTATATCTTGACATCTTAAAGAATAATTTACATAAAAGTGCCAACAAAGTGGGACTTGGGTCAAACTTCGTCTTCCAGCAAGACAATGATTCAAAACATACGGCGAAGATAGTCAAGTTGTATTTCTTGTACCATTGTAAGCAGCAACTACATACTCCACCACAATCTCCAGATCTAAATGTTATAGAAAATTTATGGACTCAGTTGGAAAAATCCGTCCGTCAACAGGAGGTGACAAGTAAAGAGGATCTAAAGAAGGTCTTACGAGAAGAGTGGGCAAAAATTTCAGTTGAAACAACAAAAAAGTAGATGGAATCCAAGCCTAAAAGATTACGATATGTGATCCAGACAAAAGGATATGCAACGAAATATTAATTTGCTTTTATTATGAAAATTAATAAAGATGTATACTCAATTTTGCTGTGTAGTTTTTTATATTGTGTAGTCTCATATTTATTCTTTTAAAAAAATAAATTCGATTTCGTAATTTTTCTATGTACACATTGGAAGAGGAGGGAAATTAGTATTAACAGTAAAACACACGATTTCCCTTTTGCAAAATTTAGGTTGTTAGATAAAAGCATACCTTACACGTCAAGCTGTATACTCAATTTTGAGGCTCACAGTAAATGGCTGTGTTCTCAATTCTGTGTATATTTAAAGTAAGTAATTAAGATTTCATTAATTACAAATATTATAAAATGCTTGATGAATATAGAAAATTTTGTACTTACCTGAATTATCTTCCACTAAAAACAAAGTTTCATAAGGTTCAAGATTTAAAAAAAAACGCTTGTTTTTAATATCCTGTACGATTTGAAACATTACCATCCTAAATTTCTAACATTATTAAAATGCTAGTTTTAATAATATAAATCAACTCGCTAGTTGAAAGGGCAATATTTTATAATCTCTAAAATAGCAGTAGCATTTTTTAAAATCATAATAAACTTATAATAAACAAAATTTAGAATTCGTATGGTGTATTTAATTGCACCCTAATAGATGGTTTATAACTGAATAGTTATTGAACTATTTTTTGGAATGAATTAGAATGAGGATACATCTACTACGATGTATAATTAATCAATCTGTAAAATTTATGCTCTTGTGTTGTGTGATGTGCTTAATTCTCATGACGACTTTTAAAATATGGTGTATAAAACAGAAATGTGCCGTTATTTATTAGTATCCAGCAAATGCAACAACTCCCTTAACATTTATTTGTGACTATTAAAGGCCCAGAAATCGGCAAATTATTTACTGACGATTATCAGAAAAGCAAGCAGAAATTATTTTTACTTTTTTAAGAGCACATGCTATTATATATTTAATTGTTAGATTCGTTAGATGAAAAGCAATATTGAATATTTCTTTAAGTAATGAACATTTAAGGGTTTTAAAAAAGTTTGAATTTTAGCAGTTATAAAGTGTTTGTAGACTCTAAAAATGAAAATTTTACATAATGCAGAATAATTATGAAATTCTATAAAAACAGCCATTAATAATTTTTAAAGATTTGATAAATTGTGAATTAAAGCTTAAAATATCATTTATTTTAGAGCTTTTCCTTCTTAAAAGTGAAGTGTGATTTGATTAGTAAACACTTCAGGTAAATAATGTTTATCTAACTGTGTTTTCTAAAGATTTATTAGAGAAAGTCATTTTTTTTTCAGTTACCTACAGGTCATATTTTACAAATCATAAACACTTAACAAGTTGAATTATATATATGATGACATTTTCCTTTTTCATGTCAAAATAAATAAATATATTATAAAAGATCTCAAAATTTTAATTTTGTTTTTGTAAGATTAAAAATAACAATCCAAATAATCACATCCTATAAATTCCTATTTTTAACCGTTTTTCTGTAAACACATCATGATATTTTCATTTGATTAAATTTTTCATCGGAAAAAACCTTCTAAAAATAAGTCCGATCCAGACTTAAATAACTATGATTGCAATTCAATATAAGTATATTTAAAGTAAGTAATCAAGATTTCATTAGCTATAAACATTATAAAAGGCTTGATGAATACAGAAATTTTCGTACTTACCTGAATCATCATCCCCTAAAAATATAAAGTTTTATAATGTTAAAACTATTTTTAAAACTTTGCTTGTTTTTAATAGCTTGTAAGATGTTAGTATCCTAAATTTTTAATGTTACTGAAGTACAACTTTTAATAACTTGAAACGATTAACAAGTTGAAAAGTTAAAACTCTGAAATCGCTAAAATAGTAGCCTTTTTTTCTTGCAACAATAAAAGAATTTCAGAAATGCTGTTGAAATCATGTAGTGTATATAATTATAATCAAATATAAGGCTTATAAATTGGACTTAACTGAACTATTTTTTGAATGAATTAAAATGAGGATGCATGATATGAACATATAATACTACGTATTATTAATCAATCTATAAATATAAATGTTTTTGTGGTGTATAATATTCCCAATTTTTGTGACAACCATTAAAATATAATATATTAGAAAAATACCGTTATTCTTTCAGTATCCAACTAATATAATCTCTCTTAATATATATTTGTCAAAAATAAAAGCGCATATATCTGCAAACTAGTTACTGGTGGTTATCAATAAAATAAGCAGAAACATTACATGAAAAATTATCTTGATGTTTTTAAATACACGTAATATATATAGAAGTGTTAGATTTATTATAGATCAGCGTCTCTCACTGAAGTTGTAGATGGGGTTCTAGGTTAGGAACTAAAATTCTTTGTTTATTTGACAAGGGGGGTGTCTGAACCAGGATATAATCAACAAAATTTTACATTACACCAATATAAACGGGATATTCTATCTCATTTCATTCATTTAATGTATGCCAGGCTCAAGTACATAGTGGATGCACAGTGGTCATGTTTATTCGTGTTGATTAGAGACTCGAAACGTAATTAAGGTATCCGACTACATTCAAAGAAGAATGTTTCAAAAATTGGTTTAAAAACACTCCTTATGGTTTTTAGATGAATTGTCAACTATAAACAATATAAATACAGTAAAATTATTTAAAAATATAATATATTTTGAGAAATAAAAAAAATTGTAGTAAATTTCAATAAAATTTAACTGAAACGGTTAACACGCTAGACAGAATTGTAATGCAGCAATCCTATTTTTCTTTGTACACAAGTTATAGAATATAATGATGAATGATATGAACTAAATTATAAGAAAAATATTGAGATGCAAAGAAATTATGCATAAAAATATGAGTACAAGCATTTTTTTCATAAATTCGTAAGTTAATTTTTCTAAAAACGCGTATAAATAAAAAAGCATTTCACCGACAATAAAAATTTTGGTTCATTTCATTAACCATATTATTTGAAACACGCGCTGAAATTTTTATGTCAATACCTCTATTAGTTTTTCAGATATCACGTTAACGGTGGAGAATGTTATGAAAATTGAGGTTAAAACAAATTTTAGTTGAAACATATGTGTCCGTGGATAATAGGTCAGGTTTTCCTTTTCTTAGAAAAGATAAACTGTTTTGGTTTAGTTTTATTAACGTCCCGTTTCAAAGCAACACGAGGACCTCGTCATTTTGAACCACTGTCAGGTGACGAGGACGACACCTGAACTGGCCCCCTCTCTCCACACTACGCCACACCAGCGGGAGGACGTTTGGCCCGACGGATTTAATTTGCAAGAGACCCCTCACATGACGGTTCTTCTGTGGAATCGGGTCTCGAACCTGAAACCCTCCGTTTCTGAAGCCCAGACCTTACCACCGGGCCACCGCGGCCCCCAAACGGTTTTGGAAAGAGGAAAGTCTGAATTACAAGAAATAAAAAAAGAAAGAAAGAACACTGACCAATCTGATCGATAACCAATGTTTTCAACGTAGTTGGATACCTTAAGGTAATTAAAATTGATTAAGAGCTAATTAAAACTATGTCATTAGAACGCATCTTAATAAAGTAAGTGATGATCAAATAGAAGTAATAATACAAGGGCGTTCAAATGAAAAGATACAAAATAACTGTTAACATGTTTTCCCATACCCCTATGGGAAAATATAGCAAGTCATCTAAGGATGCGATTGGAATCTCGGTTTAGATCAGAGAAGCAAATAAATATATAAAATTAAGATTATGTAAATATAAGTTCAACTTACTCAAAAAATGTTGAGCTGAAACAAAGACATGATAAAAATAAGATAAGATTTTTTGAAAGATAAATTAACTTAATTCTTAAATTTATAGTATCGTTCATTGTTTCTCATTGTTTCGAAATCGATTAATAAAACTGCAGATGCTTGTCACTATAAAAATGTCTTTTATTTGTCTTTGAAACATTTTTTCATACGAAGGGGCGTTTTCATATTTAGATTTACACAAATTCAATTTTTTTTATCAAAAAGAAATGCCTTATTTCGAATACATATCCAAACTTTTCAGATTTAAAGAGATCAAATACGTAAAACATTTCATAATTTCGGAGAAATGGTGGATGAGTCATAAGCAATTTGAAATTTGAATACCTAATTTTGGATGCGAATTCCCGTTCTTTCCATAACTTTCAAAACATATTAAATTTTTAAAATAATTCTCATTTTATCTAAACGGATTTTAAAAATAGCAACATTTATGACTTTTAAATATAAAAAAATATATTTTATGTTAAAAAATTTTTTGAACAAAAACTCAAAATTCGGATGACCATTGAAAGAGCACTTAAAATATCGCTGTTCCAGTTTTTCTCCGTTTTCATCAGATATATTTTAAGATAAGCAACAATATCCAAAAGCTTTCGGAACAGCATAATTTTCATTTTTTTAAAAGACCCTTTTAATTTTACAAAACAATTCTTTAGTGTTATAAAAAATGTCAAAATAGAACAGTAAACAAAGTATGTCTTCTTCAGTTTTTTATCTCTTAAAACATATAGTTGAGGGCGTGTTTCTTCAATATCATGCCTTAAAAGGTTTAACATAAAACAATGAGAAATCACAGAGCTATTTTACATCGCTGTTGATTTGCTTTACCTCCAGAAACACGCAAAGTTTTTCAATCTATGTTACTATACTTTAAAATATTGTATATAAATATTATTATTGTATATTAATTAAAGATATTGTAGAATTAATTAAATAATAATGTATAACATGATAAAAACTAATAATTTAAACGATTTACTCATAAAGGTTGTCAGACAATAAGACGTCGAAAGAGATTTTATAATAAAAAGAACTTTCGTGAAGGAAAAAGAAAACTTTATTATTAATATATTTTTACAAAAAATATTTCGATTGTGTCTTGATGAAAGATTTTAAATTCGTATCAACTTTTTTTGGAAATTGTGGAAAGATTTACATACATTCATCAGACAGCTGAGAATTGCTGTACTAAATAGTGTATTAAAATAAATTGATAGCGTTACAAGAAATCTTTTAAGTATTCTAATTTTAAAGAAGAATTATGAGAGGTTATATCCATTATTCTTTAAAATAAAATTTCAAAGAGTATTGTAGTTAAGGCTGTTTTCCATATTAAAAATAACGAAACAAATCATATCCCTTCAACCCCACCCCCGAAAAAAATCTAAATTAAGACAGATCCAATCCTAGTTAAAAGATTTAAGCTGAAATGGAAAGAAACGGGAAAACACTGGATATTTTGTAATTTTTTCAAATATCATACAATTAATGTAGAAGTCGTTTAATGTCTTTACTTGTTTTGTCAGAGCCATCGTCGTCAAAATATACTTCATGTTCCACCTCTATATCACCTTCTATTTTATTACCTTCGACTGTAAGAAAACACACACACACACACACAAATTATTTTGAAATGCAATAAATAGAAATAGTTATTTAAATTATTTTGATAGTTTCAATATTTACCGTCTAAATGAAACTCTGCTACCTCATCATCTAAATTATCATCATAGTAGACCTCGTGCTCTACCTCTATATCAGGTTCATCTTTACAAAAAAGTACTAAGTCAGTAAAGTTTTTATACAAATCCGAAAGAATCGAAGTCTATGAAGAAAATATGTCTACATACCAAGCTGAAGAAAATCAGGAATTGGAGTACTATTATATGAAGTGTAATATGCTTCGCTTTTGTCAACATATACTTCGTGTTCCACTTCTACGTTTTGCATGTCAATTACATCAGCATCCATAAGAAAATCTTCAGAATCTAAAATTAGAAAACTAGAATTAGATCGTCGGAACTTTCATTTGAAATTATCAAGTTTATAGTATTCTTTTTGAAATAATTACTCAGTCAATTTGTGAACTTAGGTAGGGTTGGCGACAATTCTTTACTATCATATAGGCAGTACATAAAGTTTTGCAATTTTTCTTGGTTTAAAGTAGTTATGGTAATTACTTAAAAATTGTAAGAATTTTTAAAAATTGCTTATTTATAGTGGTTCTCGTATAAGAATATTAAAAGTGTGTGCGTGTGTGTTTGAATCAGAATTTTTTCTTTCGGAAAGAAAAAAAAGGGAAAGAACATTTCGCAAGCTAACTATTCTGGATTATATCAACATACAAGCTTTGTGATTTGTTATTTTATTTCTCAATAGAAAGTCAATCCGGAAGTTTGCATAAAATATTCTCTCGCCTTAGGATAATGTGAAATAATCCGTGGTTTGGTTTGGTTTATGGTGTTTAATTGCGCAAGAGCCTTTCTTGGCTAAACTGTGCCATACATATAGTTAGACACAAATCCCATTCAGCAGCAAGAAAAAAATTTAAAAAAAACTAAAAACAAGTTGAATGGAGCTATGAATATAAGAAAATGACTAAATGCATGAAAAATGAGACTACGCTGATAAAAATTTACAAGGTAAAAGAAGGGAGTGCAACAGAAAAGAGCAAAGTTTATCTAAGATAGGGATGTATCAAACATGTGTAAAAAACGTATAGCTTTTAAGAGATTAAAAATATTTGGGTGTTATTTTTAACCCACTACGTCCTGCTTACTTAGAGACTTTGATTGGAAAAAGAACTCGTGATGTGATTTAAAATCTGGACATTCAATGAGAATGTGTTTCACAGTAAAATCAGTACAGCATGTAAGACACATGGGTTTCCTCTCTCCGCAAATGCGATGTCTATGAGTAAAATGTGTATGTTCTATACGGAGGAAGGTCAATTTAACATCAAACCCCGTACAGAGAGTACAGGCCATCATCCAAAGAAAGATTTAATGGTATGCAATTTGCTACGAACCGGCTCATTCTGGTTTGTCTGCCAAGTGTAATAGAGATGACAAAGAAAGAACTGCCTCGCATCACAGTATGGAAGATTTTGTGAAAGAAAAGAAGCTGCAGCTTTAGAAGCACAGTCTGCTGCCTGATTACCCGAAATGCCCGAGTGACTCGGAACCCAACAAAATAAAAAATGTCTTATTTCGAAGAAGGTATAAAGTATTTAGCATTTCTAAGGCTACAGGATGCATTTGATTATCGGAATGGAAAGCATCTTTAAAGCACCCATACTGTCAGTATAAATACTGAAGTTACGAAAAGTATACATCGAAATTTCTAGAAAGGCATAGGAAATTGTCATTAGTTCTGCAGTAAAGACAGAAAAAAAGGTATGTAAACGATAGTTCAGTGTAATAGATGGCAGTACAATGCTAAAGCCTACATGTCCATCTAATTTCGAGTCATCGGTAAAAACTGGGATGAAAGATAGATACTGACAGCGATGATAGAGAAATAACTGTTGAAAAACCACAGGTGCTCTTGTATTTTTATCAAATCTAGAAAACGGATTTAAAAAGGAAAATTCTGGATTATCCATGGTACAAAACAAAAGAGTTTAGTAGACTTAATTGTAAAATTAAAGTTAATAAAAATAAGGTAAAAATATCTCTTTTAATTTTGTTACCTTTCGTTCCATTCACACCTGCATTTTCATCAATGTACATTTCCTTTTCTATTGCTACTTCTATCCCTTCGCTGGGTGTATCTATCAAAAATATAATCTATTATATAAATAAATATTTAAAATAGCATAAATATTTTTAATAGTACGTACTTATGTATTTCTTTTTTATAGTTAAAACTAGTATTTTTTAAATTTCAAAACGGCGATACAGCACGGCGTATTTTTTTCCTTGCAAACATTCGTATATTTAGAAATATTCAGTTTTTAAAATCGAAATATGTGGATACATATCGAAATGCATATTGATAATCCCTTAGATTTGAACAAGACAAAGTTTAGGCTTACACCATGATTTTGGTCTAATCAGAAAGCATATATTTATATACATATACTGGCTGTTAAAAATATGCAACTTAGTATATATACTAATAGTGATAAATTTTTAAGATCCAAAAATGTATCTTTAGTGCTTCAATCAATGTATTATCTAACTACTTCTTAAAATTTAATGAAGATGAATAAATGAAGCATAATTTTGTCGTTCTGGTTTTTTAATAATCTTCAATATTTATATTATACTTGAAAAACATTTTTCACAAGTATAAAAATGAAAATTTCTGTAATTAATTTCTACACAAATCAAAGCATTACCATACATTTGGGTAAATTATTTGACGAAACTTTCTGATTGGAATTATATGTCTAAATGCAATAATTAAGGAAATACAAGATTACTACACTTTCAAGTGCTATATGAAAATACTCGTATAGCATTTTCATATGATAATGTTACAAAAAATACTATTTTCTATATAAAATATACATTATAAAATATTTAAAAAAATATCTCCAGACTTTAGTATACAGCTAAAACTTTCTGTAAATATCAGGAACTTTTTTACTATATCAACTTTCAAACAACTCATGCACTTGACAAATACACCATGCTACTTATATTTTAAAAATCATTGCTCAAATCGAAAAAGGGAAAATAAATATTATGTTAAAGCATATTATATGCATGCAGTTAAAAGTTAATTATGTACGCATTTTACTTTTCAAGTAATTGTAAATTAAAATAACTTCTAATAGATATAACTTTTACTATAGTTAGTATTTATTGTGAAGAAACTGGTTTTATCAGACATACCTTTTCTTAGTAAAAGTTTACAATTGGATGCCTTTTGATTTTTTAGATATTTTTTGACATCAAAATAGGTGTCAAAAGATTTTCCTTCGGTAACCTAACAATAATGTCAATGAAAACAAAGCATTATGGAAATCGGAAGTAGTGTTTCATCGCTGAAATTTGTTGCTAACCAAAGGGGCCCTCAAATCTACATTACAACCCTTTTATTTATAGAAGGAAGAATTTCTAGTAGATACGTAAAATAATAATAACGTTAATAAAAAAATAAGAGAAAAACAATGTTTCGGTAATTAAGAGTTATAAAATAACAATCATATGTACGTTAATTAAATAATGCACGCATAAAAAAACCATTTTTTCTTGCGTAAATTAAGCCGTTGCCATACGTACCATTTTCTCCGGCAAGGTATTGTTTCAAATCTAGAGAAGGAAAAATGATGATAATCATACATAAAATCATCAGAGAGAAAAAAAAAATCACAATTTTTTTCAAAAATATAAAAAAATAATTGTGTATTTGTGATTGCTAACACATGAAATGTGTAAATCGTAATATATTTCATTCCAGTGGCATAAATCACACAATCTTTACAAGAAATTTTAAGCTCTTTGTTCTCCACCGAGATTTATATTAGATATGTAAATGCATAACATCTATAAGTAATAACATACAGACCACAATTAGCTGATTCTTGTTTCATTTAACCTTTCTTTTTATAAATACATATTTGGTGACAAATTGTTGAATTCAGATGCTTACTCTTTTATTAAATCCTGGAATGAATCATTGTCTTCATTGGATTAGTGGTGTGTCATCTATTAATTTCTAGAAAGTAATATTTTTTCTTTTTGTAACCAGCCATATGCCTTAAAAGGAATATAAAAATTATATGTTGAGTTCTATAAATTTGGGGAATGGGCAATTGCATAACACAGGGATGGGGAAACTACGGCCCGCGGGCCAACTCCGGCCCGCGGATAGATTTTTAATTTGCCGGCCAGAGGCAAATTAAAAGAAATATTCATATATTATATATCCATCTCCTTTTCTACTTTGTTTAAATATTATATTTTTTCTTCCTTTTTTTCAAAGAGCTGGTAATCTGTTTACATTCTCTATTTTTGTTCTGCAAAACATAAATCGAAGGAAATAGCAAACGCAGGCAGTTTTCAATCGGTAAAGTGTTAAAAGCGGAAGTTATTTGTTAGTTATAGCTGTAGATTGGCGCCAACAAGCTTTATCTTTTTCTTGTGGAGCAGACGTATGGAAATTCAATATATTCAAGCAGAATTGGATAATTTTACCACGCCATTTAACGTAAATTGTGAAGCAGTGAGGTTAGATTTGCAGCTTGAATTAATTGAGTTGCAATCTAACAATCATCTCAAGCAATTGTTTCTAAATATGCCAAAGTTAGAGTTTTACAAATCATTATTGAAAGTAAGTTTCCCAAATTTAATATCTCATGCCCAGAAAATCAGTGCTATGTTTGCTTCATCTTATATATGTGAACAAGTGTTTTCAACTGTGAACTTTAGAAATAATTATTTCAGAAATAGACTGACAGATGAGCATTTAGCCTCGTTCCTTAGAATCAGTACATCTCACTTCGAACCTCAACATAAAGAACTTTTAAAAATGAAATCGCAATTTCATTCATCTCATTAATATATTAAATTGTAATACTTGTAGATTGTTTTTAAAATTTTAGAAAAATTCATCTTGGCCCGCCAAACTTTATTTTTTCGATTTTTGGCCCGCGATCGAAAAAGTTTCCCCATCCCTGGCATAACATCTTACTTTATTATTAATCATGCCGTTAACAAAACCCAACTGTGAATAAGCAAAAAGAACTAACACCTTTCTGTTTTGAATATCTATGTTTCATCCTGAATGCTTAAAGGTATAATGGAGGATAAAAATGTGGAAAATCAACTGAAATTGGGATTTTTTTTTCTGTTTTTATTTTTTATGAATATTTATTTTGCGAGAAATCGTTTTCAAAAAGAATAATTATAATATCTCTAGCTTGCTCAAAATTAGAGTTTTTTAATCTATATTAGGATACCACTCCTACTTGTTTTGTATTTAGCCGACTACAATATGAAATAGTTTTGTACTCCATGTTTATACTATTTTTAGTTAGTTACAAAATTGAAAATTTTCTATTATTCTTCATAAACATATAATGGTATAATTTTTGCAGGAAAAAATCATTTATGAATCTTATAATTTTTTTATTGAAGACATTTTGCCATATTACAACAATGATGATTAAATTTTCTTTCAAAATATGTCAAATAATTAAAGTTTTGAAGTAAAAATTGTACTTTCATTAAAGTTTAAAAAGCAAAATATTGTGTAAAATATTTGTCTAAAAAACTGAAAAAAAATTGCTTTTCAATATTAACTACTGAAATGCGAAGGAAACAATTTGAAGTTTGATAATATTTCAATACAATTTTTAAAAAAATCCTTGAATTTTGTTAATAATTTTTTCTACATCATTAGACTGACATAATAAAATTTGCATCACAGTTTCAAAATAGTATCTTAGATAATGTGTAATTTTGGTTTCAATGTCCATTGTACCCTTAATTGTTTTCGTCTAACAATTATCGAATGTATAATAAATATAATATAATATAATAATAGGGACTATAAATGTTTCACTTGGGTCTGCAACAAAAATGTATAATGGTAATTTTTTTGGTGAAACAAAAAAAAAAATTAAAGTATTTCTGCTGTTAAATTTTTAAAAGTAATTCTGAATGTTTTTTTACGAAGTTTTTAACTGTAATTTATAAATTTTTGATCAATGTAATGAAATGATAACATATTAATTTAAAACTATATAGATAATTAAAAGGAGTAAAACGGCAATAAAAAGGGATATTAAGTTTTAATTCATACTTACATTCTCCCACGGAAACATTACCACTTGGCGAACTTTTCCCTTTACTGTTGTAGGCTCGAACGCGCAGTTGACTTGTTTTACCAATCACATCGCATAACAATGCAACATTTTCGGGCGTTCTGATATATTCATTCCACAATTCATTTTTCTGATTCTCTACAATGTAACCTTCTACTTTGACTTTATTTTCATTTTGAGGGCGTTGCCATTCTAGAAGTACGCAATTTCCGTGTATATTTTCAATTTTAGGATCACCAGGCTTCATAGGGACTACTGAAAATTTAAAAAGACATATATAAAAGTTATTTCACGAATTCCTAGAACTAGGGAAAAATTCAAGGTGAAAGAGTTACATCAGTCAAAAGTTGCAACCATAATGATTTTGACGAATCTTTACGATTCAGAACTTGAACAAGTTCGAAAAATATATTTCTGGTAATACGCTTGTTTACCTTTGAATAAGATAACCCGAAATATTAATTTAGCTAGAACGATAAAATGTGGTATACTATCTTAATATCCAAAATTATATACTTATAGCGAGATTCCGTCGATAGAAAGTTTGTCAGCATGCACATGTACAAGATAGAACGAAGCCATATTATATGAAATCTGGTATACAAATTTATCATTTCGATTACATCCGTGTTCCACAATTTGAAAGGAATTTTTCAACTGTTTGGTCGTCTGTCTATCTGTTCATTCATACATATTCAGACTATAAATGCAATAACTCAAAACCTAAATGACAAATTGTAGAAATTTAGTATGTCGGCTTATTACTAAAACTGCAGCACTCTATCAAAATTTGGCTCACATCCATCGAAAAAAAGTTTCTAAAATGTATTTATGATTATCTTCATTATAATGTGAAATAGAACTCTCACGTGCAAATTTCTAAAAATAAAATTCGATTTGGTATTCAAAACTATGGCTATGGTCCAACATTTTATGCAATAGAGATATCTTGATTTGAGAATATACAAAAAAGGTCCGGGGATATTATTATAACTTTCTTTGCTTGCGTGAGAATTGAAAGATTTGTTGCAAAAATGATGTAGCTCCAACCTAGGTGGATTTGGAGTTACATGTACCATCAAGTTATAAAATAAAAACTTGCTCGTTTGGAACCAAAAAGATGTAGTCTTAATTGTTAATTCTCACTTTATGCATGTACCTAATTAGTTTGTTGCAATAAAGAGGCAATTTCTGGTGCTACTATCATTTCTCCATACCGGTCGTGTCTTAGAAAACATTGAAAAATTTCAGGGAAAGGAGAAAGAGTTTTTCTATCCTGTAAGTATACTGATATCATAGAAAAGATAAGAGAACAGTTTGCTGGTACCAAAATTACAAAAGTAATGATTATCTCCGTCCAGCCATTAAACGGTTTCTTCCAAAAAACTGCTTACATCACAAAAGGGGAAAATATTTTATAGCGAAATATAGAATTTTTACTTATGAAAAATCCTAAATTAATACAGGAAACATTATACAAAGAGAGTGTTGGACAACTGTAACAAGACAGTAAGAACATTCAACATCCAAGACATAACTCCATTAATATTAAACAGGATTCAATCATCTTATTCACACCCCGCCCCCTTAAGAGTCCAAATTTTAACGATGCAATCGAACTAACTAGCAAATACGAACCACAACATGATATGTAGTAGTTCTATGAAGGCATATTATACATATTATAT
>JAPMOQ010061697.1:1470931-1515247 GCA_026543055.1 Argiope trifasciata | reverse complement strand
AGGTGACACAATAGATTCAGCAAAGTTGCTAAATTCAAGCTAGAATTAAAATTTCGTAGTGTATGTAAGTCTTTCTCTGAGGCAATGGTTTTGTTACAGAGTAGGCAAAAAAGTTTTAGGGGAATCAGTTCTATAGTTTTGAAATTTCAACTAAACATTTAATAAAATGTTAGATTTTTTTGTAGTAACTTCCGTAAATATTATAGTATAAATAATTTTGCACCATCTTAGTTTTCAACAAATCTTTTTAATCATATTAAAGATTTTATGGTATAAATTAATTTTCTGTGTTTAGTCAATTTTATAAGAAAATATTTTAATCACATTTTTAACGTTAATCTTGAGAATTCGAAATGAATATTAAATGAGATGCAATAAATAGTTTATATTATTACCATTATGAAAGGACACCAAGGTTTACTATTCTCATACAATACACAAATATAATACATAAAAAAAATATTTGTTTGTGGAGTAGAATAATAAAAATAGAATAAATATTATTCATGCTTTTCTTTTATATATCCTTCCTTTTTAATTAATGTATTATTGCCTAAAAGTAAATAACATCATTCTTAATTAAAAAAGATAGCTATTTCAAATTCCAAACGATATTTCCAAGATTATTTCTTCGGTGGCAGCAACGCGCTGGGTACCAGATAGTTTTAAATAAAATTAAAGAAATTCAAATTACCAAAGAAATGAAAAAACATTGAAATGAAAAAAAAATAATTAGTATAACTTTTTTTAAAAAAATCAAACAGATGGCACCCTATAAAACAGTGCCATCTGAAACACTTCATTATAAAATCATTTTTTTCCCGTTACAGGTGTGATATCTGAATAAAAATTATATAAAACCCCGCCCGTAATCAAATAAAATGTTGTGTTGAAATTATAATGCAATCGCTGAAGAACTTTCAGATATCACCAATTTTGACCCAATGAACATTTACACTTTTATTTATATAGATGACATTAAAAACAACCATGTTCTTATATTTTTATAAGCGTTTTTAAATGCATTCCAAAAATGGTGGAAAAAGAAATTATGTTTTCCATCATTGTGAATGTAGTTATTATAATTATCTAAAATATTATCTTGGTTAAGTACAGTAAAAAAAAATTCGCAATTACATTTCATGAAAGACTGAACGCTGTTTGAATTTCATTGCATCATTGAAACCATGCAAAAATATTTACTAAATTTGAAAATGAAATAGATGACGTTTCGGAAATTACCAAGCATTAAGTTTCATTTAATTTTTTAATTGCTAAAATTTTCAAATGAAGTTCTCTTTGAAGTGTATATTCTTAACTTTCAAATATGTTAGCAAGGTTTGATGTCTATGGATCAAACTTTCTGTTCTGTAGGAATACTGATATGTATATATTGTTATGGGGAATATGATTTAAAAAAATACTCGAGTTTGGAAAAATAGGTTATTATTCACAGTTAAAGAAAGTCATATTTCTGACTTTTTAAGTTCATATTCTGAGAAAATATCTGAAACAATGAAAATTATCTCCTTGTATCCATGTGTATACTTAATAAATAGACGGTAACATATTAAAACTGCAATTATCCGATAATAATTTACTACACAGACAGATTTTATTGCATGTAAGATGCAAGTAGAACAGCATTCAACAGATGAAACTTCAATGGATATTTCATAGTCTGTTCAGAATTTCAAATTCAGCATTACAGACAGGAACTTACCTACTGTGAAGTTAATACGAATTTCAGAAGAAGAGAGAAATAATTTGAAATTGCTTGAATAAATTTTTTGATTTCAACTGTTATAACAGAATGATATAAGAATGGTAATATAGTTATCGGATTCCTTAATTGAACTACAGTTTCCTAGATACAACATAGCTAATTGATTGTTTTTCTTAGAGTTGAGCAATATTTTAAAGATAGAGTACAAGTTAAAATGCCTT
Organism: Argiope trifasciata; assembly: GCA_026543055.1. Taxonomy (NCBI): domain Eukaryota; kingdom Metazoa; phylum Arthropoda; class Arachnida; order Araneae; family Araneidae; genus Argiope; species Argiope trifasciata. The sequence continues at coordinate 1,513,300 of JAPMOQ010061697.1, read as the reverse complement.
AGGCTGGTCAAATATACACTAAATAACTTCAAAAGATTTACTGAATCTGCAAACTTCTTACAATAATCCAATTCTTGTTAACAAAGATGAAGTAATGTGTTTAATAATTGATTCTTTAATCTTGCAATGGTAAGTGGAATTGCAATGGTAATGGTAATTCAAGAATCTTGCAATGGTAAGTGGAAAATAGTTGCGATCAGAATCATAAGGGGAAGCACGGTACAAAATATCTACTTCTTATGATTGTATAGTAGAGAAAAAAGTACAACAGAAAGTACAATAAAATCAGAAGGGGTGTTAATGATTTCACTAATCTCTAATAAATTTTTCATACCTATTCTGCTTGGACTAGTGAGCTTTTTAAATATTAAATATCGGCCAACACGGCAGTTAATGAAGTAATTCATTACTAATTCAAGCAGTCGGCTTCTATAATATAAAAGGGAGGGAGCGTGCTGAGCTAGAGACCACGCCCTACAACTCCATCTATTTCTGTGGGAGACATCTCTTTTTTTGTGAATCTGATTCTTATTGATGTTTTGTAAAATTTATAGAGCCTAAAAATGTTTTCAAGGGAGGCAATTACCGTATGATAATGAGCTCAAAATATAAAATATTCCTGCTATAAAGTTTTAAAAAATAATAATAAAACCTTTTTTATTCCCTGGTTTAAAGTGTGATTTATAAATCATCGATCACTGTAATGAAATAAAGTCATACTGATTAAAAACTACATAAATAATTAACAGAAGGAAAATTGCAACAGAAAGGGATATTAAAGATGAATTAAAACTTACTTCCACGCACAAAAACTTCATCACTTGGCATACTTATCCCTTTATCGCTGTACGCTCGAATGCGCAGTCGACTTACTCTCCCAATCACACCGCATAACTGAGAAAAAGTGTTGGTAATCCTTGTATACTTTTTCCAATACTGGTTTTCATTGTCAAAAGCCTCTATGATGTAGAGTTTTACTTTGGTCTCATTTGCATTTTTCGGAGGTCGCCATTTCAGTACCAAACATCCTCCTTTTGTATCTATAATTTCAGGATGGCTAGGCCTTCCTGGCTTCCCTGAAAATTTAAAAAAGATACTCTTCAAATTATTTGAAACATTATCAGTTTATTTCAAACACAATGAGGAAGTAATGGCGAAAAAAGATCCATACTTTGACAAATTGCAACATTTTAGTTTTTCGCGAGTCTGAAAAAACATTTCTGGAATCATGTTTGCTAATGAGTAGAAACATTTAGAATGGAATTGCGATAGACAGATTAAATATGATATGCGACCTTTAAAAAAAATTTGTAGCCTTCTATTATATTTTGAGAGATTTTCCATGCAAATGATATTTCCCTATCTGGATGACCTACAGCAATACGAAATAGTAATTAGAAAATGCTAAAGGACTAGATAGAAAAAAATTTGATTCTGAGATTTAACATTTAAATTTCGATCATCTATCGGAGTGTAATTTCGAGCGTTTTGAAACGTGATAAGAAAAGACAGTATGAATGGAATACGAAATTTGATTTCGAGTTTAAGCAAGGGAAGTAATATGTATCAAAATTTTAAATTGTATTAAAAGGTACTGTACTTCTGTACTGATCTGTACTTCTGTATGTATTAAAACGTGCTTCCCTTGCATTCCAAAATATGCATAGAATATTGTACGCAGTTGAATGAAGTAAATCTATCAGAAAGCAAGAAGAGGGCTCAAAATGTTATCTTTTAGATTTGGTACAGATTCTGACCCTTAATATTTTTAGCGAATTCTCAGAATCTAATTCACAAGTGATGGTGCCCAGCAAATGAAAAAAGACAACTGATATTGCATGTATCTGTGAAATGCTATCGAAGCTATTTCTTAATTCGACGATCAATATGAAGAGCTGCGACATTCTACAAGAAAATAATATCCCGGAGACATTCCAGCATTTCAAGATGCGTAATCACAAAATTCCTCTTAGTAGTGTCTTTGATGGAAATTATTCTAATTCATTTGGAGTTCCATAAAAAAATCTCCAGTTCAAAAGCCTTCAGTATATTGCGTACTTTCTATTAATATTTCGTAATCAAAAGAAATACAGCAAACCACATTACAGATTAGAGTAAGCCTAGACCGTCTGTAATGTTTTGGACTAAATTTAATGAATTTGGAGAAAATTTAAGAAGTGGTATTGCATGAATGTGTACTGAAATCTATTCCGATATTCGATCTTGTAAATTTGTCTGGCATGTTTATTATTTCTTAATTTTTCTGCCAAGAAGCCGAGAAACAGTTTAAGATTTAAATCATGTTTCCCGATCCTTCTAATCACTGATATACGTTTTATTTCTTCATTGATTTGACAACAAAGTGGCATTCATTTATTTTGAAATACAGAACAAGATAGATATAAATAATAATAGAAAGCATAATTTCGGTAATTAAGGGAAATTAAAACCCGATTTCAGATAAAATAGAGCTGAAATAAAAAAAATATCAAAATATTTGTTCTTAAGAAAGAATGTCTACTATACTTACCATCTTGTCCAGCTTCGGAAAGGAACATATCTAGAAATAATAATCTAGTTTAATACTACCAGAATGAAATACAATTTCTACTTTTACTAAAAATACAACGCAATAATCTTGCATAAAAACAATTCACATTCTACTCAGCACTTGAAGCAAGTGTGTTTCTCAGGTAATGCATTTTTCGGGCTCCTGAAAAAATCTTGATTTTCTTTTTTATTTATATTTCAACCACGCTTCATAAGAGACATATACAGGATATATTTGATCTCCAGATAGAATCTTGTAATAGGAAGTATGAAATCGATAGGAATTAGAATCACATAGGTACAGGGTACAAAATACCGCCCTCACATGAAAGTATAGCAGACAGAAAAGTACAATTGACAGAAGAATCAGAAGTGATATTAATAATTTTACCACTGGGTATTAATGTATGGTTCATATCGATGCTTGACTAGGTGAACGTTTTTAAAAGTAATTATCGGCCACTTCTGCATTTAGAGAAACAAAACATGCCTATCGCCGTCTGTAATATAAAATGAAGCGAGCGTGCTGATCTAGACATCACGCCTAGTGTACCATCTATTTCTAGAGGTTGCACCTTCCTTATACCATTATGATTTCTACTGATTATATTCCGAGTTTATATGTAACACTTAGAAACGAGTATGCATAATAACTGCTTGATAACAGTGATCTATTAAATAAAATAAGTTGATTGGATTTCATTAATAGCTTATCACTATTTGAGGAACAATTTTATTTTATTTGCTGAATTCGGGCTAATATTTTATTGAAAATTAAAATTAATTATCGTCTTCATAGAATTATGTTTTATTAATTATTTTTACGGAATTTTGTCTTTTTTCCTACGTAATATCTATAATGTTTCATGAAAAGTATACAAAGTTATATTTTTAAATTTATGTTTATTTGATGTATAAATAAATTCCTGTTATTTTACAATTATCCATATTTTTTTCAGCCATTTTTGAATAATTAGTACGTCAATACTCTTAGAAACTGCATGTATAACAATTAAATTGTTTCTCTTGGGCTACCTTGCAGAAGAGGGGTTTTTTTGTTGATGGCAATTGCCATTTTATAACGAGAAAATATTTTAAAAATATTTCTGCCGTCAAATGAAAAATTTTTGCAATCTTTTTCTTTTGTTTAAAATGTAATTTATAAATCCTTGTCTATTATAAGGAAATAATATTGCACTCTTGTAAACAACGTTGCTAATTGAAAGGAATTAAATTGTAGCAGAAAGGAATACTGTAGAATACTTTAAACTTACATTCGCCCATGAAAATTTCATCACTTGGTATACTTATCCCTAAATGGTTGAAGGCTCGAATGCGCAGTTTGCTTTCCTTGCCAATCACACCGCATAACTTAGCTGAATTTATGAGTGTCCTCCTAAACTCATTCCAAGATTGTTTTCCACCATCAAATGTCTCTATGACGTAGCCTTTTACTTTGGTTTTATTTGCATTTTGTGGAGGGTACCATTTCAATAGCAAACATTCTCCTTCAACTTTTTCGATTTTCGGATCACCAGGTTTTTCAGGAGCTTCTGAAAATTTAAAAATGTCGATTTAGAAAGACATATTTCGAATTATTTAAACCAGTGCACTAATTTTATTTCCGAGACAAAGAGAAAGTATTGTAATCGTGAGAAATGTGAGTCTGTATATGTTAAATTTCCATATTTATGTTTTAGCGCGTCTGAAAAATCCTTTTTGAAATCAAGTTTGTTAATGAACAAAAATTTCGAACATCATTGCCTACAAATTTTAAATATAACATAAGATCTTTAAATTAAATTATAGATTTCTAATATATATTGAAAGAATTTTATTCTTAGGATGTCTGTTTATATAGAGCTCAACGCATGAGATCTGAAATTCGATAAGCACTTTCGGTACAAGTAATTAAATAAATATGTATTCTATTAAAAAGTTTAACATCTGTTTATCTATACTTTTTCATGTATTTAAAACATGAATAAAAAACATTACTTGCGTTAATGAAATTTATTTCTTGGTTTAATTACTAAACGTACAGTTGTATTAAGAAATTGGTTCACCACTTCAAAATGCTCTGAAATAATATTAATAATATTATAATATAATATTAGATAATATTAAGTTTTAACTACAGATAAATGAGGAGCGTGACAGTTATTAAATGAAAAGTTTGTAGAACAATCCATAAAAAAGGGTCGCCTGGGTATTCCAAGAATAGAATCCAAGAACTTCATCCATTCTCTCGCAGTTTGGTGCATTCATAATATTAGAAATTAAAATAATATATTTTGAAATGTAGCGTATTAAATATGATGTAAATGCTTACTTTATAAAAATAAATAAGTTAATTGTAAAACAGTTTTTACCAATATATTTTATTATACTTACAGTAGTCCATGTATATTTAAAATGGTTTAACGTACCAACAAAATTTAAATCTTCATATTCTGAAATACAAAATATAAAATGTAATAAAAATAAATATTTTTCATTCAATATTTTTATATTTTTGTTTATTAACATTTTATTCATTCATCTAATTATAAAATTGTGATTATGGTATATTAAGCTGTTTTTTTTATTATTCCCCACTCTAAGATTAAGAACAAAAGTAAGAATGGTAAGCTTATGAAATTTTCATTGGTATTAATTAGAAAATTTACACAAAAAAAAACAAAATATTGGTCATTTTAATGGCAACTCTTTTGCACGAAATCTTAAAGAAATTTTTACTTCATCATTCTCTCAACCAATAAATTTTTAATAGATAGTTAAGACTAATTTAGAAATTATTACTAATGTTCGGGTTGTACCGATTTTCAATACATTAAACATTTACATTTCAGAAATATTGATTTACTTAGATTAGTTTTTGAAAAATAAATCGATTCTTATATATTATGAAAATGCATCACGCTCCCCGAGGAATCGCGTTCCATTGAGTGGAAGCACATGTAGCTAGTTTTTGTTTTAAAAGTTTAAAAAAATATTTTGTTGAAAACTTTTAAATTAATGCATTTGCAAAATATTTACAATTTTATGGTTCACTGCTGCGTTGCCCTTTTAAAATTTTAATTTAATTATCACTCAAAAAATCAATTCGAAATACCGTATTTTGAAATACATACATGAAATAAAATTAGGAATTATAGAAAATAATTAAACACACCGACAAGTAGGCACATCCTCACAGACATGCAAATTAATATTCTAATTTTCATTTTATAATCCCATTTTAAAAATATACATAATGTTTACATAATAATAGAAAACGTAGCAGATTTCAGAAATATAACATCTTACTTGAATAATGGCTATTTTTTTATTTGTTACATATATAATGATGCATATGGGAACATTTGTTCTTTTATTTGTCCATTTATGCTAAATGCTTTAGAACTGAAATTCTTTTTTTAAAACGCTAAATGAATTGCAATATGATTTCATAAATATGCGCACACACCATAATATATAACCTTACTACTCATTTCGGGATTACTATTTTTTATTTCTGTAATTTTAAATTATGTTCAAGCCGCCTTTTTAGTTCTTATCTTTTTAACCACAAATTAAAATTTCAGTTTCCCATTTCAACCTCATATATTACTAATACTCTTTAAAAAACAAACTATTTGATTCTCATATCAAATTCATTTTTTTGATTTCAGACTTTACATTTCGAATAGCATCAAAACTACTTAATTTAGAACGTGAAAGGCATAATTATTTTTTGTGAGTTAAACAATGAAAGAGATACACTTTTACTAAATTATCGTCGAAAAATATAATACTTTAAAAATTACATAATATAATAAAAAATAAAATGTTATGGTATGTTGAGAAATGTATACATAGCTGGAAAGAAATACAATTTCAACATTTTCTATTGAAATGATTTTATGTTTGAATTATTTTACTGAAAATAAAAACACGAATGTTGTTAGGACATAATTAAAAAAATATTAGACAGATAATAGAAAATGTCTCTTTTCCAACGAAGTTCTAATAAGTTAAAATGCTATGAGAAATTTTCATAATTGATTATTGCAATAAATGAATAATAAAATACTGGTATATCGAGAATTGTCGTTAAATCTTGTACGATATACCATGATGATGAGACTCGGTTATCGCTCAGCCGTACAATTTATATATGGTATCTTATTTCTATTGTATTTGTATAGTAATTTTATTTCTGGAATTTTATAGCTTAATTCTTGGAAGAGTGAATTTTTGCAACGTTGTTTTATTTTTGCTGAAATAAATCAGTAACGATTCAAAATTGAATAAAAGGTAGCTCTTACATTATTTTGAAAAAAAAAAAAAGAAAAAACAACAACCGAGATTCAGTTAGTTAAATCAGATGAATTTGTTTGTACAGACCTTCATCGTAGTAATCCGAATCGTATTCGGAATGTAACTCCGGTTCTGAAAAGTAATAATAACAATAATATTTAATCAAGTTAAATTACTTCAAAAGATTATTATTTATAAGCAGCGACTGCTTTTTTTAAACTTGTCTTTTTTTCTTGTATCTTATTTATTATTTCTAATACTTAAACCACATCAATGATTGTTTAGTTTAAAAATTTAATTTTAATGATCTCTTTATATTTTTAAAGAGTTGCTATAAATCGCGACAAAATACGGACATGTGTAGACTTTTAGCAAAGAGAAGCTGACTGAAAGTAATTATCTTATTAATACATTTAATGTTTCTACGTTTGAATATGAGCATGCTTTGGTGAGAATATTATCAAAATAAATTTTATAAACGAAGTTTACATCGAAAATCAATTATAACTTTACGAATTCCTTTAATTTCATAATAGTTCCTAAAATTAAAGAATAACATAATCGCAGCTGAAGTTAAATGCAATTATTCTCAAAGGCTTGTTATTTTTACACTATTGCACATATTTGATACATATGATGAATATCGCATGTTCTAAGCGGCATCTACTATGTATATCAAAAAGTTGGAGTCAGACTAAATCTGAGTTTTCAACATATATTTTTTCATTTATATTACACTACATTTACTTTTAATTTTACTATTATTTTAATTTTAAGCTACAAAAAATTGTGAATCAAATGACTTTATTATTTTTTGTGAGTCCTAATTTTGGCAGAGTTTGAAATTTCGATACAACTCTTGTAAATATGATTTTTATTTTTGTAAGCTGTTAAAAAATAGTGATATTTTTTAAAAAGATCTAGCTAAAACTATGAATTTCTAATTTTTTATGTATAAAAAAAATTTGTTTTTGTGTCTCTTATAGAAATCCTGTTTTTGCTCAATTCAAAATAAGGAGAACATTATCAATTTTTAGAAATTAAAAAAAAAGTAATTGAAAATAATTTAACCAAAACATAAAATAACTTAAATAACTTAATTAAAACTTTTTAAATGAATAAGAAAAATATAAAGTTTATAGTTTTCTTATTCATTTAAAATTTAAATGAATTACTCTAGCTTTTATTCTTTTTGTCATCTTATACTTGTTTCTGCTCTGTTTTTTGAAAAGAGTTTTTGGTTTTTAAAATATGTTTAACAATAATTTATTTATAACAGTTTAGACTTTATTTCTTCGTTCCATCTTCGTAAAGCTATAATTTGTTTTTATATTTGCACAATCTAGGTATCAATTTTATTTTAAATCTTTAAATATTATCTTCTTCAGTTCAAAATTTGACTACAAGAGATTGAAAAGTCTCGTAAATCAAAATATAATGAATGCTTATTATTTCAATTGGGTTCAATAATTTCTTAAATTTCTAATTAAAAATATTTTACAACTATTTTAATGCTTCACAATGCGATTAAATGAAAATTCCCTTTTATTTATTGCTTAAATCCCAGCATTTAAAGACTTAAAAGAACTTATTTTTTTAGTTCAGAATCAAAGTAACATCGTTTTATTATTTGCCAACTTATTATTATTTTTATTTTTTTCAAACATTCGTTTTATTATTTGAAACTATAATGATAAATTTCTAAGCGAGGAGGAGATTGCTTTAAACATCTTTTTTAATCATATATACTGGGTGGTTATAGTTAAACTTCCCCTAAAAACAGCATCATACAACACAAACGGATGAACGGATTGCAACGAAATATTGTATATATTCTATACAAGAGAGAAATTCACTGAATTCCGGAAAAAAATCTTGATTTCTAATATGTCCCCCAGAGGGCGCCTTTTCTGGAAAAACACTAATTTTAACATAATAAACGACCAAAACGGAATACGAACAATATGAACATTTATCGACTTTCTGATCACCTTATCATCGAACCACATTAAGGAAAGGTAAGGAGAAAATAACAATCCGTTATTTCAGAAAAACAGTTCATTTGCAGCAACAAGTACTGAATAGAACGAAGTCGCACAAGAGGAGCAGTTTTAATCATATAAGTATGATTTAGGGAAAAAAAGCTTCATGATACCACCCTCGCTCACCCACAAAATTTCAAGTCAATGGACAATGTGTACATCCCAGTGGATCGAAACTAACTAGTTGTGATGCTTCACAGATGAAGCATTATGGAGTTCTTCATAACACTAAACATCACAACAAGATACTGTCGCATACTATGCCGGAAACATCGACATGAAATATAACAACTAATCCAAACATTTCTTATGTTCACCTGTTTTACATATTGCTTCCTCTTCTTCGCAAGCACGCAAATTCTAAATATTTTCTTTCTCTAGAATTGAAAGGTTTTCCCACTTTTACATTTTATTACTCATAATTCTTGTTCTGAATTGTTGATGTTGTTTTGGTATTCTGTTTTGGGCGTATATTGAGTTAAATTTAATGTTTTTCCGAAAAAAACGCCTTCTTATAAATATTTGGAAATAATTTTTTTTGACATTCTGTGAACGTATCTCGTGTGTAGTCTAAAATACCAAATTTCGTTGGAATATGTATACATATATAAATAACATTTTTGATTTTTCATTAATTCAATAAATTTTTGCTTCATCATTGTTTTCTGTTAGTTTTAGGTAAAATATCCAAAATATATGAATATTATAACATTTATTTTCAACTAATTCGCTCGAACCTAGCCATATACATTTAAAATAAGAATTCTTAAAAATCTTGTTTGAAAAGTTCATTTAAACGTTTCAAAAAAGTTTGTTGATGGTTAAATGTGCAAGTCAAAATAGAATATTAAAAAATATCTCTAATTTTTTTAATGCATACTAATAATGATTCATCATTAGTTGCTTACCTTTTCCCTGTTCAGTCGGCTTTTTAGAAGCATTTTTTTCTTTTTTGCTTAATCTTATCATGGTCCTTGGAAGTAATTCTTCTGTAGAATGCATAACAGTTGTTTAAAAAAAAGATAATTATTTGAAATAGTAGTTTACCATTTGTTTATGAGAGAATTTTTTTCACAAACATATAAAGTTAGTTGAAGCTGTATATCACTAACAATGTAAGTAAATATTAATTTCCATTATAACCTATGATCACAAAAATAAAATATTTCCTGATTGCCCTGATACTCATTATTGCATGCACTGCTTTGTAATAAAATTTGTACATTAAACATGTCATGATACATCAAATTATAATTTACAATAAAAGCATCTAATCTCATGCCAATAAAAGCAATCTTGCATGAAATTATAAGTTTTAGAAAATTCCGGAAGTTTCCGAGTAATATATAAATGTAAGCTTACGTTTGATTTTCTTTGGATATCATTTTTGGTATTGATATTTGCATTTGACCCATAACGTCTGTGGCTTTGTTTTATCTTTATATAAATGAAATAAGCATATATTTATGTATTTGAAATAAACTAAGTTGTTTTCTAAATTTGCCCTTTTTAATACTTGTATATGTACATACACAATTTCAATTAATTCGAATTATTAAAAGTCATTAACTTCTAACTACTTAAGAACAATGACAGGATTTGATGAAGTGTGTGTTCCCTTTTATCATTCTCTTTCGCCTATAGAAACCCAAATTCTTTCTCAGCTGAATTCAGGGTTAATCCGTTCGAAACTATGAATGCTCTCTCACATTCTCTTTCTTTCTATCATCTGCCTTCCTGGTCGGAACGTGTTTCCCACTGATCATGAATTCAATAATGAACTTTTGAACTGATGTTAAAATGAAGCATTTTTCTAAGCATCATGACGAAAATAAAGATATCAGTTAAATAATTTGCTTCCTTTCCTTCAAAATCACTTCCTTCCCTTAAAAATTAATATTATACACTCTTTTAAAAGCATTTTTTATTATTTTTATGACACAACAGAAAATATTTCATTTCTGCACTTTTAAAAGTTCACTGTTAAGTTTATGACAGTGAGCAATATACTCCCAATAGAAAGGCAGAAGACGGGTAAAACGAACAAGGGAAAACGCATTCAAAACTTATATAGCTTCAAAACTTTTGCTAGATAATCCTTTTAGAGGATTAATTGTAAATACTTTTATATCTTTCAAACATGATCAATGATATTTTATAAAAATAACTGTGTCTGACGAATTGAAGCTGTTTTGGGTTGTTGAATAAGCTCTATCTGTTTTTTTCCTTTGAAAATTAATGGTTTATTAAAAAAATCTTAAAAACATGTTACTGAAAGTATTGTCCATCGCTAGTCACTACTTTTTTCTTTTCTGGCAGCATTTGAATTCCACGGCTGAAAAATGACACGTATTTTGAGGCTATCCATGATTCAGCCCAATGTTCGGCATCTTCATAAGAAAGGAAGTGTTACTCACCCAGGCCATATGTCATCGACCGGATAAAGTGGTAGTCGAACGGGGCAATGTCCGGCGAATACAACGGATGGAGTAGGAATTCCTACTTAAGCGTTTCCAAGTTTACCTGTTTTGCAACATGTGGCCAAGCGTTCTCATGCTGAAGATTGATCCTGTCGTGACTCTGCTCATATAGCAGTCGTTTTTTCTTCAATGCTAGGTTTAATTTCTTCTGTAGTCTGTAGCGATCTCCCGTGATGGTTTCATTTTGTTTGAGCAGCTCATAATAAATTATTCCCACGTAATACCATCAAATGAAGAGCAGAGGCTTGGAACTAGGATATTCAACTTTGCTGAAGATATTGATGCATGGCCGGGTTTACCCCACGATTTTTTATCGTCAGTTACGGTACCATGCAAAATTCCTTCCTTATCTGCCTTTGAAGCAGTTGTTCAGGTGTGAAATGATACCGTTTGACGTTTCTCTGCTTTAACTCGTATGGTAACCAATGGCCTTGCTTTGGAATAATCCCCAATGCTTTCAAATGTTTCGAAACTGCTATGTGAACAGCTTCTAATGATTCTGCAAGATCAGTTAGCACTTGACATGAGTCTTCATGAAGTAATGCTTCCAATTTTTCGTCTTCAAACTTATTCGATGAACCACAGCATTCTTTATCTTCAAGATCAAACTCATTGGTTTAGTCGCTTTAAAAATAATCGCTACAAGTTGTTTCTGACAGATAATTGTCGCCGTAAGCCTCAGAAAAACTTCTGTGAGTTCCAACTGTAGATTCTTTTAAATAATATTGTTCAGTAAAATTCCTCAAAAATACTCTTTTTGGCATGAAATTTGTCATATTTAATGCATTGAAAAATAAAGTTGTTTGGGCTTCTTCGAAATAATATGCACTGAATTTCAAACTTGCTTATAATACTAGTAAATAGATGTCACTATCATAAACTAATGCAATCCCTTCTGGTAACGACATGGGTCGGAAAAAAGTGGGAACTCATTTAACATCCCAATACCAAATAAGGATCAAAGTTGATCTAATTATTCTAGTAAATTTTTATACAAAAATATATGGTAAATTATGTTTGGTGCTAATGCGGTAATAATGTCTGCATTCATGATAATATTATAAATTGATGTTTTAACTTTTATTCATCCGATTTCCCAAATTGTGAAATTAGTGTTAAACAGCTCTTTTATTGAAAAAGTTCAATAAAATAGTTTATCAACACTGATTCTATGATAAATTAATATTTTCATTCTTTTCATTTGTGTAAATCTATCACGTTTTTCTATTTTATAAATGCTATATTATAATATAGTGAATTTCTACATTCGAGTCAATTATAAAACGTTTTTATGCTGGAAGAATTTGTGAATTTTCTTGTAACTCATGTAGTGTGAAATAATTTTAAAGAAACAGTGAAATAACAATGAACATATCAGTAACAGTGAAATAATATTAATAGAAAGTCAGCTAAATACTATTATTTAGTATTAAATCCGTCATAAAAACGAATAAATATTTCATAAATACCTGAAGAATCTTCTTAATGATGTACAAAATATTTCTTACTGATAAAAAGGATCATATGCTCATACAGATTAAAATACGACATGAAAATATAGATTAAACAGAGTTAGGAAATTTTCGGCTTTTTAATTTTTTAAGACATAGAACATTCTTTTAGTTAAAAGTAATTTATAGAATATCATTAAAATAGATATTACAATATATAGTAGTAATTAGTTCCTCCAATTAAAAATTCTTATGATACTTACCATACCATTGTGCGTCTTTATCAATGATATCGAGGTAATATTCAAGTGAATAAATGTTGAATAATATTTGTCAAAAAATAGATAAATTGATTTTATATATTGATACCATTAACAAATTTTCATAAAATAGTTGAATGCGGCACGAAGTCAAGATAAAGCAAGGCGCAGTAAAAAAAGTTAAAAAACATTTTAAAGATCATAACAGAAATTTATAAAAGTAAAATTATTCATTTTTTTATTAAAAAGTCATAAACTGAAAAAAAAATCTATAATTGAAGTTATAATTGGCAGACAAATGTTGATAATTTGTAAAGTATTTTCGACTTCGCAGAATCTTACTAAGCGATTATTAAATCGGTGCATTAGAAGACTATAAAAGATTTAGAAGTTCCAGAGAAACAGAAGTTTTTAATTCTGTCTTTTCTCACAAATTCAACAACATTTTTTTTCCTTAATTTTGGCCTATCATTTTCTTAATTATTAAAATAGCTTTATGCACTTAAAACGAAAATTTTTCAAGTAATGTATCACTGATGTGTGCTATTATATAACAATATATAAATAATAATTGAAAAATCAATCCCATCCTAAACGCTAATCCTATTGAAAAGAATGCATGCCATCATCGTGGTCTTTGAATGCACGCTTTCAGCATTTAATTAAAAGCAATAATTTAAATTCTTAAATTATCTGACAGTTTAACATTCCAATGTATCAAACCATTATCAAGTGCCTTGAAATAATTAACATAAATTATAGAGTATAAAACATGTTATGAAACAAAAATCCCTTGTGCCACTAAATAAAAGACTGATGCATGCATTAAAGAATCCAAAGGAGCTTTAGGGTGAACTTTTTTTTTCTGCAACCCAATACTATACTGAAAAATTCCCAAATTTTAAGCCAAAAGTGCATTTTTTGCAAAAATGTATCCCAAAACAAATGTAAATAAAAAAACTTAAAAAAGTTTTTTTTTAACAGAGTGATAATATTTGTGAATATTATAAAATGTATGAATTTATATTTATAGCTTTTACTATTTTAAAAACTCTATTTTTTTTAAATCCACATTTATTGAAGCATCTTGCTTTTTCACCCTTTAAAACTATTAGAATAGTAATACTTCATTGTTTTAATGAGTGAAAAAGAAAAATTCCCTGTTTATATATTGCTTATGTATATAAGGAATTTTCTCCCCAATTTTTTTGAAAACGTTCTAGATCCTAGGCCCTGAAAGAAATTGAACTAAAAGTCTTGTATTTTCTAGAACCTATAGATCTGTCGCCAAGGCCTTCCATTCAGGAACCATTAAAAGAAATTTTCAACATGATTGCAGATCTGTCTTTCCAGCCTTGGCTCTAAGTTGGTAAAAAAAATTATATTACATATTCTCAACAACATTGATGCACGAGAAATGTAACAATATTACTATTATTAATCAGGTTTTTACTGTGGAATAAAAATAATTTGGAAGTCAGTACCTGATCTCAAATCATAATATTTAAATTCAGCTTCATTGAATCGTGGTCCTGAGAAAAAAAGAAACAAATGAATATCAATATTTTAATTATAAATTGAAGTATAGAATTACTAATACTTTTAGTAAACTTTTTAAATACAGCTATGTGCTAAATTTATTTCGCTCACGGCATTAAACTGTCGTTTTTGTTAATTTTCAAAATTTTAAAATTACCATTTGTTGATAATATGTAAGTTATATAACTTTTCAACGGCTAGATTCAACAAAAGAAATTTATGACTTTGTATACCATGGATTTTTGTTGTATTTTGATGTATTGGCATCTCTAACAACAGCCATCATGTTAAAATATTTAGATAAGATCTCTTGTATCGCTTTGATCTTCTGTTGTATCCTTTGAATAATATTCATATTCAAAAACGCAGATGTATTATTAAAAGTAAAAAATAAAGCTGGATTCAAAGTCTTGTAACTGCACAGAAGAATTGTAAGATGAATTTCGAATTTACCAGGTTTTTCTTTCTTTTATTGAAAATCTGTTTTTAAGCCATGAAAATTTCTTTCAGAATAAAAAGTTTTAAAATTAAAAAAAACTGTCAAAGAAGAAATAAAGAAATAATATATTTGCTTGCTATCAGAAGTTATGCGTTAACTGTCCTTCCAGTTGATGGGGGTTCAATGCTTATAGAGCAACAAAACTCAGAAATAAAGGTTTTATGAGGTTGTTTACTTGCATTTGTTGTTACAAATAAGGTTAGATAAATTATTTTATTATATTATAATATGGTTATGTTGTATTATAATGAGGTTATATATTTGCTGTTATAAACAGGCGCAATTTTTATGATTGCTCTATTTAGACTTTCTTAAAAATAAAATGTTAATTAAATAAAGAAATATGGGTAAAATTAAAATACTCACTTTACAATTAAAAAATAATACTATTTAGGAAAATAAAAAAAACTATTTAATATTTTTTTGCATATTCGAAGTATTAATAACATAACTATTATAACAAGGGTTCAAAAATTTACTTGTTCGTAAAAATTTTATTTTGAAAATGGAAAAATGTTTTAAATCTCTGATTCCAGAAGAAATTAACTCTCTAGAATTCCCAATTATAATTGTTTTTAATTTTTTAATTTGTCTTATGCAAGCTTCATTTTTCTCCATTTCTATTTTATTATTTTTCTTTTAAGTATGATGACAAGTGTCGTTTTTTACCCTTGTGTGAATTAATTTACCATTTTCTGTAGATGCTAATGCTACGTATTTCTCGCCCTTGCTCGGTCAGATTTATAAATTTTTGCTTTTGCATATTTATTACTTTTTATTGTATTTCTTTTTATAATAAAATAATATGTATCCATAAATTTTATTCGTTATTTTATTCACTTACATGTATGTTTACTGATTTTTTTTCTTTCTACGCTATATTATTCAGAAAGGAAGAGTTATATTAATTTCTTTTTATCATGCTTATATAATAAAATACTCTAGATTTCTACATGCGTTCATAACTTTTATTTATTTACGAGAAGTTTATTTACTCTTTTTTAACATTATATTATGTAGAAAGATATTTTATTATGTTTTTAAGAGTTATATTCTGAAAAAGTTATATTGTTAATAATTTTTAAAAATTATTTTTCTATTTTGTTATTGAATATGTCTATTAATATTTCCTTTTCTTCCAACTTCAATACATTTAATTTAAATCCACTTAATTTTTTAATCCACCGATTCATACGTCTTTTACACAATTATGGTTTACTAGGTCAATATCTATATACTTATAATAAAGCTCAATGTGTGTGTGTGTGTTGGCGCTCTACAGTGTAGACCGTTGTACCTACAGCTACCAAATTCGGTACATGTATACCTTGGAGGTCGGGAATGTGCACCTCTGAGCCCTTTTTTCGAATTTTTAATTAGAATTTGAATTAATTAAAATTTAAGCGAAATTTCGACGTTTTTTCGCTATAACTTCCGAAAATATTATAGTACAAACATGGTTTTTACATCAATTTAAAGATGAAAAAATTAGCTTTCTAATGTATAACTGTTTTAATGTATAACTTAAACTTCTATTTTTAACGAATTTTTAAAGAAATATTTTAACTATGTTTTTTTAGCACGTGATTGGATAAAATAAAAGGAAACAATGACGGAAGTTCAGATTAAAAAAACTATAATCGTAAATCAATTCTAAAGAAATACAACTTTCCGCACGTGACTGGATAAAATAAAATAAATATAAAATGTGATATTTTCTAAAATAATAAATGCAAGGCAAAGGATTCTATGATCGTTTGCAATATTTAAATCATTAATTCAATAAATTATCTTTATATATACAGGATATGCATTCAAATTTCGGTCCAATGATCAATTTGTAAAATATTATTTATAGGCATATATATTGTTTGATACAATTAATTTCATCTAAATGAAGTAAATAATTACATTTTATGTAGTTTGAGTTAAACAATGCATTTATGAATAACGAGTTTTAGATTTCTTCATACTTTGTTCAGAGCCATATTTTACAAAATATTTTTATTAATATTTTTAAAAAAAGTTGTTACATCAATCAGTCTTCGAAATCAATAATTGAAACAGACTGATTTATAAAATTAAAGAATATTATTAAGAAAACGCGTTCTTTTAGAACTTTCCGTCCATTATCTTAAAGAAAATATTAATTTCAGCCCAATCAATGCCCGGAACTACTTCAAGGCTAATTAATTGAAAATTTTAGAACGCATTACTCATGGCGAACCAGCTGGTCGCCAAAGGCGGCTAGTAGAAAATAAAGGGGAAAAAAATGTAAAAACACTTACTTTTGCTCGGCTCCACCCATCGAGCTGATTTGCTTGGAGGACCCGAACCATGTTCATTAAAGGGTTTGACTCGGAATTCCATTTTTGTAATTCCTACGCCACATAATTTCACGTTAACAATAGGAAACCTCATGTTAAATAGCTCTCTGAATTTTTTAGTTTTCTTCCTCCTCGCTTCGATTATGTATCCATCGACTACCGCCGGTGCACCAGGTGGTTTCCACTTCAGATAGATGCAATCTTCTTTTATGAAGATGGCTTTTATAAATTCTACTTTCCCCGGGTTTTCTGTGTAAGAAAGGGTTATAAAATGATTCACTATATTAGAAAACAGAAGGCAAAACTGTTAGGATTATTTTCTTTTTAACTTAACGCAAAATTAATAATATCGCATAAGAATATGAAAGAGTTTAGACAATCATACTCCATTTCTTTGCAAACTTATGAATAAGATTATACATTTTGAATTAATTGGAATAAAATTAAAGAATTCAGAGAATCTAAGCAACAGGGTAATATGATGTTGAGATTATTAACCTTCCAGCTGGCCTAGCAGTCATACCAACATGAAAGGACGAGCGTATTTCTCACATACGCTATTGTAAATTTTGAATTTTATAAGCGTAACTACTAAAGTTATGTTGTAAATAGCTTAGGATTAATAACTACAATTACTTTAAACATTTTTTATTTAAAAAGAAGCAGAAACAATATAAACATAGATTGTAATAACAATATAAAATGAACACAGGTTAAGTGAATTGGTTTAAAAATAATACAAATGAAATTGCCGATATTTTGATAGAACAATTTGCATATAAAATATAGAAGGGTAAAAAATGTATAAAAATATGTATAAAAGTGAAATTGTAATTAATAGTTAGATATGAAAAGGAATAATATAGTTTCATTGTTATTTCATTGCAACGTTGCAATTTGAGCAAATGTGTTTAGTGTGCTCCAAATATATAAATTTCTGGAAAATCTCACAACTGAACCTCCTGATTCTAGTCTACTTTTCTTTTTGGCAGGGTTTTTTCCCTGACGTCGCATCTTCCAGTTCAATGCCTAGTTCGGCTTTTCGCTTTAGCACCTTTAATTTTAGCTTTATTTGCTTTTTTTCAACATTTTCTTTCGTAAGTGCATTTGCCAACTGCCGCCAGTCGAAAACAATACAGATTTATTTGTAAAATCATACAAAATTAAATGAAACAAAAACATACATGAACGGTCGCGAGTATCTCTAAAATACAAATATCTGATCGGCAGAGACCTATTACCACCACAAACTTAACGATGACAACTGAAATTAGGTCAAAGGGAGGGAGACAAATAGACGAGGACAGGCGTTCCCAGCGCCAACAGGTCTAGAAGTATAAAACGAAATTCATCTCTAGTGTATCTTTCACATACGCGCGCCCGCTGGAAAGTTAATGACTGAGATGAATATTATCAAATTAAATTGAGAAAATATTTATTCATCAAAATATGTTTATAAAAAAAAATCTCATAAAAACACTTTTGCCAAGTTCATAAAAACAGCGGTGTTATTGGCAATGAAAAATTTGCCCTTGAAAGGGGGAATAGCTCTAGAAATTAAATAGTAACTATTATGCTTATATGATCTACACTTCTAAATCTTTCTCTCAGTGCATATATCTATTATCCATTGTATTCGAGATTCATTTATACATTGGAAATAATAAGCGAAACGAACAATTCACTTCTCTAGTTCGCCCATTTTTGTTTCACATCTTCTAAATATATCATCAGTATCCCTCTCTGTCTTCCCTTAACCTTTCAAGTTGTCAAGGGAAATTAGACAGTTGTATAACCACTATATCATTCTGAAAACTTTAAAGCTCATGACTAAGAGGGGATCATTCTTTATGGTGGAAAACTGTGACTAAGTTTCCCAGCCTATCACAGTAATGATTTCGGAAAATTATTTTCTGTGAAAGATCAAGAATTCTAGATATACACAAAATTTGTTTCTTATTTATGTCAATAGCTCTACATCCCTTTCCGTTTTCGAAAGGAATTTCTGCTTCATTGCGCCTTTTTTATGAGGAGAAAATTTAGCATTATAGCGCCCTATATTCTACTCCAGGAATTTCGACAATTTTTATTTCATTTTAAAACAGACGATTCTTAAGTATATTACGAATTGTTGACTGCTTCAATCTCCCTTAGTTATTTAGAATTATATTAACTATTTGAATTCAGAGGGTTACTCTCATTGATTATTCTAGTTGATGTATCATTTCGACCTTTTAATTATTAATTTTTTAAATTTTGATTGCTAAAAGGGCCAACAGAATGATGAAAAGATGTAGATTAATTTTTCTGGAAAATTCACCTTAAAACAATGATAAATGTTTATTTTTCAGAACGATAGACGAGAACTTTCATTGGCTAAATAATTGTGTCTCAAATTACTTTTCCGAGAGTAAAGACTTAAAATAAATTCTTGTCTGCAAATTCATGAGTTGTTGAGGAACAAACAGAATATTATATGCTTATTGCGCAAGTATACTTTAAAGTAACGTTTTTATTTGGTGTGATGAGATGTAATTCATCAAAGTTAATTGATATTAATGAATGAATGCTTTCAGGGTCAGGTCATCACAACCTTTGAAACTAATTCCTAAAGTTGATAGTATTACAATTACATTATTTCTTATGTTTTCATGTAATTTCAAGAAAAAAAATTAAGAAACTTATAAAAAATATTAATTGGATACTTTTCAAAATCTTAAATATTCAATATTTTACAGTGACAAGGTTCTGAATTTAAAATGAAAAAAGAAAGCAGAAAAGTATCCAATTTTGAAATTGTATATACTTTTTAGGGAACTTTTATTTAAATAAAAGATTTTTAAAATACAATTACTTTTTAATTGAAATTTCAAGAAAAAATTTAATTAAAATTCATGCAAATCTTTTTTGTGAATACATTTTCTACAAATTGATATATAAGTTGAACTTGTTCATGAAATTTCAGATAAAGAAGATCAGTTGACTTTGAGATACAACGCGCGCTCAAGAAAATTTGAGAAAAATGACATTAAAGGTGGACAACGGCAGGCAATAAATAAATAAAATAAAGTGATATAAACTAAAAAGCTACAGAAGCATAAGAACTGTCTTTGATTAGCTTAAATTTTTCCTTTTGATTAAAAATATTTTTTGAAAAATTATTTTTAAAATATAATTATTTAAAAGAATAAAATTTTAAGAAAAATTTAATTGAATTTCAAGTACAATATCTTCAGTAAATGATTTATTTAAAAATTGGTGTTTAAGTCACAGAAGAACATATGTTGTACATGTGCACGGAATTATAGATTAATAGGTAATGTTGGTTTCGAGAAATCTTGTACACTAGCTTCTTTTTTTGTTTTGAGACAAATAACGCTAAAAAAATTAGAAAAAAAAATCTGAGCATAGAAACGCAAATTAAAATTCAAATAAGCATATGCATGACCCTTAGATAGTTTAAAATGTTACATTTCTTTGAATTTTTTTTGGTCTTTACAGACGTTCTTTCGTCTTTTTGTAATGTCAAAAGACATAAAACAATAAAGAATTTGTGGTTTTATGCCTTTCGACAATCTAGTAAAGGAAAAGTCTGCTTAAATTTAATCTGCGTTTTTTTTAGTTTTTCTCGATATCTATGGAAGATTTAATAGTATCTCTAAAATGTCAGCATCAAAAGGTTCTGAAGAAACGGGATTCTAACACATATATTTTTCAAAAAGTAAATAAAAATTTGGTCTAAGAGTCCTGAGAGCCTGAAATTCTTTTACTAGCATGAGTTCGAGAATTCTGTTCATTGCAGCTTTATTTGTAACCGTGTTAGAAGGAAATTTTATAAAAGAAGTAAAAAAATACTTTTAAAACATTAAAAAAACGAAAGGAAAAAGGACCATTTCTTTATTATAAGCATTTTTACTTTCTCATCTATGAAGCATAGAAAAAGTATTGTAATCGCCAAAAAAATTCGAAATAGGGACTTGGAGAAGCCTTCATGTTTTAGATCTCTCTCAGTTCGAAAAATACATTTTTGGAAAATATCTGTTCGTTTGCCTGTCTGACAAAGATAAATAAAAAACGCCTTCAATTAGAAAAATGAAATTTAATGTGCCTTATTTATACTAAATTTGTAGATTTCGGTCAAATTTTGAGCAAAATCTGTAAACCCTGTCCCAATAAACACAGCAATTACAAAATAAATAGAGCTAGGTAGATAAAATTCGAAACACAAATTTAATAGATCTATCAAATTTTGTGCCAAATCCAGCAACATGTTGCCAGTCTGTACTGTCAGAAACGCGTAAATACTATAAATCGAAAATGCAGTAACTTCAATATATGAAATTTAATATGAGATTTTGTAAAGACAAGCGGTTTTTGCAAATTTTGACTTCAATTGGTTGGGAAAAACGATTGACAAAACACAAATTCGACTTTCAAGCACTGTTAACAGCAGATTAAGGGCCAATTGCTAAAAGGTTTTCAAGATCATATGATATATTTAGTAAAAATTATGAACTTTCGCTAAAGGTTAATATTAATCGGAAATTATTTTACTCTAATGTCTTGTAAAGCGTTTTATGGGATAACACCTTTAAGAAAAGTCTAGATAATAGTTTTGAAGTAGAAAGAGAATAAAATATTGAAAAAGTAAAGAAGAGGAATTAATCATAAAATCGGAATTAGTAATACTACTTTTTTCATTTGTCCTTTGGGGGGGTGCTGATGAGAATTCTTTCATTTCTCCATTTTCAAATCCTAAAGTAAATAAAAGGAAAAATAAAAAACTAATTTATACAAATCAGGAAAAAAAAATCACAAAAATAGTGAAAAAAAATCTAAATATAATGAGATGTAAAGTATCTTGCTAAAAATTTCTAGATTATAATTTTGTTAACGAAATTTGAGTGTACTTAGAATAGAAAAATTGGATCTACTATTTTTGTATTAGAAATGGACATGTTATGTCTCTTCTGTATATCCAAAGCATGAAATATGTTTGGATGAAATATGAATATTACAAACACAATGTTTGTCATTGAAGGTATTCAGTACAAGTAAGCTTACGTTTAATAAAACCAAATGTTACCAAATATATGTTTGATGTTATCAAATATATCTGATAAAGTTATTTAGATTTTTATGAGATACAGTAAGTTATTGCTTCGGGAAATTGTTCAATTTAAAAAATGCTTTTTAATTAAGGTTTAGGTTTAGTTTTTCTTATTTAAGTTTATTCATTATTTCCATTCCAGAGTCAATGGAAATTAGAAAGAATAATTACGTGCAAAAAACAGCTAAAAAGTTCTATAACTTGCTGATTTCTACTCTTTATCTATTTAATGTTATTAAATATATGAATATCACTCTGGGAATTCATGTTAAAGCTAAATCGCAGCTATAATGTCGATGGTTTGTTAAAATTTTCTAGAAAAAAAAAAGTTTTAACCAATTATTGATTGCTTAACCACAGTTGAACAACACTGAAGTTTTTGAAAATTCATATGCCCTATTGTTGGTGCAGCTAAAAAAATTATATTTTGCTTGTTGTATTTATCTTGAGTATCATTTTTAAGGAAAGAAAGTTGTACACAATTTTTTATTGCTTGAGAATCTGAAGTGTTTAGCGCAATTGAACAACTATGAAATGTTTGGAAATTCATATGCCCATGGTTGGGGCAGTTAAAAACTATTTTGCTTGTTATACTTATCTTGATGCGTAACATTTTTATAGAAATGAAGCTATTAGCATTTTTTATTGCTTGAGAAACGGGATTGTTTAGCTCAGTTGATTAGCCCAAATTTATATGCCCCATTGTTGGGATAGTTCATGACAAGCAAAATTTGATTTTTAAAATCTTGATACATATTTCGAGAATATGGGATGCAATTAATTTTTGAAGCTTGAGAGCTGATCGCTTGGCGTAGCTTATCAACATTTAGATCTTTGGAAATTCATACGCCCCATTTTTTGGGGATGTGGGGGTGGGGGGAGGTAAAAATTAATCGTTTTTTTCTTGTGTTTATTTGAAAAGGGATTTTTTTTCCTAGAAAGAAGGCTATAGCTAATTTTTGATTTCTTGAGAATTATGTAATTTGGCTCCAGCTGAACAATATTTAAATCTTCGTTAATTCATGTCCCTATTGTGGGGATGAATAAAGAAATTTCACATTTTTCTAATTGTATTAATTTTGGCACTTAAATTTTTTTTCCAGGACGAAGATTGTCATTCCTTTTTGATTATTTTAATATTTATCTATTAGATTGGGTGCTTTACCACTTTCCATTACCAATCTGCGCTAATTAGAAGTCATTCTGTAACATCTTAGAAATTAATATGGAAAATTCATATATAGCTGACTTTATAAGTATCTTTTTATTTTTTATTCTATGTTAGTTCCTTAACTCTGTCAATAAGGAAAGGCCTCAAACACCCTTTCTTTAAAACTATGAAGGCTGTCCAAGTCTCTGTGATACCGTTGTGGAATCTCTCCCTGTTTAATTAAATGTGATTGATTGAATCTAAAATGGACGTGCTTTGTTCGTTTGATATACTCACCCAGAACGGGTTTGGAGAACAAGTAAGTTTTTAGGAATTTTCAAGGGATGTTGGAGCATGCATTTGCTTAATAACTATCAGATAAGATCTTATCTGATGTTTATCTCATGTATATCAACCCTTTAAGAACACGCGCTATCTTTTCTTTTGTTTTCAAGGGTCAGGGGTAGCTAAATTATCGTATTTCTGAAAAAGAAATCCGGACTTTTCAGTAGAGGAATTCGAATAAACAATGAATTTTTTTTTCTAATTGTTAAAAAATCAATAAAAAATTATCGTAATTTTAATAATTTTAGAATCAGGAATCATTAAAACAGGAAGAATTCTTTTCGTGATCTTTAATCAAATAAATGGTACCTATATATGTAATTCTGAATTGAACGGTAAAAAGTTACCTCAGGTTTGCAATTTAAAAACATCGCTAATATCAATAAAATTTATTCATGATGACATTCATTTAGTTAGTTCTTATTTTGCATTCATATAACTCATCAAAAGCTTTTCACGTGGCATTTGGCTTACCATTATGTAGCAGGGCAAGTCATCCTTTAGACAATTTTCCATATTTACTTGACAGACACCTGGCCCTTCAGTAGTGCATATATCAGTGATAATTTAAAGAGCCCCCTTTCTCCCTAAAATGGATACTTCGGATACAGATGTTAATAAATTCTATTTTTCAATTTTATATGTATTTTAAAAAAGTACCAAATGAGTACAAAGCGATTAAAAGGTTAGACAATTAAGTCCTAGAAATGTTATTGGTTGTTTTTATATTAGCTTTGGCTTAATTCTTTTAACTGTGTCTAAAAATACTCTTTAAATTGAAAAAAAAACTATTTCATTGGTACGTATTATAAAAAGTAGAAGTTTTATAATTTTAATTATTTTCTATTTTCGGTTGTTAATTTCTAATTTATTATGACTATTATTATGAATATAATACCATTTTGTGCTTAGTTATTTACAGAAAGGATGAAGGTTTCGAAAAAGAGCAAAATGGTGACTTTATTAGGAATTGAGGTATACAGATTCTTCTAGAAAATTACATACTCTGTTTGAAAAACCGATTCAAATAATTATTTTAAGTAGCGTACTGAGTACTGGCTGGTGATAATCCACATCGTCGACAGCGTTGCTTTAGTTGTTTAATTACCAATTTGATTTTTCCTTATATATTGTTAATTCCGCAAATGTTGCGTTTTTTATTCCTCTTAGTTGTATCTTTGTGTTTTGTCGTATTTTCTTGCGAAATAAATCAATGTTATGGATCGTATTTGACTCCCTGCATCGAAAACCCACTTGAAGATTTTAGTAATAATATTATAAATATTTTAATAATTCGAAATCAATAATTTTTGCAATCAATATTTTCTTTTTTTTCAAATTCACTAAAAGATGACTTCACAAAATTTGATTAAATTAATCAAAATCAATAAACCATTAGTTAAATTGCAAATAACTAAAATAACTTATTTCCAACAAAAATTTGAAATGTACAAAACTCTCAAATGGGCTTGTAAGGAAGTGAGTGATAAAATTGATTGTCATCCTTAGTAAAATGAAAAAGTCAAGATAAATAAAAGTGCATAATATTGTTTTATCATTTTTCTTTTAAACACTTTCTTGGGCTGCGTATAAATCATTATAAAATTTAAGGAAAATATTACTTCTCGTCAAATATGTCACTTAAAAGTTTTATTGCTACAATTTACCTTTTTGTTTTTCCTCGGTTGCTGGTTTCCAAAAATCAACATCTTCTGTAAAACCTATGTCGTTAAAGAGAAAAAATGTTCAAGTTACGTAATAACATTGGTAAAATACATACATTATACTGCTTGGCAAAAGAATTATTTCATAAAACGATATTCAAACGCAAATTGTTTTTTTCTTCTAAAAATAATATTTTCGAATACAAAGATGATTGGAAAACTGTAAGTAATAATATGTCTGAAGAGATTTCAAATTTAAGCTTAAAGTTTCCTTAAATTAATTTTCGATATCATAGTTAAAGCTTATAAATCTTAAGAAGAAAAAGAAGACGTGAAGAAAATTTGAACTTCTTAACATTTTTACCATCTCGCTGTCTATATGTATTAAAAGTTACATACATAATTACACATATAATTTTAAAATTGTTAACTAATAGAAAAGCTGGTTGAATGAATTAAATAAAAGATAGAGAAAATGGCCGTTATTTTGATAATATTCAAATTATGCAATTATTCCTAAAAATTAATTATTTCTTTAAGAAAGTGTATGAATTAATCATTTGGAAAATATAAACATTTTTTATCAATCATATATATGACAATTTAAATGATATCGTATTTATCTATCTGATTATTAGAAACTAGCCGCCTTTGGCGACCAGCTGGTTTGCCATGAGTAATGCATTCTAAAATTTTCAATTAAATCCCATGTTCATTAGCCTTGAAGTCACTCCGGGAATTGATTGGCCTAAATTAATATTTTCTTCAAGATGATGGACGGAAAGTTCCAAAAGAACACGTTCTCCTAATACTATTCTTTAATTTTATAAATCAGCCAGTTTTAATTATCGGTTATGCTTCCAAAATATTAAAAATGTTTTTTTCGATGATGTTGCTAAAATATTAAATATGTTTTTTTAAAGAAAGGGGAAAAGCGAAAAAAATTATTGAATTAATGATACAGATATTGCAAACGATTATAGAAATATGCCATTAGGTCGGGATTTCAATGCATATCCTGTCTAAATTCAATAAGGTTTACCGTAAATAAAGAAAATTTATTGAATTAATCATTTAGATATTGCAAACAATCCTTTGCCTTGCATTTATTTTTTTAGAAAATATCACTTTTTATATGTATGTTATTTTATCCAGTCACGTTCTAAAAGTATCATTTCTTTAGACTTGATTTACGATGATAGTTGCTTTTTTTTTATTTGAACTTCCGTCATTGTTTTCTTTTATTTTATCCGGTCACGTGCTATAAAAAAATGGTTAAAATATTTCTTTAAAAACTCGTTAAAAATAGAAGCTTAAGTTATACATTAAAACATTGATACAATTAGAAAGCTAATTTTTTAACCTTTAAATTGATGTAAAAATCATGTTTGTGCGATTATATTTTCGGAAGTTAAAGTGGAAAAACATTGAAATTTCGCTTAAGTTTTAATTAATTCAAATTCTAATTAAAAAATCGAAAAAAGGGCTCCGAGGTGCACATTCCCGACCTGTATACATGTACCAAATTTGGTAGCTGTTGGTCCAACGGTCTGGCCTGTGGAGCGCCAGCACACACACACACACACACACACACACACACACACACACACATTGAGCTTTATTATAAGTATAGATAATACATACTTCTAATTTCAGCACTTGGAAAATCGTTTTCATCAATTCTCGGCTTGTCTGAAATCAATAAAAAAATATTATGAATAATAGCATTGAATATAAACAATGAAATAAAATAGTTTGTCGAGAAACCTAAATATGCTATTTATTTGAAATGAAAGTCCTGTTTAATTTAGATATATGATTGCTTATTATTATTTAAAGCAATGTAATAGAACAGTTAAAATTCTTTTATAACAATATCAAACGACGAAGAAATTTGAAATCTCTATTAACGTTCTTCTTCACATTGTCAAAGATGTTAGACCGTATATAGCATTCCAACAGTCTTCTTCGAAACGGTTTTAGTTATCTTTATCACATACAGAAGGAAAATTACCAAAAATGTATGTTTCGAATTTAGGGAGATCTAAAACAAAGAGATTTGTCAGAATTTCAATTTCGAATTTTTTGATAATTACTATAATGCCTTAATACTTATGAATAAGAGATAATAAAAAGGCTTTAAATGTGAACAATCACACTATTTAATTCAACGAATAAATTTCTGAAAGAATTAAGAATTCACATTTTTTTAAATAGCATCTTTATCTTTTTAGGCCAACTTTTGTAAAAAAACTTGCATATATTATAAAACAGACGATATAAACAGTTCCAGCATTTTATAATTAAAGAATGGCCCAGTTATAGCTATATGATAATTACAGGGCTGTAGAAAAATTTGTTTTCGGAAAAAATTACAGAAAGTATACAAAATTCAACTTTTCAAATGAATTCTAAAATTTTTCTAGAACTCACAAATTTATCAATAAAATTCTTATAAAATAGTTA
This sequence comes from Argiope trifasciata, assembly GCA_026543055.1. Taxonomy (NCBI): domain Eukaryota; kingdom Metazoa; phylum Arthropoda; class Arachnida; order Araneae; family Araneidae; genus Argiope; species Argiope trifasciata. Next base: position 1,485,115 of record JAPMOQ010061697.1, on the reverse strand, counting down.
TTTTTAAAGTTTCATATGTCGATCAGTTTTAGGCACAGAAGAAGGGATTTTTTTATTTAAATGTCACAGCATGAATAACTTTTTATTAAGAATGGTATAAATTCATAAAAAAATAGATTTTATAACTTTTTGAATTATTTATTAATATACAAAATAAATAACCTTTCGAGTCATTTGCAAAAATTATCTGTTTGATCATGATATGAGTAGACATCTTGTGCATTGAATAAAAAAGGCATTGCGATTTTTTAAAAATTAGATACTCTGATTTTGTTGAATATCAATGTTTGAAACGGCTATAAATTCATCACTATAATTTTAGATTTGTGTCTGATGTAGGGCTAGTTGACTACATATATGGAATGGGAGCGACTACAGAAGCTGGTAATCAAGCTGAGAAAATGCAGTGAGGATAAAAAATAATATAATTATTATGGGAAAATTTCCATTTATATAAAAAAATTCATTTACATAATGATGTAAGGAAAGCAATAGAAAGGAGAATTAAGATATCTCCTAATCGATTAGAATCGAGAGTGATAGCTCCTGATGCTGAAGATGATAAATGTTGATAGTAAACAAGGATAAAGGTCGAAAGTTCTAAATAATCTCTTCCTAATAGGACACAAATAATATTGTCTGAAAGAATAAGAAATGATATTAATAAGACGAAAGATCGAAGTATTAAAGAAAATTGTTTATGCGCTAAGGGTGGGATTTATTCTATACTAAAAAGTAATATTATTACAGAAATAAATATAACTGTAAATAAAAATAAAAACGAGTCACAGTCAAGAAGAAAACTAATGGGAATATTAAATGAAAAAATAGAGATTAAGGGGAATTCAGTGGAAATATATCTACTTATTTCTGCACATACTAAGAACATGCTGATCTACAGATGATCATTATGAAAACTTTTGTCTATGTGAGATAGTATTTTGATAAAATAGGAATAAAGACTCATCTCTAAGATGAATTCTTACTTCTCTTTAACCAGTCATCTAGTAAAATTTCATTGGTTGGACCACTGTACCCACAATGCTTATGATTGTAAGCTCGAGCGCGGAATCTGTGATCGCCAGGATCTATGCCACATAACTTAACAGCTGTCATGCGCTTATCTGCGTGTAAAATCATCTTCCACTGGTTCTCTTCTGTATTTTGCGTCTCTATAAAATACATATCTACTGGAACTTCGTGTATATTTTCAGGGGGTTTCCAGCGCAAGAATGCGCAATGTCCTCTTAGTGCGGCTAGCGTAAGATTTCTGGGTGGAAGGGGGCAAGCTGAAAAGTTAGGAAAATACGAATAAGAAAATTAATATCCTAAAAATGTTAATTTATAGCAACAATTTTATGCAAAATGTCCAAAAGTATTATTTCTGTTTCAAGAGTAAGTATTTATGACAACAGTATTTTATAGTTAATTTTCTTGCTACTTAGAAATTTTTTTCACAAAATAAATCTCGCGGAAGTTTTTCGCAAATTCGAAAACAAGTTGGTCATATTGTCTTTTATTCGTCTCTTAGCGTAGAAATAAGGTGTAATTAAGAATGCCTTCCGGTATCATAGCATTCAAATAGTTCTTATGGTAATCTTCTAAAGGACATAACAAAGACATGGTGCACTGGTGTCGATAACAATGGGTTGGATGAGCACTAGATGTAAGACAAACACAATAAAAAAAGACAGACAGCTACTATAAATCCTCCTCGGGATCGGTGTTCATGTTTTGCATGGCTATATTTAATGTTTTAGCAAAGTAATAGTTAAATGAAGGGAACAAAATACTTAAGTCAAATAGGGACGATGAGTTGAATTACAAAATGAGTTGGTACTTGTCAGATACTTTGTCAACTTAATCCGATTATTTCTTTCGGCTGATATCTATTTCTAATTTCATGGACAGATTTTAGTATAATAAATCATTTCTCTTGGTAATTCTGAAATCATAAATGATGCTTCAATGAATAACAAAAATAGAGAAAAATCTGCATCGGAATGTATGTGCAGAAATCTTTTTTTCCACTTTGCCGCTTTTTATGTTTTATCGTTTCGAAAAAGCGACATTCTCTGCTTAAAAATATTTATGCTACTGCAAACCTATAAAATAGCGTTTGTATGACCATTTAGTGTCCTGCTTGGAATCAGCGAATCTTCATTTATACTTAAGTGTGCTATACTAATGAGTCTCGTCTTCGGTGACATAATAAGCGGTTTGGCCGATGGAAATGACGTTTATAAAAATTGTAAAAATTTTAATTTTATCTAATTCTTTATGATATGAGATTTAAGTTCTACTTGAGAACTGTACGTCCTGCCTCAAAACTTGTATAGACGTGTGTGATTGATGTGATCCAGTAATTCTCTCTATGAAGCATTGATTGCTCATTACTCGAAGCACTATTATTGCTTTCAATTTGCTTGTATTGTGAGTTTCTAAAGGTAGGGTTCTTTGTCTGCGCATTGGCTGTGTTTTTGCATTATGAGACTCTTTTTTTTTGGAATAAAATTTTATTTTTCATCATTCAAAAAGTTAAACATCTCACACACAGTACACTCAATGGAAGATTTTCTCTACAATATATTCATGATTCCATCAGTAAGATTTGTTTCTTATACCTAGAAAAATATTTTTCTCCTTTCCATTCACATTCGTTTGTGCACGAAAAAACATCATTTTGTGTTTGCACTTAATTTATGGACACAAATATATTTTCCAATTATTTAATCTAACTCATTAGTTTCGCTCATTTTTCCTACCTGTTAAATTATCACATTTAAATTCAGAAAACATTCGATCAACAGATTTGTTATAATAATAAAGTTCATCATCTCATTTTATAGTTTATTATGCTTTAATAAAGTTTATAATTTATTTTTATTACTTTAAAGGATAATAAAGTTTATTGTAAGAAAATTTTTATTGTATGTTTTTAGAATGGATAATCATTGTATGTTAAAATAATGGATTAAAGCAGAAATATAAAGTCATAGTTTTTTTTTCTCTTCCCTCCCCCTCCCCTCAAATAAATCTAAGTGCACCCTTAAACTTTGAAAGTACCACCATTTTAAATCAATATTTTAATGCATTCTGTAAGAAAATAATGAGTTTAATTTTAAATTGCTATTATAATGTAAATTTGAAATTATACAAACAATAGCAATTAGGAAAATTTACTCACCCATCTTTGTACTTGTTGACTGATACTTAGTTGTCATGGTATATCCCGACGGCGTAAGAGAAGGTTTTGAAATTATTCCTTTTATAAAAAATAGATTCATATTAGCGCTTCATTAGTGTATAATTTAGAAATATATACTTAAATATCGTAAAATCGCAGTAATATAAGAAAGATAAGAGTTCAATTTTGAATACCAAAATTTTGATATATTCCATGAGAAAATAAAATAAGCATTTTAATTTAATAGAATTAAAAATATAAGATAGAATAGAAGATAAATTTATACTTGTATTAAAAATCATAATGAGTGAAATAACTCAGCCATTGTTGAGCTTGTTTTAGCTTTAGTTTCTTCGATTGTATGACCTGGCTTCTTCAATGAAGCAAAAGTAATTTTTGTGGTTTTTTCTTTCATTAAAAAAAGAACTGTTCATATTATCTCTTAATGTGCATAATTTGGAGATAAGCACTAAATTACTAAAAAAAAATTGCAATATAGATATTAAAAATTAGTATTGAGTATCAAAATTTTATTCCAGTATTTTAATTTCATAAAAATAATAAGTGTTTTAATAAGATATAATTTTTTATTTCAATATAACATTATATTTACCCTAACAATTATAATTAATCAGATTTACTCCATTGTTTTAGCTTTAGTAATTTTAATAGTATTAGCTGGATTCTGTAATAAGGTAAACGTAACTTTTGTAGTTTTTTCTTTCATTAAAATTAAAAGAATTATTTATATTAGTTCTCATTCGTGCATTTTCGAATATAAGTAGCAAATAAGTAAAACGATAGTAATAAAAAATAACAGCAGCTTAGGTGGATTCCTGAGTTAGATTTTGAAGAAGCTAAGTAAGGTAATAAATACCTTGCCCATTTTGTCCTTTTTTGTTAAATAATAATTTAAATTAACCTCAAAAATTATTTATTAAATTAACCTCACAAGGTGGATTCCTTGTCAATGACTTTTAGTTTATTTGAATTTTTTTAATCTAAATAGGATCGATTAGCGTAATTGGGAACAAATTCTGCAAATTTTTTAAAATTTAATGTGATCGTAAGAGACAGAAAAAGATCTATAGATTACATGAGTGCATAATCAGGTTCTACAGATTTAAACAATGCTATTATTTATATATTTATCTATTAATTAGGTGGCCTGAATGATAGGAGAAATTCGTAATGTCTGGTGTGTTCCTAAATATTCCAGGGTCTATAGGATACTTGGGATCATCTGTTTAGACTTATGATCAAAAGTAACGAACTGGGTTGATGAGAATATATTACAAATGTCAAGAAATAGCTGCATTCTATCTTAAATTTCCTTTTATTGTTCGTTTCTTATTAGTTTAGAGTACATCTTTTACTGTTTTCTAGTAACAAATATCTATTCTATCAATTTCATGAAATTTTGAACATAAATTAATTAATAATTAAATTATGGAATAATTTAATTATTTTAACTTGAGATCTGTTGAGAAATGCTGGTAAATGAAGCGTTATAAGGAATAATTTAATATTCTGATGTACAAGAACTAAATATCTAAGGATACAAAAACTCACTTTAAAATGAGTAGAATGATGTTTAATTTAGTTGTATAAAATACTTCCAATTGAAGTAGAGATTTCAATCGCCAATTTTTCTTTGTCATCCATTTTACTTTTTAAGTAACTTTTTATTTCAACTGTAATATTTGATAGAATAATTTTTTTTCGGTCTTACAGAAATCTCAAACTGTCACAAAATCTTATAAATTCTTTGATTTAAACAAATTGATGATCCTGTTGCTCGCTACATCTATTGGATAGTCAACAAGTTTATTAATATTGTAGACGTACAAATAATGTCTACTCGCATTGTCATCTGTAACCTAATTGAACAACGTATAAACAGTGAAATCTGACTGAATGATAACCTTGCATAATGGACAAAGAAGAATGTAAAAATGTGATTCACGTAGTGAGAAAATTTCGCAGAATGAGCAGTGACGAGACAGTAAGATATCATATGTTAGACAATCTCTAATCAATCAATGTTAGACAATCTCTAATCTCAGAATCAATCTATATTGAGCACTTATTTAAAACTAATTCTTTTTACCTAAATAAAAGAAATTTTGACCGGATAGAGTTTTCGAAAAATAATCCGAGGAGTTTTAATAAACTCTATATCGGCTTAAATGTTGAGATTATGCATCTGGAAAGGATTGTGAGGTTAGAGATGTGTAGCAATGGCATACATGAATGGCAGAAGAACATAACCTCAACTATCGAAGAGTTTATAGCGTAGCATTCTGTGTCACATCTATTACATGAAAATATAATTTTATATGAAGCTTCAAACATTAACTATTTTTACCTTTTACCATAAGAATGGCGCAGTAGGGCCAAGAATGGCCCTTGTGCCTAAAACCCCAAATTAACCTAGCCTAACCAAATTACTGCGGAGGATATTTGTTCAGGAAAAGAAAAAAAAATTGGAATTACAGATTTTCAGAGAAATGATGAAACCATAAAAAATTATTGAGAAGCGTCATCTTGATTATAGAATAACTATGGAAGCTTCAAATTTTTTTAAATTTTCCCTTTCTCGAAATTTTGAAACGTTACCAAAGATAATATTTTTGTAGAAAAACTTCTATTATAAACAGAATATATATTGTATGAATAAGAATTAGACTATTGTGAACATTTTTAATATTGTTTCCTCGATAGAAATAATTGTTCTATTTCAAATGAATGCATATGAAAAAAAATTACATAGTAAATTACATAAAATTACAAAAATTAGAGTATGATTACATAGTTACTGTTCCCAATTACACATTGATCCTATGGTTATTTTGAAGCATTCAATTCAACAAATGTAATCCCAATATTATTAAAACTCTAAAGTAAATTTATCTCTATAATATTTTGAATTTTGTATTTTTGTAATATTTTGCGAAATTAGTTGTATCTAAAATTGCAAAATTTTGGAGTTTGTTCCCTATTGCTCAGCTGCATCGACATGTCTTTCAAAAAAGATAAAAAAAAAAACTCTTAATATAGACACTCATTAATTTGCTTCAAACTTATGACTGCTTTTTTATTGCATTTTCTGTAAACAGTCAAATAAACGTTCAAATAAACTAGAATATAATTACGTGAAAAAAATATAGCTCACCCTAGAATCCACATCTTTAAGGAATTTTTGGATAGTCCAAATCATAAAAGTTCTCAATTTTAATTCCAGTTTTAAGTATCTGAAGTGGAAACAATACTTTCTTCTATGGTTGTCTCAGGATACGTCATCGTTTTATGGAATAAAGTTGCTTAGGAGTTGTTGAGTTGGAGAATACGAGTTGACGTTTAGTGCACGTGAAATCATGCTTGGCATTAGGAAGGAATGCAGGGTCGGACCCTATAGTGAACACCTGTTGTTCGCCTCAAGCAAATAGCTCAGCAAAAGAGAAATATTCTAGTATTAGTTCCTAAGTTGATTGCAACTTCAATTCAAATTTAGAAGCTTATCAAAAAATTTTCTAAGCGAATCGAATTTATCACGATGAATGTATAATTTTTTTAATATCAGCGTTGAATGTATTATCAGTCAAAATAAATGATAAGAAATTGTTTTTAAAAGTGACTTGTTGTATAGATGCTATAACGTTGTTGTTGTAAAACAAATGTTGACGTTGCTATGACGTTGTTGTCGTTATATCGGACCGTTATGATTTAATAAGATTCATTATGATTTAATAGGATGACTGCATGTATTTTTATGAGATTTAGCAGAAATGGGGCACTGCGAGAGAAAGCTTGTTTGTTATTATAAGAATGGAATTTTATGCTGTTACTTCACCTGCTTTGCGGTATTCTAACAATGATCTTGTAATGAAATAATCTGTATCTGAAAAAGAAAAATTAATTCACATATTAGAAATCATGAAAAACAAAAGAAAATTTTAGGATAAAAATGAAAATATATTTTTGAACAAAAACAAAAAAAAATTCTTTTGACGTTTTGAAACAAGAAAAGTATTAATTTTTTAAAACTTAAAATGACATTAATTTCGGCGTATTTAATCCATGAATAAAAATTTTCATCAATACTTAAAAATATTCTGTATTTAAGATGTATGAAATTTTAAAAATGGATACACTTACATAACAAATTGTAGTCTTCAAGCCCTCTCATGATGTTGTATGCTTGAAAGAAAAATAACAATAATCGACATAGGAGAATAAACATTAATTGATATCGAGGGAAGAAATGATTAAATTTTTGCTTTCTAATAATTTTTGATTTTTTTTAAACGTAAAAATAAGGTAGCTTAAAATTGAAAGTTTTGCATTTAAAATAATTATTTTTCTTATTAATTCGTTCTTTCTTTTCTTTAATTCAAGTTCATAAACAATTTTTTAAATTCAAGTTTATGCCCAATTTTTTTTAGTTCAAGTCTATGCACAGTTTTTTTACCATGAAGGACAAAATTTTCGTTATATAATTCATTATTTTCATTGCATAAATCAATTTCATAATAAAACTAATCGTTTTTATTTTAAAACTCATCATTTTCATTATGTAATCATTATTTTTATTTTGTAGGTCTTTTAGGTCATTGAAAATTCTCTATAGTTTTTTTGGACAAAATTACAGATAGACTTAAATTCCACTATATTTTCCTCCAGAATAACACAATTACTGTAAATAATACTATTAGAAAGTTGAGTTTTATTTTACTTATAACTAAAACAAAATCAAAAATAAAAATTGTATAGTTTAAGACTAGAACTATTTTCTATTCCTATTTAAATTATAGCTTCCGTAAGAAATATTTAATCAATAATTCAGCAGTGTGTAGTTTTTCTTCATTTTTATTGACGAACATTTTAAATAATTATTTACATCTTTATTTGAAGTCCATTTCAATATTATTTAGTTCTTTCTATGTTATTTAAAAAGTCAGCATTCTTTCTCTTCTCAAAACCTGTTTCGGGAGTGATAAAGATGGGCTCAAGAGTAAATAAATTTTCATCAAATGATATTTATCGAGTCTAAATTATTTATAATCAGTAAATAACTCATTTCTGTGGAACTCTTTCTGGTTCAAAGCCTCCGATTAAAGAAGTAAGTATCAAGATTATTAAAAAACATTAGTTAAGCTTTACGACTTCTTAATTAGTTAATTCCAGTCTTATAGATGTTTGATAGAGGATTTTTATGTGTGTATCAAGGGAAAAAAAGTAGTTCAATACAACTAAACGAAAGTAACAGTTAAAAAAGTAATTTGATAAATTAAATAAGCAATATTTTAAATGGATAAAACAGATATATTTCCACCTGAATTCATCATACACATATGAAAACTTAATCAATAGTCTTACAAAATGATATTTTCTTTTTTAAAAAAATACCATTCCATGCCTCCGAAAAAAATTCTCAACAATGAACCTGCAACTGCCAATCAAAAATTAGAATTCCTCTGAATTTAAGCTCATATGGTAATTTTCAAACCATGTATTCAAGAAGTGTCGAATGTTTCTGATAGTTTTATAAACTTAATAATAAAATTTTAATAAATATATTTATAGTAAAATGAGATCCGGGTGGTTTGGATAAACTAAAATGAGTTTTAGACAAATGTTCGAATGTTATGGTTCCAAATGCACTAAAAATATTTTGTTCCCCGATGGTTCCCAGTCACTCAGACATAATATAATCCTTCTAGTCTATTTCAATAAATATGCGAATTATAGTTACACTATTTATTGACTATAACATTAGCTGATTCAAAAATCATTGGTGAAGATGAAACAAAAATATAAAGCGAGAAAGAAAAATTCGCGTTGACTATTAACTGCATTTCATTATCACTATAGTGTTCTGACTTATCATGTTTACTGAATATCTTAACCAAGGATAATTTAGTGTTTTCATTTCTGTGAGGGAATTTTTCCGATTTATGGGAAATATCAATTCTAAACTACATCTGATTGAATTTTTATAATTTCCTCAAATTTTTGAGGAGCTCTTATATTATATAAATGTATTTCACTGAAAAAATCGTAATTAGCTACTTTGCAATATTTCTCCTTTTTGATTAAGTAAAAATAATCTATGATAATTAGTATGAATAGTTACTCTAGCACAATCGCTCTATTTTAGTTAACATATTCTACAAATTGATAATATTCACTTATATGAGGGATGATCCAAAAAAATTGAGAAGACAAAATAAAAATGTTTTATTAACAATTGGTCCAGGATATAAATGGTAATTAAAAGACATGTGGTGGTCACTTCTCTACATAATCACCAAACCACTTGAGGCATTTATCACACCGCTGGACTCATTTGTTTTACACGTCTCGGTAATAATAAGGTCACTGGCAATTGAGCCAGTTCTTGGAACCCTTTTGAACATCTTGAACATGTGGAACCTTTTGAACGTCTGATCAGAACCTTTTTTTGGACAAGTGTTTCTTCAATGCCGGGAAAAGGAAATATTCACTAGGAACCTGTATAGGGCATCACTCCAGACCTCCCATCTAATCGTTCTCTCTGCCCGCTCTAAAAAAATAACATTTTGCCAACTGTTGTCTACTTACTGCTTCGCCTACGCACACTTCAACGATTTGTCTGTGAATGTCTAATAGAAACATGTTCTTGGATCATAGAAAACTTATCTCGGCTTGCAACTCTGTACGAGACTACTTCTCTAGAATCTTGTCATTACTGTCGCTGTTTTGGCTGTCAGAACTAAAACTGTTCTCTAACTATGTGTCTAAGACAGCTAGCGCTATCTGTCCCCACTCTGGGTAATAATATTCCTATCCACAATATTTACTTTCTAAATATTGATGCTTGTAATTTTTTTGGATCATCCCTCGTGTGTTTAGTTGACATAGAGAAAAGTAAAAAGACATATAATTCTGATTTAATAAGGCACTATAAGTAATATATATACATTAAATCAGTAATTTTAAGCATTTACATATATCTGAACGTATCTTGATACTATTTCTTGCCTGGCATTCTTGGAAATGAGAACGTATTTAAACATGATATTGATACTTCACATAGTATGCATCTACTATTTTCATTTTCTTGCAAATGCAGCATACAAAGAGAAAATAATGTAATCATCAAGTTATTTTAACTTCGAGATGATGATGAATCTTCGCATTTCAATCCCCTCTATTTCCAAAATACAATTTAGCGACTATTTCGGTCTGTTTGTATGTATCAATAACTCAAAAAGGCTTTTATTTAGATGAATCAAATTTCGTTTTCCGTGTTTATAATAGATTTGTATCAAACTTGAACAAAATCCATTTACGAAAAGTTAATGTGTCTGAGAACAAGTGAACACTATAATTACAAAATGCAAAAGCTATGTGAATAAAATTTTGTAAAACGTTTTAGGATCTAAAATATAGATGCATATCGAATTTTGAACCAAATATATCAAGGAGAAACCTCTATGGGTATTACTGCATGCGTACTCCCAACCGGTCATGTAATCAAAGCGTAAACAAAAATACCTGGGCAGAGGTCATTTTGATTTCGACAACAATTGACGTGGGTAACCACAGTGTTAAAAATGAATCAAAACCCACAATAAAAAAAATTATCATCATCTATATTAAGGTTTTATGTTGTGTGATGTCAATAAATAATTGTGAAAAAGACAACACTGCTCCGTCGTTATCTTAACAAATGGAAACTGGAGTTTAAGCCAGACCAATAGGTCTTTACATTCGAATAATTAAATAATCAAAAAAGGCAACAATTTAGATTTAAAAAATTTCGTTTATCATTTTTTATATTAGAATTCCAATTCGGTATGAAATTCTATTCTTAATTTTTAGATAAAAACTTTCTAGATATTTAAGCAGTAGATAAAAGACAGTTTCTAAAACTATACAATAAAGCACAGAAAGGTCCTGCGTGGAGCTTAACATACAATGCTCTTGTGACTTTTACGGCCTATAAAACGCTCACAACTTTATAACAGTGAATATATGCGAGAAGACGGCATATTCTTTATTAAACTAGCAAGTATGAGACGAAGCTTTCGATAGATCATTTACGTGGTTTCTTCAATATTCTTTTCTAAATTCATAAAAAGAATGACAATTAAAGGAAAAAACCGCCTTTAGTTAAAGTGAATTCGTGCAAAGTATATTTTAAGCGTAAGTTGCGCTTTCTTGTAAAAAAACCCATTTTGCCTTGAAAACATTGAATATATATAGTACATTTACTAATCCACTTCCTTCTTCTCTTTCAATACATGAAGATTCAAATTGTCATAAAAGGAAAAAATAGTATACTTGATTAAATGTTTAAGTGTGACACATGTATCTCATAGTTTTACATTAAAAAAAGAAAGAATACCTTTATCTTCTTCAAAGGAGTCTACTTCTGGCTCTATTTAAATGAGAGAAATATGGATTTCGGTAAATCGTGTCAATGCTATACATCTTAACATATTAAATGAGATTCTTATATGGTAGTAGTAACTTGAATATTTAACTTCAAAATATTTAAACATAGACTTTATAATACTGCATTTAAAAGAAACGTACCTGTATAATTCCAGGTAAATTTTCCCTCTCCGCTTTCACCTTAAACACATTGAAATTCTTATTGTTAATCAACAAATATATAGTCTGAATTGATTTAAATGACTTTAAATAAAAAATCTAAGGCCTAAAATTAATAGGATTACACTAAAGTGAATTTGTATTGTATTTTCGGGATTCAGAAAATGCTACACAATCTTCTCATCGATAATTGGACCATAATGGATTTGGACTATATAAATCTTAAAGTCGATTACCAAATTCGATAACATGACGCTGAAAACTTTTAAGACTATTTTCAAAATATCATTTCTTTGTTGCAATAACATGACTTGGTCTCAAAATGAAATATTCAGAAAATATTGTCTCTTTGGAGTGATAAATTTCCTGTCTAAGAAAACTATAGAAAACATTTGTAAGTATAGGTGGGTGACTAAAATAAATTATTTTACTTTTATCCAATGATGAAAAGTTTGTGAAGAATAAGTAAAATCGAATAAGTTATTGAATTTTATTGATAAAACATTCAGAGTGAAATATTCAAAATTTAAATTCTCTGCAAAATTAGTCATATTATCGGACATCATGTTACTTATTGTATATCGAATCTGGGACATTTAGTTGTTTTACTGTTATAGATATTCGAGCGTATACCATAAAAATATGCGGATTCATGGATATTACTGAATTTTGGTGATATTTTTGTCATGGGTGATTCATTTGAATAAAAATTTTGTCAATTGTGAAAATTGAAAATTTAGCATTTAAATTATACTCTCAGTATCTTCATTAATTTTTTTAAAAAGGTTTTTTAGATAAGAAATCCTCGATAATGGATAAGATATCTTCTAAGTTAAAAGGTTCGACAGAATTGGAAATTTGATTGACATTTGAAGTTTAGTTTCGTCATCGAAGAATTCATTGAATATGTTGTTTCCAGTAAATTAAGTCAGATTCAAGGGAAGCCAACATTTAAAATAAAATTATAGAAACCAAAAGCGTCACATTTGAAAATGGAAAAATTTCTCAATTTGTACTGAAGTATTAAAAAAAATTAAATTATTTGTAATTAAAAATTATATGCGATAATATGAAACGAAATTAATTAATGAAAATTATTGATATACTTATAAATTATTGATATTGATATTTGAAATCGAATAATTACTAACAATAGTATTTCACAGCAATACTGAAATAAAAATAATTGTAAAAACATTCGAATTAGTATAATCTTTTTATTTGAGTTCTGAAATGGAATCCACAAACGGACCCAAATACAAAGTTCAGAGTTACCGAATTGAAAGTATCAATCCAAATGTACCTTGAATATCTAGTAAGGTGTTTTATTACAATTTGTGGGTAGTTTGAATGTAACATTTGTTAAGTTTTGAAGCGAAATCTAATATAACTATTGTAATCAACTATTGTAACTTTAAAGGGTTAGGATTTAACCTATTAAAGCTTGCAATTTTGTTCATAACAAAAGAGCAACTGCTATATTCATATCGTTTTCCATTATTTTTTATTCATTAATCAAATGAGGTAATAAAATTATATTAAAAAGACACAATACCTTCATCTTGTTCATCAGTTTCTTCCTCCGACTCTATTGAGATTTAAAAAAGTTAAAACTCTTTATTATATTGTTTATGGAAATGTGTTATTGTTAAACTCTTTAATATATTCATTTGAATGCTTACCTGGTATCGCAAAGTAAATAACTTGGATATGTGATTTTAAAATTTCAACTAACTTGAATTATGTTTATAATATGAAATAAATTCATACCTACAAGATTCCATTTCGATTTATCAATTTCTCTTCCTCCTTCAAAATAAAATAATAATATAAATGAGAAAAAGCCTTATTTAAATAAATTAATACTCATGTGAAAATTTTTAAGAATAATGCTCATAACTGACAATGTATATCTATACATCTCATAATTTTTAATACTAACATAATATATAGAATATATAAAATTTTTTAGAATCTTTTCCCACTCCTATATAATTAAAATTACATTACTACTTAATTATTAGTTTTAAAATGCTTACCATGATAGTTTCAATCCAAATATGACAAGGATAAATCAGATAATTTAGATACTCGATATTTAAGTGTTTAGTAATGAAAATACATCATATAGCATTGCATTACAAAAGAAAGTATATTTTCATTTTTTTTTAAATTTAAAAATCTTTTTGCCATGAAGTTAATAATGAAAATACTCCCATGAATTCTCCGATCCTTAACGTCTCTGGTTTTTCAATTTAAATTAATAATAAAAAAGCTAACTGTGATTCAAGAACACTGTTTTGAAAAAAAAATTGATTATTTTTAACTTTTAAATATTTATGCTAAACATATATAAAATTTTATTTCAAAAAGAATATCTTCATCTGCTTACATTA
>JAPMOQ010061697.1:1431341-1470531 GCA_026543055.1 Argiope trifasciata | reverse complement strand
AAAAAAAAGTACCTGTAACTTCAGAAACCATCAAAGTTTCTTCTCCTTCAAATGAATAAAAATAAAAATTACTAATAAAAATAATGCGTTTTCTAATTATTTGATTATTGTTGACTTTTAAATGTATATTCATAAACACGAATCTTATAATTTCTAATAAATAAAAGAAAATTACCATCATATTCTCCATATTCTTTTTCTGGTATTACTGAAAGAAAAAAAATTGCGAATTGTAAAAATTATCTTATTTTAAAAATGTTTAGTATAAAAGTGAAAATTCACTTTGTTCATTGATATATTCGATTATTCACATATCATATAGTATTACATTAAAAAACTTAAGTTTTAAAACGCTTATTATATAATAATTTTGAAAACGCACCTAGTATATCACCAACCCTTTTACCGAAGCTTCTTTCACCTCCTTTAAATAAATAAAAGTAAAAATTGTAATTCAAACGAATTGCTTTATACATATTTGATAAATTTCAACTTTTAGTGTTCACATATAACTTTATATAACATAATTTTATGGAAATAGAAATATTAGCTTCACCTTCTGGCTTTTCTAAAATAAAATAAAAAGTGCGGATTGTAAAAATTATCTTATTTTAAAAATGTTTAGTATAAAAGTGAATAATTTTTCATTGATATGTTTAATGTTTCACTTATCACATAGTATTACATTAAAAAAATGTTTTTATATTTTCATAGTTTAAAAGCTTTCACCATAAAAGAATTCTGAAAACGTACCTAGAATATCCCCAACCTTTTCACCGAATGTTCTTTCATCTCCTTTAAATAAAAGTAAAAATTATAATTAAAAGGAATTGCTTTTTACATTTTTGACAAATTTCAACTTTTAAATTTTCATATTTAACTTTATAACTCATAATTTTATGAAAATATAAATACCTCCATCTTCTACACCGGTTTCTTCATCTGCCTCTACTAAAATAAAAGAAAAAGTGCGGATAGTAAATATTATCTTATTTTTGAAATGTTTAGTATAAATGCGAAAATTCACTTTGTTGAATGATTGTCCATTGATAAGTTCAGTGCTTCATATATCATATACTATTACATTAAAAAAAATTAAGTTTTTATATTTTCACTATTTAAGAGCTTTTATTATAAAATAATTCAGAAATCGTACCTAGAGCTTCACCAACCCTTTTTCCGAATGTTCTCTTATCTCCTTTAAATAAATAAAAATTTTAATTCGAAAGAATTGCTTTTTATATCTATACTTATAATAAAGCTCAATGTGTGTGTGTGTGTGTGTGTGTTGGCGCTCTACAGGCCAGACCGTTGGACCTACAGCTACCAAATTTGGTACATGCATTCCTTGGAGGTTCGGAATGTGCACCTCGGAGCCCTTTTTTCGAATTTTTAATTAGAATTTGAATTAATTAAAATTTAAGCGAAATTTCGACGTTTTTCCGTTATAACTTCCGAAAATATTATTGCACAAACATGATTTTTACATCAATTTAAAGATAAAAAAATTAGCTTTCTAACGGTATCAGTTTTTTAAATTTATAACGTAAGCTTCTATTTTTAACGAATTTTTAAAGAAATATTTTAACAATGTTTTTATCACGTGACTGGATAAAATGAAAGAACGCCGGAAGTTCAAATAAAATAAAATTATCATCGCAAAATAAATCTTCAGAAATGCAGCTGTCAGCACGTGACAGGATAAAACAAAAGAAATATAAAATGTGATATTTTCTTTAAAAAATAAATGCAAATGATTCTATGATCGTTTGCAATATCTGTATCATTTATTCCATAAATTATCTTTATTTACGGTAAACCTGATTGAATTTAGACAGGATATGCATTGAAATCGGGACTTAATGGCATATTTATGTAATCGTTTGCAATATCTGTATCATTAATTCAATACTTTTTTCCCTTTCTCGCTTTCTTTGAAAAAAAAAAACATATTTCATATTTTGGCAACATCATCGAAAAAAACATTTTTAATATTTTGGAAGCATAACCGATAGTTAAAACTGATTGATTTATAAAATTAAAGAATATTATTAGGAAAAGGTGTTCTTTTAGAACTTTTCGTCCATCATCTTAAAGAAAATATTGCTTTCAGGCCAATCAATGCCCGGAATTACTTCTAGGCTAATGAATATGTGATGTAATTGAAAATTTTAGAACGCATTACTCATGGCGAACCAGCTGGTCGCCAAAGGCGGCTAGTATTTAATAAATGTCAACTTTTAAATGTTTTTATAAAAAATATGTTTCATAATTTTATGAAAATAAAGAGAATACCTTCATTTTCTTCTTCTAGCTCTACTAAAGTAAATACATGTATGAATTATAAAAATTAACTTTTAAAATGTTTATTATAAAAATGGAAAAAATCGTTTGCATCACATTACAAGTAAACTATAAAATCTTGGATAATTGTTTCAAAAAGTTCAAACGGAACAATCTTTTTAATTCAATATTATATTTCATTCAGCAGCTATTGTACAATAACTTTTAAAGCTATATTTCTTTGGAATTTATTGCTCATTTATAAATGCTCATAATCAGTTCATTTTTCTAAATTTACTTTTGTAAGTAAAAAATAATTTGAATGTATTCAATGTGAATCACATATGCATTTTTACATTTAAAAAATTGTTTTTATATTTTCAGAGTTCACAAACCGTTTATTATAAAATAATTCAGAAAACGTACCTAGAGCTTCACCAACCCTTTTTCCGAATGCTCTGTCATCTCCTTTAAATAAATGAAAAGTAAAAATTTTAATTCGGAAGAACTGCTTTTCATATATTTGATTAATGTAAAATTTTAAATGTTCATGTATAACTTTATATCTCAGAATTTTATAAAAACAGTATTAATATAATTAAAAAAACGAGGATTTTAAAAATTATCTTATTTTTAAAATGTTTAATATATTAATTCGGAAATTCCTTTGGATCACAATAGAAGTAAAAAAAAAATGGATATTTGATTTATAAATGTCTATTGTAATAAATATATTTAATATGATTGAATTGAGAAAACGTATCTATAGTATCACCAACCCTTTTCCCGAATGTACTTTCATCGCCTTTAAAAAAAAATATTTACATTTAAATGCAAAGAATTGCTTTTCCTATATATTTGATTATTGTCAACGTATTAATGTTCATATATAAAGCTATACGTTATAATTTTTGGAAAAAGAAAATATACCTTGATCTTCTTCACTGTAATCTTCTTCTGGTTCCACTGAAATGAAAGGAAAAGTACGTTTTAACTGGATCACAGTTTAAGATATTCAGTATATTATTTCATAAGCTTACCTGTTTTATTTACAGTTAAAAAATAAAAATATTAGGTACAGGTTTTAAAATGTTTAATGCAAGATTTTTTATTATATTGCATTAAAAAGATGGCATATCTAATCGTGAATTTGTGGCTGAAAAGTTTTCTAGTGTTATTGAACAGAGGGCAAACGCAGGCAAGGGGATAACATCTAGTCTAACTGCCGAATAAATAAATTTGAAGGAAATGCAAATTTTTTGATAGTAAAATTTTAAGATTAAAGTGCAAATAAAAATTATTAAAAAGATGAATTAAATTATATGCAATTAATGTTTATAAGATATCAGAATAGTAATTCTTCATTAATTAATTATATTAAGTTCTAATTGATAATTCTTGTAAAATAATCTGTAATGCTATATACCTTTGAAATTTAGTATTCCTTTATATTTTATCTGATGATTATCTTAATTCACTCTAGTTAATAAAAAGTATTTTTTTATCTAATAATTATGCTTAAATTCTCAAGAATATTACTATTTCTTGCTATAAAATAAAAATTAAACCAAATCATTATTTGATTTTAAAAAATTAAATAGATAATTAAAAAAATATTATTCCAAAGGTGTACATTGCCATGTCTAAATATACCATTACACATGCCAGATGTTAAATTTTTTGTTTCCACTTCTTTCATTGACTTCCTGAGACAAAAGCAGCGAAAATGATAACCTCAGTCATACTTATTTTTAAAATACAAAATAAATTGATTTGAATGTTAGTACGTTTTATACAAAATAATGTATTTTGGAGCTTTGGTACTAAAAATATTAAATGTTTTACACAATACTTATAGTATTCCCTTAAAATGGGAGTATGTATTTTTTGTTTTTCTGATATATAGAGTGTTTGTTATAAGCTAATATTGAAAACCTATGTGCAGCTTCATTTGTTATAATTCCTTTTTTTCTTCCCCTTGAATACAAGATATGTCAAATATTATTTCAAAAATAATGCATTTTGTAAAAACAAATTTGATTTTAACTACACAGAATGAATAAGCAAATTAATAATTTTTATTAAAAGGAAATGATACCTTCAAATTCTTCACCAGGGTCTTTAATTTGAGCTTAAAGAGAAAAATCTGATTTAGAGAAATCTATTTGAAAAAAATTTCGATGTTATAATGTTAAATGTTCGATGAAATAAATTTCAAGGTTGTTTTTTGACAACATTTTACGCATAGAAATTTTTATAAAAAATTTAACTTATTTAACGTCATAGATTGACATTTTTAACGTATCAGAATCATTAAAATAAGGTCAGACAAAAAAGTCAGAAATATATAATTACAGTTCTTCGAGAAATGTATTTAACAATTATTTGCAGAATATAACAGTGCTGTCAAAACTCATACATCTCATAGCACGAAATGAATGTCTTCAAATGTTCACATTTTTTTGTCATATGTCATTTCAAATGTTCGCCTTTTTTATTTGGGGTTTTTAGATAGGGCCTAAAACTATAATATAAAAATGCTGTCGTTGTTTAAAATTTTTTTAATGTTTATACGCAAATATTTCACTTATATATTTGAAATAAAGAAAATAAAAAGAAAAAAAAAACCAATAAACCGTATTTCTAATCATCGGTCCATTCTGATGCTTCACATGAAATTTATATCTTCCAGATATGTCATTATTGATCAACAGTCATCCATCAACCAATTTTAAGAAATTTCGAAAAGAAAAAAACTTTTCCTTTATATCGTATCGGAGAAATTAAGTGAGAGAGTACGCCAGCTCCTACCAATGGATTAATTAACTATTTTTATTTCATATGAAAGATCAATCACTCTAAATACGTCCGTCTGCCTTCTACTATCCCGCATCTTCAAATTAAATTGAAAACCTCAAAATATGACTTAAATATATAAAATTTGCTATACGATCTTATGATTAAAATTATAATTCTGTGGCAATTTTCCCTTTCAATCAGTTGAAGAAAGTTGTCTGAAATGCATATTTGATTTTTTTTCTACTATACTACAAAGCATGACTCTGAAATTAAAAATCTGAGTACTCACAGCGTTCATAGAGAATAAGTAAAGAAGTCTCCATTAAATAGACCATTCTAATTGGTTTTTCTGTTTTTATTATTTCTTTAATATATTGGTTGTTATTACTGAAGAATATCTATTTCTGTTCATTTGAATAATGGGGATTTCTAAACCTTAAATTTACTAATAGCGATTGGGATTTCTTTGTTATATCTCGCATAATTTTTCTACATTTAGTAATTATTCATATACTTCTAATTAATCTTCCCTAAAATATTTATATTGAAATGCCTGTGCAGCTCGATTGTTTATTATTATTTGGGCCTAAAAATGTCAATAAATTCATTGCATCCATCAAACTGTTACGTACTTGCAAAAATAAATAATCTAAATAATAATATGTATATATAATCTTTCATTTAACATATATTATCAAATGCCATTTAATCGCATGTAATTATTATATACATATTTTGAATGGCGTTTTCACAGCTTTTAACATTTATGTAATGTTATCTATGATGAGTCTGTTAAATACAACTCTCTTTGTTACAGATAGAGTAGTTTTCCGACAAATGTATATCCAATCACGATTTCTATATTTTTTCGAATTCTTTTTAGTAGCATAAGGAGTTCATATATCCCGACAATACATCAAAAGTGAATACTACACTACTTTATCACAACGCTCTTTCCGTGAAGCGCATTCATGTATTACTCCCAGAATTCATTAATATCATTCATAAAATTTTGTAACGATGAAGTAATACAGATATTGAGAATTACTGGTTTTCTTTTTTTCTTTTTCTTGTTTTCCTCAATATATGAAATATGAAGAAAAATAGATATTCTGAATTTTCGATAAGCACTGTCTCTTAAATATTCAAGCATTATGTAAAAAAGAATTTAAAATTCTCTTATATACCAACTTCATATTTTGCTACTGCATAAACAAAAGAATCTTATCTAAGCGAAATCTTGTTAGTATTTTAAGGTTTAAAATACTGAATGAAAACCTAGTTGGTATAAAATAAATAATTTTAATGCATTTGATGTTAGTCACGTACACGTAATTTTAAAATATACATAACCATATTTTCACAATTAAGAAATCGTTTTTTAATAAAACGGCTTTGATAACTACTTAGAGCATCGCCACTCTTTTTTCCGAGCTTTCTACCATCTCATTTGAATAAATAAAATTAAATACTGTAGTTGAAAAGAATTGCCTTTTCTATGTATTTAATTATTGTCAACTTTTAAATGTTCATACTTAAATTATATTTTTTAAAAAGAAAGAATACCTTCCTCTTCTTCGATGTATTCTCCTTCTGATTCGACTGAAATGAGAAAAAGCTTTTTTTAAGGAAATATACCGTTTTTTAAAAAATAAATATATAATTTCCTAAGCTCACATGCCTTATTTACAGCTGTAAAATAAAGATATCCGACTATTGTATTTAAGATATCTACGTGTGATGAATTTTTTGTGGCTACATAAATAAAATATTTAGGTTTTAACGAAATATTGCTAGTCTTTTAAAAGCTTAAAAAAGGCTTACCGAATTCAAATCCAGTTGGTATAAAAAAAAATTTGAATGCATTTAATACTAGTCACTAGCCTCATATTATTGTATTAAAAAAAATTATATATTCATTCTATCACAATTAAAAAATCGTTTACTATAAAATAATACAGAAAATATGCCTGCAGCTTCACAAGCTTTTTCTGAAACGTTTTTTCGTCATTTCAATTAATTGGATAAAGCTTCAATTCCTAATTACAAAATATTAAATTTCCTATGCAGTATTTGATTATTGTAAACTTTCAAATTGTATCTTATGTATAAATTTATATCTCATAATTTTAAGAAAAAAAGAAAGAATACCTTCATCATCTTCACTGTATTCTTCTGGTTCCACTGAAGTAAAGGGAACGAGTGTTTTAAGGAAATCATTTTATTTTTAGTTATGTAACATACCAATTGTAAAATTCAAAATCATGAATGTTATAATTTTTATACAAAAAATTACCTCCATCTTCTTCATTATATTCTTCTTGTGGATCTACTAAAATAAATATAAAAGTCTGGGTTATAAAAATTATGTTATTTTTAAATATTTATTATGTTATTCTCTAAACTCTTATTTGCAATTATAAAATAAAATTATGGACTTACTTTTGTATTTAAACTGTCTAAGTGTGACGAACATACTTCATTATATTGCATTCAAATTTGGAATATTCCATTGTGATTTTCTGACTAAGCATCTGTATAAAGTTAAACTGAAGACAACCGTAAGATAGAAGTTAGCAACTAATCTAATTACCAAATAAATAAATTTGCAGAAAATGCAAATTTTGTAATAATAAAATATTAGGATTAAAGTATGTAAACATTATAAGCAAATAATGTTTTTAATAAATCAGAACATTAATTCTTCATTAACTGATTATATTATAGGCTAATTTTTATTGTAAAATAATTTTAATGTTATATTTCTTTAAAATTTATTAGTAATTTATAATTTTTCATAATATGATGATTACCTTACTTTACATTTGCAAGTAAAATAAAAATTAATCTCAAATAATTAAGTTTTTAGAAATCGTATTACCGCTTACTACCGCTTCTTTTCATGTTAACCACTGAACTTGAAATTGTCATTGTTCAAGACATCTGAGAGATAAATCATTCATTATAATTTAGTATAGAGTAGATACCATGCTTATTATATCTTATACCTACTATCTTTCTTCTTTTGAGGTTTATATACAGGATTGTACATTAAAATAACACTATTGAGCATTCTAGAATTGTAATTAATACTTGTGAGTGATATGTTGAAACATGCGAGGTGCGATGTAGTCAGGCGCCAACAGAATGACATTAACTAAATTTCAACTCTGTGATATAGTGTCGAAGACTAATTGATATGTTTCGATATATCCTAACTTTATTTTTGTTAGATTTTGTTCTATTTTATTGAATTTTTCATTTTATAATGGTTATTTTTTATAGTAAATCTCCTTTTAACACCTTTTAACACTTTAATGTTAACTGCAATATTTTTCAATTTGCAAATTAGCAGATGATAACTAATTTCCATCTACAGATATTTTATTGAAAATAGTATTGAATTCAAAGAAATTATAACTTACCATCAGTTGCTGCTGCCGATGATATTTCAATCATACCAATCGTTGATTGATTTGTAGAATTAGTAGTTGATTTCTTTTTTGATTCTTTTTTAGATTTCGTCTTTGGTTTTTTTGTAGTATCAATTGTTGGTTTTTCTGTTAAACCAGTCGTTGAACCAATTATTGATATCTCAGATGTTCTTTTCTTTTCAGATTTTTTTATTTTATCAAGTTTTAAAGAGTCAACTTTTGATTTCTTTTCAGATTTTTTTGTTGCGACAGTTATTGATTCCTCTTCTGAATCAGAGATCGATTCCTCTGTTGAATTAATTGCTGATACCAATGTTTTGCTAGAGGATAATTTCTCTATGATACTCATTGTTGATTGCTCTGTTGAAACAATCGCCGATACCTCGGTTAAATCAGTTATTGAATCATCTACTAATTTCTTTTTAGACTTCTTGGATTTCTCTATTATAACGGATATTAATTCCCCTGTTGCATCCATTGTCGATTCCTCTATTGCACTCATCATTGATTCATCTGTTGTACTCACTGTTTTTCCCTCTATTGTACTCATAGTTGATTCATCTGTTGTACTCACTATTGTTTGCTCTGTTGTATCCACTGTTGCTCTCACCGTTGATTCCTCTGCTGTACCCACTGTTGAATCTTCTGTTGTACCTACTGCCGGTTCCTTTATCTCACCCACTGTTGATATCTCTGTTAAAACAATCGTCGATATCTCTGTTAAACCATCTGTTGATTTCTTTTTAGGCTTCTTAATTTTCTTTTTGAATTTTTTGGGTTTCTTTTTTGATTCATTTGTTTTATCATTGTCTGATTCCTTCAAAGTTTCAATTTTTAATTCTTCTAATGAGCCACCCATAGAATCCTCTATTGTACTAGATATTGATTTTTCTAATGAGTCAATCAACGATTTCTCTGTTATACTAGAAATAGATTCTTCTAATGAACCAATCACCGATTTCTCTATCGTACCAGATATCGAATCTTCTAGAGAGCCAATAATCTTTCCCTCTATCTTAGCAGATATTGATTCTTCTACCGCAAAAGTAGTTGATTCCTCTGTTGAATCAATCTTCGCTATATCTGTCGTATCGGATTTCAACTTTACTGATTTAAGCATTGTTGACTCCTGAGTCGTTCCAGTTACTGATTTCTGTACAAAAGCTGCTGAAGATACCTCTGTCGATAAATTAGTTGTTATTTTCTTCTTAGATTTTTTCCTCTTCGATTTCTTTTTAGATTTAATTGTTGTATCAATTATTTCTTTTGATGAAAAAGTCATCGATACCTCTGATGAATCAACCATTGATTCTTTCAGAGTACCTGCTGCTGATTCTCCTGTCATACCAATAGTTAATTCTCCTGTTGAATCAGTAGTTGAGTTCTCTATTGAGTCATTAGTTAATTTATCTGTTGAACTACTGGTTGATTCCTCTGATGCACCTATTGTTGATTCTTCTATTGAGTCACTAGTTAACATATCTGATGAATTAGTAGTTGATTCCTCTGATGCACCCATTGCTGATTCCTCAATTGAGTCATTAGTTAATTTCTCCGTTGAACTTGTTGATTCCTCTGATGCAACCATTGCTGATTCTTCTATTGAGTCATTAGTTAATTTCTCCGTTGAACTAGTTGTTGATTTCTTCGATGCACCCATTGTTGATTCCTGTATCGTTTCATATACTGATTCCAATGCTAAGCTTATCATCGACACTTCTGCTGTTTCCGATATTTCTGTTGTTATATCAACTGATACTTTCTTTTCAGATTTCTTTGTTGAATCACTGATTGATTCCGTTGATGGATTTATTATTGGTTCTGCTGGAGAACCAGATATCAAAATCTCCGATGAACCATTCATTGATGGTACAGTTGATCCTATTATTGAATATTTATTCATATCAATTATTTCAGATTTTACAGAAAATGGGAAGAAAAAGAATTTGATTAACTGTATAAGAAATAAAAATGTAATGCATATATTTAATATTTTAAAGCTGAGAAAAGAAATTTTAGGTATTAATTATGTTATTTATTATGATCCTTAATTAGATGTCTTTAATAAAAAAGCATTGGTGTAATTTTGCTTTTACGTTTATAACTTTCGTTGTATCGATTTCCATATTATTTATGAAAGCGCAAACAATAAAAGAGGAAAATTATTTGATATTTAGAATTTCTTTTGAAAATACGTTTCAATTGTTTGGAAAATTTTGAATTTCTCTTTAGAAGAGATAAATTAAATAGTTTTCTTGACTATATTAGCTGCAAATTCTTTTTTTTTAAAATTTCATGGAAATATGCAAGAGATAAAAAGATAAAGCTTTTGTTTATCTTAAGAGATATAAGATAGATAAGAGATAATAAAGAAAGAAAACCTAATGAAATTGATGTTGATACAAATGAAGAACTGAATTTTATTTTCACTATATATCAAACACATTTTATTTTCATTTTATGTCATTACAATTAACCAATTTAATAAAAATCAAATAAAGTTTTTCTGCTATGAAGGAATTTAAAGTTTTTGTAAAAAAGACTACATTAAATGATTTTAAAATGTCTTTGTTAAAGTGATTACTCTTAACATCTAGCTGAGATAAAATAAAATCTGTTTTGGTTTGCGGTAGATAGGAACTACATAAATGAAAGTATGCATATCAATATTTTTTTTCTACTTATTAAAGAAAAAAACACTTATACGGTAAAGACAGAAAGCATATAAAAGTAAGTCTTAGAAAATCTGTCTAGTATTTGTGAAATAAGGACAAATTTCTTTCCAAATAAAATACATAATTAAATTGCAAATGGAGACATTTTTTAAAAAGAAATTTAATCCATCGTTAGAAACTTAGAGAAATTTTTAAAATATTCATGATTCAATATTACTCGTCGTAATTCAAAGCGCGCATTTATTTTTTTGTAATATAGGAATCAGTTGACATGATGAGTCATAAATTGTAAATTATACATATTTCATCTGTATACATAAATAAATTGATAGAAAATATTACAACGGTGTGTTGTAATGCCAACAATCTCAGAATAAATTTATTGCATAAAAAAGAATCTCACAGAATCAGTTTTAACTAGATTGCATTAGAGTGTAATAATATGTCTGAAATTTCGATTTTCCCCTAAAAAATATAAAATGCAAGAAATTTTAATGCATGTTTTAAAGACAGATAGTATCTTTCCTTAGACTTTTTGAATTTAGTTATACTAATATCTTGATTCTGAAATATCAAACAAAGTGATTTGGAGGAAGTTATTTTAAGATTATCTTTCGTGTGATAAGTGCCCATTAAGTTGATATACCAAAGTGAGATAATAAAAGTATTTTTACCCATAAGAGCATATTTTTAATTAAAACAGTTCCTTTTAGAAGTGAAATGGAAGGTCAGACTTAATTAAGACTTCAAATTAGTTTATAAACAAGTTTTTTTAACAGAACTGTTATGTTTCAATTCCTTTCGGAATTTCGAAATTTATGGTGCAAATTGAAAAGAATATGTATCATAAGAATATATATTTTGATGAGAAAAAATACTTAAAATGATTTAACTCTAAACTCTTATTCAGTTTCTCAGCCATATTGATTGTAATTAAGGAAATATCGTTGATATGATAACATTTTAAATTAAAAAAAATGTTCCCCTTTTTTAGAGACTAAACCTAACCAAGCTACGTCATTTTTACAACTGAAAATCATTCATTATGAAATCGCTATTTTATATATACGTACATCATATCAATAATCACCTTGAAGAAAATACGCGAATTAATGAGTAGTACTTGTTCAGGGTAACTATTGATTGCTTGAAAATAATGATATTGGAAGCTTCAAACTTCAGTACATTTTAGTATCGAAAGAACGTTTCCTTATTTTTATTGCCTTCATGTGATGAATACTTTACTAAATTACAATTAAGACAAAGGAATCTAAAAGCTTATATTACATAATGCAGTTTTGAAAAACTTTGATAATCAACATAAAACAAAATATTTAATGTCATTCGAATCATTTTATTAATTAGAAGTATATGATTATCTTTAATGGTTTAGAAATTTGCTCCGTTACAATTGAAACCCTGTATTTTAGCAAGTTATAATTCTTAAATGTTACCAGAAATTTTCATTCTAGAATAATTTAAGCCACTTAAAAAATATCTGTATATTTCTAAAGATTAATGTTAATCAAATATTTCTAAGTGAACAGATTTAGAATTTAGGGAGAACTATTAGGAAGGATCAAGTTTCACGCTATCTTTATTTATTTTTCAAGGGCTAAAAGACAAAACTTAAGAAGCGGCATACTCCTAAAATATAAAATTTGATTCCATTATTTCCTGAAATAATTTTTTGGGGACTCTGAGGAATTCGTCATATATTACATTAATTTTACAAATACTAGCAGCATCTAGTTTTGATTACTGCTAAATTACTGAGGTATTTCTTTTTCTTAAATTACGTTTAATTGAATCGTTTATAATTATATGAAACATGTCTGTTTTGTTAAAATGAGAGAATTTCATTTACATCTTACAATAAAATTATTAAAATAAACATTCATTTGATCTTCTTATGAGGCATTCATTTTCAAATTACTTGCAGCAACTTATTACGTTTTGCAGTATGGTAGCAGCAGCTAATTTTGGTAAGAAGTTTACAAGAAAAAACTAATTTGGATCAGCTATTTACCCTCTGCAGCTTCTTTTGTAATTTCTTCCGTCATTTTCTCAGTAATTTCTTCTGCACTATTTTGTTCTGAAAGAGAAAAAAAAAACCTTGTCAAAATGACACATTTTGAATGATCAGATTAATAAAATATGTTGTTCCTTATGACACTTTACAAACCCGCTAACAGATCTGCCAGCGATTTAAATCGAGCGAGCATCTCTTATTTTTTTCAGTAGTGCCAACTGGGGCCAAGAGTACGAATTAGTTCCTTCATAGCTCACATTCTCTTGCAGAACCCCTTTTTACAAGGGGGCACATGCACATACCTTACAAACAACACAGAAGAAAAACCATGTCCGAAGCGAAACACGAGCCCGGGACGCCAAATATGTTGTTAACACACAGAAGTTTTTGCACCGTTTGTCTTTGAATTTGTATGTAATGAAATCAGTTTATTCACTATTATTTCGGTGATTTAATCGAACAAAGAAATGGATTGGAGAGATATCCTAAAGATGTGACGTTTCGTAAGACAGCTGTTAAAGGGAAAATAAATGTTTAAATGTCGATCTTACCGATGATAGATGAGAAATGTATTTTGTATATCTACAATGTGGAACGCTGTTTTAGGTTTTTTTTATTTGAATATTTTGACAATTTCTGGCATGAAAGGTTTTTATAGCCTGAACATGTTTACTAATATAATATTTATTCTGCATTTATTTATTTAAAACAAAAGAAGCGTCTTCTTAAATCGGAATTTATATCAATTATATATTTTTTAACTTTAATCTGGATTAAGTACTTTTTAAAATTAAGCCTGAATTTGATTTTGATGTTTTTAGAATTTTCAAAAAAGCATGTCAAAATCATAATTAATGTTTGTCCAAGTATATCAGATATTTGTAAGGATGGGAATAATCATCATAATTTGAATATATTATTAAGTAATGAATCTTCTTTCGCATCTTGACCCTGTCCAAAATAAAAGAATACACATAGTTACATAATATATGAGAAATAGAAGGGCTATTTAAAGTAGCTCTGTGTAAATTTATTGATTCAATCAATCGAAAACATAACAAATTATGCAGTTTAAAACATTTCTCTAACCCGAAGACTATGTCAATTTTTTAGAGGTTCAAAAGTTTATTTTTAAGATTAAATTATTATATTTAAATATTATGATGAATTATAGCATTTATATTTTTGTATTTTTGAAAATTTGAAAAGGAGAAGACACGTCTATTATGGCCTTTTCTTTGCGTTTTTTTTACATGTGTGTATTAATTATCTGAAGCTATTATCTACTTATTATAAATCTGAAAGGAAGGAACAATAATAATGTTCAATGTTTTGTTAAAGGCGACCAAAATAATAAATCGACAAAAAATAAGGTGAACTCCAGTAATTCGTTGGTTTCCTGAAATGTTGCATAAATTCTATTTCCAGAATAGCTATTAGTGCAAAAATGATATTAAAATGCATATCAGACATATTCACGTAAATACCTAGAGAATGAAGAATTTCTTTTCTTATTTAGACTTAAAATGAGTTTTCCATTTGAGAAATATAAAAGTTTTTCACAAATTTCCCTTATCAAATCAAAATTTTGTGAAGAAACAAGTAAGTTAACAGTAAACATTATTATTTCTTAGCTCATTTCAATTTTACTATGAAAAACCACAAGTGAATAATCAACGACTGACCACGCCAAAAAATATGAGTGAATTTCCCCTTTTGGGGAAAAGAGATTAATTTAATTTTCTTATATGAGGTACCGCTTCAAATCCACCCATCTTACAAAAGATTTTGTGATGTCCGTTACAAATCGCGGTCAGATGATGATGACACATGAACTGGAAGCCTCTTTCCAAACTTATGCATGGGAAAGCAATGGAAGAAGGTTTATTACTTGTTTGGCCACGACGTCAGATTTAGTGTGTACAAAACCAGCCAAACATGATGGATCTTTTGTGAAATCAAGTTTTGAAACTGAAAACCTCGGGCTCAGTGTCCCACTGTGGTCTCTTTTGATATCGAAAACATTGTAGTAGCTCGCCTCTGATACATTAACAGCAAATTAACTGGAAGATCAAGATTATCTTTCATTAACTTATAAAATAGAGTTAAGTTTAAACGCACAATCTTAATTATTTTTAGATTGCCTCATCAACAGTTTTTGTGTACTCCCTAATACAAGCGAGTCTTCCCCTACCCCGGCATATAACAATGAAAATCGAACAAGATTTTGACGAAAATGAACGAACAAATTTTTACGTTTGGAATTCCACAGATGAGAGTTTTGTGTTTCGTATTACAGAGATGCGAATCTTATCTGCCTTTTGCCAGTCTTGCTTTCTACTGATTGAACTCAAAATTTGGCACAAAACTACAATTTCAGTAATTAGATAATGCGTTAATTTCATTTATATAAACTGCTGCATTTTTAATTATCAAATTTCAATGCATAAGAAAGTAGAGATCGATAGATAGTAAACAACACTGATAAATTCAGCTAAAACTCCTATGCGGATTTACATTTTTAGATAAAAGTTTATTAAAATTTTTATTCATTTATCTTCTATCGTTACCATCCCGTGCATTAATTTTTCCAATCGACCAATAGACTAGTTTCCACCGAACTGATTTCATTCTAAATTTGCGGGAAATGTTCATATGAAAAAAAATGGCCAGTTTTCATACGTAAAAATGTTTTCAAGTTATCAAATGTATCTCAAAATGTTTTCGAGTAATCATATTCATAGGCAAACACACAGAACCCCGAAAATTTGTTCTTCGGAATAAGGAGGTTTGAAAATGGAATGCTCCAATCTCGAAGTTGAATTTATTTGACGATTATTATATTTGCTATATTCACTTTTAATTTTTTTCTTCCAGATCCATATTCAAATTTACTTTCAGTGTACTTCATGTCAATGCAATACTCTTTTAAAATTCATACAATATTTGTTATGTTTTAAATGTTAATGTAATGTTGGGAATAACAAATCAATTAGTAATGATTTCAATCACTTTCAACTTTTTTGGTAATATGTAAGAATATGAATTAGTGAAACACCTCATTGAAACTTCTTAAAATACATTTAGGTATAAATTTTTTTTAATTAATAACCAACCAAGTAGAATGGAAATAAGGATTTTCTAAATATTTTAAAGGGGAAAAAGAAATGTCGAAACTCAAATTGTTCGATTTTTATTTAAATCTTACTTCTCATAGCAGGTGAAAATTGATAGAATGAAGCAGCTCCTAAAATAAGCGTTTTGTTAAAATCATAATAAATTATAAGTTTTAACACTTTAATCATCAAATAAAAAATGGGAACTACTTTTGAATTTTTTGGGTCACGAGAAACGATTGATTCATTATAAATTTAAATCATAAAAATATACATAATAGTAGTGACAAAACTATTATTTGACGAAGCTATTAGAAATAATGCGTTTGAATTTGAAGCAAGTATATGTATCCTAGATTAAAACAATTAAGATCTAGTGAGCAATGAAATCTAGTTAATTTCCTAATTTTAGCCACATCTTTGGCGTTTTCAACATTGTTTGCAAAAAAGTAAAAACAAATTTTCATTGGATGGATGAAAATTGAATTCGTTTGCGTACATTTGGTAAAACTATATTCTAAATGATTTAAGGATTTCTGATGATTTAATTTGAATAAGTTTTAATTAAATATTTATATTTTTGGATCAATCGGAAATGGATAAAACCAAAATTTATCTGTTTCCCTTTTTTATTACAGATTTGCAGAAGAACATGCAAATCTTCTATCTGCGCAATCTTATTTACCATATTATCGAAGGATACTTTTTCAAAAAAACTCATTCTAATTTTTTGAGTTTTCGGAAAGAAATATATAAGAAGAAAGACTTAATACTAAATATTTTTTGAAAAACGAAAAAAAAACCCATTTTATTTTTATTTTAGGAATAACACTATTGTTACGAATAATTAAAAAAAACATATTTTTCATAAAATGACAAAAAAAAAAAAGAAAAATTGAATTGCTGTTTTTTTAAAAAATACGATTAGTGTTCTTAGGATTAGAATAGAGTCCTAAGAAATTTTTAGAATACTATTAGTAATATAAAGGCTTTGTCAACAAGTTCTGTTTAGTTATTTTTTAAGATCTTTAAAATATCGCTTAATATATATTTAATCAAATTTTAATTTTTAAAATTAATTTCGATATTCTCACATAACCTTTCAAAATAGGCCAAAATTGATTGCTCTTGATATAATGCTCTTTCCTACTGAATGTCACAAGCATACATATATAACCTTTTAATACTAATATAGATTCCAAATATTTCTGAATTCATTATTAAAAAATCATCAAAATTAATTTACCCTCGATTCTAATTTTGTCACTGACCTCTGATGTTTCAGACATGGAAACTGAAATATTGTCTAAAGATTATGGATTTATTTTACAATCTTAAAATTTTTAATACTTTTAAATTTAAAAAATCTGTGGTTTATAATTTATTTAATTAATAACAAAACGGAAAAAAATTACATCTTTTTTTAAAACTTTCTTACCTGAAGTCATGTATGAATTCTCAGGCCCTGAAATTGTGTCTGCAAATATCATATTAAACGAATTATTTAGCATTATGAAACGAGCTTAATAAATTCAATCACATATAAATAATAATAGGAATTCAATCAATTTTTCGAGCTTTAATAATTCCTTTAGTTATAAGTAATTATAAATAAATAAAGTTATTTTATTCTATTAAGAAATATAAATTCCTTAAAATCTATCTGATATTTATTAAATCATTTGAATTATTAATGATAACTATATGTAGGCTAAAATAAATATTTTAGACAGAAATACTACTCGAGCTAAATTACGATTTAAGATCTAATAAGACAGAACTGCTTTCTGTTATTAATTAAAATAATATCATATTAATTTAAAGATAAATGTTGAAATCTCATTTATTGATCGTTAGCTCTGAAAAAATTATTGAAAATGATATAGCAATATAAGACAGATATTTTGTAAGATAAGATAACAGATTCTCCGAGCAACTTGGGACTTGCTAATCGACTAAAAAAGGGAATTTACTTCATTAATTTTAAATTTATTTCGCCAACAAACCGGACTTTTTCAAATCAAATTATTATCAACTATCAGTTTTGATTTTTTCCTTTGAGATCTGGTTTTCCCTTACGTAGTAATCATTTATAACAGTTCTTTAAAATAAATCTGAATAATTTGTAAAAGAATTTAATATTTATTTTATTATAATGCTTTAAAAAAGACTTGTACCTTCGCATTGAACAGTGTACGGGATTTTATTCATGTAACCAAGGCATTGCAATATTTAAAAAATATATATATTTATCTTAAAGTGTGTAAAATATTTTTATTTTTAGATTCATACTTTTGCATAAATTTTTAAAACATAAAATAGAATACAGTACTTAACGCTTGTATTTGAACCTCTAACTTATGTTAAAAGGCTAAAAATACTACTAAGGACAAATTTGAGTGTAAAAATAATATTTACTATGGAACAAGAATGTGCATATTTGACTTCTTTTTTGTTATTTAAGATTGAATAGATCCAAGTTTAATGTAATTGTTTCATATCTTCTAATATAAACATTTTAAAAGAAGAATTTTCCTACAAGTTTATAACGCTTACCTGCAGTAACATGTGCAAAGACAACAATGGCGGATGAAATAAATTATGAAATAATTCTATTATCAGAAATATAGATAAATATCAAAAAGATATTTGACATGCAAGAATGGCATTTTAGACTAATTCTTTTACTCTAATTTAGTTTTTAAATTTATTATTAAATATATAACAGTGATATATATTCAAATATAAAATGATTTAAAAGAATAATTATTTGTTAATGAATAAAAAATGTACTTAATACCCTTGTAAAGAGCTTTAGTATAAAGATAGAAATCAAAGAATAAAAGATAATATTATTAAAAATTTGTTAAACTTTGATAAGCTGATTTTTACAACTTAAAGTGGTTTAAAATAGTAATTGTGCAATAATATTCTCTTATGTAATAGATTAAAAAAAGTTCAAATTTTCCATAATTTTTAATAATATTTTTAAAAAATTAACTAAAAAGTATATATATATTTTTTTAATTTAAAGTAGTGTAGAAATAGTTATAGAAAAATTATATCATCTTACGTGATAGATAAAAACATAACAATTTTTTTTTCTAATTTTTAATAAAGTTTAAAGAAAACTTTGGAAAAAACTTCCTTAAAAATTATTTTTTTATTATATTCTATAATAATTTTGTATTCATGATAATCAGAAAATTGTTTTATGCCTTTTATTCTTTAATGAATGAATATCATTTTGTTTTGTAAATACTAATATTGTAATTAATTCTTTGTATGTATTATTTTATAAATAATATAATAACAATAATAATGAAATAAATAATAACCTGCTGTTGGAAATTCTAAGTTTTCGATAGCTATAAAGGAAACTGAAAAACATTTTGAAAAAAATTTATCATTAGTAAGATTAAATTGAAATCGGATAAAGAATGTTTGCATTGTATCGCATGAATAGCATTTTGCTTTTTGAAGATCATCATTACCTGCAGAAGTCACTTGTGAAGCCTCTGGTTCCACGGTGGATATTAGAAGAAATTTTGTAAAAGTAAATTATCATCAAAGAAATTATTACCTTCAAATAATTAATAAAAATAATTCTTTTAATATTTTAATATATTAATATTAGTTTAAAAAATAATAATTTTACCTATAACAGTAGAATATGGAACTTCAAAATCCCTGGTGGCAGCTAAAAATATTCAATTTTTATCATTAATATTTTCCACATAGGACCAAAAAGAATTTAAATTTATGATTATCATTTTGAAATGAATCATTTGAATGATAATCATTTCAATATTACCTGCTGTAGGAATTTCTGTAACTTCTGAGCCCGTAGTGAATACTGGAAAAAAAGTTAGGATTACTTCACTATTATCATGGTAGATAATTTTTTAGTAACAATTAGAAATTTCATGTTTTAACGTATGAACATGATTTTTGTTTTGTAAGTATTAAAATGATCTTTAGTTGTCGATTTTGAAATCAGATTGGTTGGGGTGGTAACTAGAAGAAATTTTGAAAATTATGTTATTTATACGACCATTATATACCAATATGAATTAGAAAGTTAATATTTTAACTTATGAATATTTATAGTACCTGCAGAAGTTATTTTGGAAATTTCTAAATCAATGGTTGATTCTGGAAATTTTTTTATAAAAAAACACTGTCATTACAATAAATAATTACTAAAAACTAAAGAATAAATATGCCATTTCATATTTTAACTTATACATATTTTACTTTTTATGTAATATTGTTACCTTTAGTGGTAGATTCTGGAACCACAGAGCCCGTAGTGGTACCTGAAAGAAATATTAAAGTATTCATTCATTAGCACTATCATTTTTGAATGAGAACAACGTATTTCATGTTTTAATACAATTTTGAAAAGTCGTATTATTATTTCATATAATTGTTCTTTCATTTTTAAGCAATAATGAGATATCTTAGCATTAAATTAGGTATTACTGTTACGTGAAGTAATAATCTCCGAATACTCAAGGACTGTGGTAGTTACTGTAAGAAATAATAAAATATTCAATCATTGCTAAGGTCATTTCTTAATGTGAGGAAGGGATTCGTAATTTAATATTTTGTTTTAAAGAATATAATTTTACTTTAAGAATACCAGTATTATCTGCAGTAATAAATTTTGAAATATTGTAAAAAAGTGGTAATAAGAATTGTTTTTACTGCATTATTGAAATGATAGATATATATATTTTTTTACTTTTAAATACAGATTAGGTTTTTCATATTTTAACGTGTAAATGTTTTGTTGTGAAAATATTAATGTTAACTGGAGAAACTGAAACCCAATGGATTATGATAATAACTGAAAGAACTGTTGAAATATTTCATAACTAATTTTATCCTTAATGGACAAGGGCAAGAAATTGGTTTTAAAGTATTTGTACATTTTGAATATCATGATTGCCTACAGAAATCATTTTTACATGCTGTTATATACATTCAGTCTCTAGAACGGTTGTAATCATTGGAATTACATTCTTTTATATTCTTGAAAACAAAGATGCCTCTTTTTTTTTCTCATATGAAATTCCTTTTTTTTGCATGTAAAATTCCATGAACTAATGTGGTGATTGGTTAAGATTTTGAAATATTTTACAGTTAGTAAAGTAATTATATCATATCTTGTTTGCGAATAAAGTAGATCCATAGTTTAATGGATTTATTCAATTTTGCTGTTCAAATATTCATGCTATCTGTAATATTTTGTAAAAATAACGATAATTTATGATAATTATGCAACTCTGAATGTAAGTAATCATTTTTATGCTATCAATAAGTTTTTAACAATAATATGAAAACCAAAAGACTTCTTTTCGTTTCATAGGAATAAGAAAATATGAGGCAGAAAGTCGGAGGAACCAATGTTTCTATTGATAAAAAATTCTGTGCAATTTTATGTTTTATTACTATAAAATCTCTCACACACATGTGTCCCATTTGAAAGGATAAATATAAATTCAAAATTTATATATGTCTATAAGTTTTAGAAATTATAAGAAGCAAATAAATTATGAAAAAGTGCTATCATTTGTAAAGCGTTTTTCTATGACCTTATGATATAGAACAAGAATGAAAATTTATGAAAGATTTCAGAAATAGATAAATTTATAATACCAAA
Organism: Argiope trifasciata; assembly: GCA_026543055.1. Classification (NCBI taxonomy): domain Eukaryota; kingdom Metazoa; phylum Arthropoda; class Arachnida; order Araneae; family Araneidae; genus Argiope; species Argiope trifasciata. The sequence continues at coordinate 1,448,524 of JAPMOQ010061697.1, read as the reverse complement.
CGATTTCACTTATGCCAATACATGATATTATCATGAAATTTGTCTGTTAGATATGAAGTGAAAGTTAAAAATGGGAAACAAAATGCTTTATAACATGGATATTTCAGAAATCGTGGAACACAGCTGACAAACAACCAAGCTGTAGATAAAAAAGAAAGTTAATGGGCACTAACAACACAAACGGAAGAAAAATCGCTAAATAGAAAATAGCAATACTACTCAGTGAAAATAACTAGATAGTTTACACTGTGATCAATACTGCAAAGACAGAATTAGTTACTTGTGAGAGGCCTCGCCATATATTCCGACAAAAAGGAGAAAAATATAAAATTTTTCATGTTAAATTTCGCTTTCAAATAGAAACAGAACCAGACATTTTGAATCTTCTAGTGTCTTCATTTTTGTCACTAAGTTCGGGTCGTGATTTCCAATCCATTCCCAATACTTAGATTTTATATTTATATATTCCGAAAAATATGCTTAAAGAAACAAAGGGGTAAAGAGCAATTATTAAGATTTCCCACCGTCTATTTTCATATGAAAAATTGAGTTAAAAATATTTCTGATTGTATCCACCCTAGCTTCGTCAATACAAATTTCATGATATTGAATCGATTTTACTAATGTCGTTCAAAAACATTATGAGATTGAGCATCATAAATTTATGAGAATTTAAAAATAAATATACCTTCTGAAACTTTTGGTGTCATTTCCTCTGTAATTACTTCGGAAGTTTTCGTTGTAGTTTCTTCTACTCTACCTTTATCTGAAAGAGAAAAAAAAAAGGCATATAAAAATATACTATATCACATTTTAAATATTTTGTTCGACAAGAACAAACTAACCAGTATTATAAACATACATAAGTTTCTGTATCACATGATTTTGAGGCCTTTTCGTTTCTAATTCTTGTCTCGCTTATTTGAACAAACAAACCGATGGCATGATAGAAAATATTCTTCTGAAGCAACATTCCGAAAGACTTGCTGAATGGAAAGACTCTTTCAATTATGGATTTAAAAAATTAGTGGGGAATTTATTGTTTGCTTATTTGCAAAGCCTTATAATTTTTGATTATTTTATTAATCGTGATTTGATTCTTCAATCTAAAAGTTTTGATAAATGATAAAAAGAAAAAGTTTCAATAAAATCTCTTAGCAATACAATATTTATTATATTTCTCTATTTGCCCTCAATATTCAACTGTACCAAATATCTCAAATCTCTTTGATCCGCAAAATTTTGTTTTTATTTATGTTAATACTGTTTGAATGCGTTTTAATAAATCTCAATTTTTTTCTTGTTTTCTCACATTTCAAACCAGCTTCAATGATATCGCTAACAGTTCTCGCATATTCTCAAATGAAAGCATGATCCCTTATTCCGTATAAAAATTGTAGCTCTTGTGATAAATATCGATTGTGATTGAAAAAAAATTGTGATAAAGCTGGTGATAAATGTCGCGATTGCTTAAATCTTTTTTTTTTTACTTCAACGCATACTGATTATAGAAATGAAAACCAAGTGTGCATTTCAGAAGTTTTTATTTTGAAGTATTGAAACCAGAAGTAGGCGCAGGGTTGTAATTGTAGTAGTAAGATAGAACATCAAATGTTAATGATATAAGTGCACAGGGTCTATTATTCAAATAGCATAATTTAACAATGAAATTCTTACTTCAAATTCTTTAGATGAAGGTTGAACTTTCTTGTAAAGATTGAAAGTTTCAATCTCTTTAATAATAGAAATTTTAATGGCTAATAGTTAGAGAAAAAGTGTCATAAGCTTAGATTAGACAATAAAATCGCCGTATGTATTCTCTTCTAGGAAAGGAAAAATAAATATTCTTTTCGTATTAAATATATAATTTGCCTTATTTCAGTATCTCTTAACACTTTCTAGGTAAAAACATTTAAGGCGTATTTTATATTTGTCACAGTGTATTATTCTCATTGCGTAGAGAGCGCCCACATTGCTATACATAAGCATAACTATAATGACTAAAGCTCTTATCATTCATAGTTAAGGAGAGACAAAGGAAACTCAGAAGTTTGGTGGGTACTTAAAGGCACTGTATATTTAGATTATTCTAATAATATTTACCTGAATGATTTTTATTAATTTTGGAACGTTATCCTTTACTGTGAAAAATATTATTAATTTGTTAAACAATGATTCTGATTGATAAATTCACTGATAATTTTAGATCTTAAAAGAAACGTAATCAGGTATTTATATTCGTAATCAAACTAGGAGCAGAATTCCATAGCTGAAAAATTATTTTTCCTGAAAAAAATTACAAACTATATCATGTTTTATAAAAAGCATTTAAATGTATAATTCCAGTCATACTTATAGGAACAATGAAATATTAGCTTAATTATTTAAAATTTAATGTCAGGAAAATAAAAAAAACAATTAGTATGGATTTCAATGATACTATATCAATGAATTAATTTACAACAAAATCGTATTTTATTTTTATTTTCATTCTTACCTATGGTGGGACTATTATGCTTTAGTGTAGGCTCCGCATCTGCAAAAACATAATTTGTCAAAAAATACTCTTTAGTGTATATTTTTACCTCATGTTATTAGAACTTAATGAAAGCATCGTAGGCTACTCAATATTTATAAGAAATTATTAAAAAGCCTACAGAATATTTCTATTTTTTTATCTCATTATAAGTAAGATCATCAAACATAAGTTAAGCTATGAAATACAAAATTTGGAACATTATTAATTTTATTATATTTATTTCTTAAAAAAAAAGAAAATGAGTCTGAAAAACACTAGATATTAGAACTAAAAATATTGAGTATGAATACGTAATTATTGAATTAAAACAGAAGCTTATTATTTTTTGATGTTGAATTTTACCTGTATAGGAACTACTGGATTTTGAAATTGGTAATATACCTGTGAAAAATACAATATATACAGAACAAAAATTGTGAAAAATACTTTAATAAACATAAATATTTTGTATATTATACAAAATTAATTCAAATTAAATGTTCGATTGTTTTTTTAATTTTGTATCTTGCATGTAGTATAATTATTTTAAACTATATTTTAAATTTAATTTTTTCCCTCTAAAAATATTTTTGTCTATGCGTTATATTTCAAACTGAAGTAAACAGTAAAGAACATAATAAATATAGTTATATATTTATCAAAATACATTATATATTTAGAATTATAAATAGAGTTAAATTATATCTAACCACTTTTTAATATAATGAAGCAGCGTTTAGGTCTAAAGAGTAAAATTTAAAAGGTACTAATTTTAAATGAAATAAGCTAAAATTTTAATAAAATTTTAGACAACTTTTTTAAGGGATTAATCATAACATTATTGCAATTTATCATGCTCTAAAACTTACGTATTCTTTCTCCTGGAATTCCTCTCACTGGTGAAAAATCTAAGAAACATGCTTATTTTTAGAAATACATGCAGGAATCAAAATTTTGATACACATAAATACATAAATCATTTTTCTGTATTTGTAAGTAATGAAATTGCAAAGAGAAATTGAAAAATACTATCGTGTTTTAAAAACCTATTTAGGGAAGTTTATTAGTAATTTACAAAATGTATCTAAATCTCTTGCAGTTAAAGAAGGACGTATTATTAATAACTTAAGAAAAACAATAGTCAGTTTAATTGAATGCATATCAAATTTGATCACATGAGTTACTTATCTTTAAACTAATTGTCCTAAAATTAATTCACTGCATTTTTCATTAATAAAATTTTTGTTCATTAACTATTCGACCTCTGAGTGCAATTTCGAATTAAATGCAATATGAAATAAAATGCATTAATAATGAGATTTGAATATAAACTTGCATGTTTATTAATACAAGGCAAAAGTAAAAAGCATGAAAGTTTGCTTATATTACCTGACTTATCAACTATATCAAATATTTCAAAATTTTTAAACATTACAAACAACTTTTCAAGAAATGAAATCTATTTAAAAACCCCACTTTTTCTTATACACTTTGAAGATTTTCAAAGCAATTAACCATTTTCTTTAAGAAGTGTTATTGCTCAGAATGAAAATTCTGAGAAGAAAAAACATTTATTGTTCAATACAATAAGTGTCTATACAAACGTACAATTGATAATTGATCGATAATTAATCAATTACATTTCTTTATCAATTGTAATTGATAAGCAATAAATTCCTATGTTAATTAAGCAGTCGCAGTGAAAAACTTTCAATCTAGATATGATAGATGTGTCATGTACAAAAACCAAATTCTGTATACATCATATGGAAGATAGAAAACACATTTATGTTGCTTTATTTTTTTGTTCACTTTTTATCAGTCGCTTATTTCCGTAATGAAAAAAAAATCGCGCCGATTTTCTGTAACGTGATGAATATTTTGAAATTAAATCATGATTTTGTAAATTATGGAAAAATAGATGTAAATGCAAGATTGCGACACGACCCCCTAATAATTGGCTCTAAAACCAATACTGGTTCGGGACTACGATTTGCACTAATTAATGCTGGAAAACATATAAACATAAGTATGCAATTCTAAAATATAATTCAATTGTAAATTCGCAGTAATAAAAGCATAAAACTTGTAAAAATGTAGACAAATATGAATTTTAAAGCTCCTGAATTTTGGAAAAAAAAAGACTCCAATTGAATGCAAAGTTTTGGGGAATTCCACATTGAACATTTCGGGACTTGCATCTGATGAATGAAAAAATCATTAATTTCTTAGAACACTTATATTTTATTTACAATTTTTTATCAAGAAATAGTTAAAAGATTAGTTCTTTAATGACCGATATCAATAGTTGTTGCTTATTCGCATTAAAACAATGAGATAAAACAAATCTTTTCAAATCTGTTGAGGTTTAATAATCTACAAAATCCTAATCACAATCATAATAACCATTTTCTCTTACTCATTTGCATAGTTTATAAAAGGGAGATTACTCTAAATAATTATCAAATAAGCTGGTACACACCAACTCATTATTAATATAATTAATAATTTTAGATTGTTAGAAATGGGATATACTTCCAATTGAAAAATACTTCATATGATAAAAAGACTTACAATTTATTTTATGAATCAAATGACAACAAACCGATTACTTGTGAAACATATGTCTGCCAGATACAGGAAATTTTCATCGCTCCTATTCTCAATCATTATCATCTGCAATTTCAGTTGCGATAGATTAAAACTTATTGGAAGGTTGGGGAAATTTATTTTTGAACATTACCGAAACAAATGACTTGTTTAAATTTCCTTTCTTTGAATTAATTTCTTTTTGCTTTTGGGATTTATTCTTCTACCATTGTAATAGGAGAAAAAAATTACATCATAAATTAAATATCATGCAAAAGAAATAAAAAAAATCATGGGAATATGAATTCACCTGGTCTTGCAACTCTAAAATATGGAAGTATTTCTGAAAAATAGAAACACTGTAAACATGCATATTAAACCAATATTGTAGAAATAAAAAATATTAATGTTTCCAACAACGTGTTTTTTAAAATAAAATGTATTTTGTATGACAATTCTTATTTCGAGATATGTTTAAAAATATATGTACAAAAATTTTTTCTCTAAAAATTTAGCTCAGTATTTGCGATAAAAAATGGCTGATATATTCAAGTAGGAAATTTTAAAGAAAAATTAATAATAATATTATTTGTATTTTCTTCTTTCAACACAGAAGGAATAAGAAAAAGCAATGATTTTTATAATAGTTTTAACTACAATCCGAAATTTGTTACATTTTTTAGTTAATGCAATATTTTGTAGAAAATATGATGGAAAAAGGACAATGAATTTACAAGATATTTCGTTTTCATACGAATACAAAGATTTATGTTAATTTGAGACATCTTTTCTCTGTTTCGGAATCGAAAATCAATTACAAATTTTCATTGTCAGAACACTACTTATTTACATTCTATAAAAAGTATAGGGATATTATATTAATTTTTATTGATCACGGCAACAGGAACTCTTACAGCAAGAAACGCTTCGGCTCGTTAATCAATGGGATCGTTGTGCTCATAATTATGGTGTATACTTTGAATAAAATCTTCATTTATACCCACAGTGTCGTTTTGTATCTTTTTATTTGAACAACCTTTGTTAATGAATATACTTCTACAAAGTTTTAAATGCCAAATTCGATGAATGTCAAGCGGTAAGACAATTTAATGCAGATGCTAATATAAAAAATATCATTAAAAGTTAAACGGAAGACATATCGCATGTTTAAAGATTTTATTTTATATTGGAATTTTTACTATAGGATCGCAATTGTTAACGTAATGTTGCATGCTAAAATCATTAATATTAAATAATAATTACCATTGCGCAGAAACTTAACATATAAGTCCCGATTAAACTTACGTGGTGTAGTATTACTTGTCGATGTAGAAGGATTTGCTGAAATAAAGTTATGCAATAAAACCATTAATATTATAGAAGAATTAGTATTCAGCAAAAAATTTAATATAAAATGTCCATGAAACTTACATAATGCTATAATTGTAGATGTAGACTTAATTGCTGAAAAAACGACACAAAATATATAAATATTAAATAAGAATTATTATTGACAGAAATTCAACATAAAGCGTAAACGAAACTTAAGTATTGTAGTAATTTTCTTTGTATATAGTTTTGCTGAAATTATTATTCACAGTAAAAACATAAGTATTTAATAAGCTATTGTATAGAAAATTAATTGAAAATATCTAGGCAAACTTACATGGAGTAGTAATTGCCGATGTGAATGGAGTTGCTGAAATAATTACACATGTTAAAATCAGTAATATTATATAATAATTATGTCTAGCGGAAAACATACAATGTCCTTTAGTATTTACATGACGTAATAATTCTTAATGTAGAGAATGTGCGATAATATGTATGAAATATATATATATGATAAACTTATTAATTTATTAATTACTACTGAGTGGAACCTAAAAAATGTTAAATTAAAGTAAATTATTCCGAATAATATAAGCAACGGAGTGCTGAAAGAATATTTCAGATAAATGATAATGCATGATTTTTACTTTTAAAAAAATAATATTGTATAGTGTTTGCTTTGTTTTAAATAATTTAAAATCATTAAATTTTAAAAATATAAATAATCAAAATAAATAACTTTCTTGAATATTATGTAATCAATTTATTTTCATAGTAGAGTTGCCGAAATAAATATTATATCATAAAAATCTTAAATCAGATGAAAATTATTAATTACAAATTTAAAATAAACCAAGCAAAGATTTTCATTTTTTTAAATTTTGAATTACTTTATAAATTAATCTTTTAGATGGCGATTTATTATATTGGTGCATATATATCATGCGCTCCTATGACGTGTTATATTTTAATAAAAATTTACAATAGTTTTGTAAATTTATGACTGAAAATATTCATTTAGGTTATAAAAAAGCGTGCCGATAACCATACTTATATTCGTTCTATTATGCTGCATCATTTTAAAAAAGGATGAAAAGCAGCTGAGTCATTTTGTGATCTCGACGAGCTAGCGATGAGTGCATAATCAGCAAAAGTGGATGTAGGGAATGGTTTGCCCGTTTCATATTTCGTGACATTGGCTTGGAAGATAGTCCAGAGAGAGTTTGACCATCGGATTTTGACGACCATGTTGTCATGGAAGGGGACGAAAAGCAACTCGACAACTCGAATGCTGGCTGACAACTTCCATGTGGACCATTCAACCCCCGTTTGGTTATTAAAGTAGATGCTGGTTATGCTCCGGATTAATCATTTGAAAATTTCACTGTTGAGTTTTTATAATTTCCTTTTATTAATAAATAGTGTTTAAGAACGTCTGATAGTATCGTTTAAAAACGCCTAATCATTATGCACCATCCTATTATATCTAAAATTAATCGATTATTTTTAGATTTTAAGTAGTGAGCGAATGCTTTCAGCAGGCGCAGTTCCTTAAAAAGACACATATAGTAAAAATTAAAATATTTAAATCGGATGCCTATTTAGAAAATTCAAATATAAAATGGCCGATGATAAACAATGTTTACACTCTGCCTAATGTGATGTTACTGATAAGAACATTTCCTTATGTAAAAATTATTTAATATTGACATCTTTTGTAATGTCATTATGTAACTCTTCATGCTGTTGTTAATATTAATTTTTATGTAGGTCTTATACATCGAACCTGATTTAAAAATTTTCATTTTACAAACAAATGTCAAAGTAATAATTTATGTTAACATCAGCACGAGAAGAATTATAAGATATTCAAAAACATTCAAGTGGCGTAGGATTCCTTGTTTTTAGATACATGAATAAAATCGATGCAATTATTAAGGCAGATATATCAGTTATATATAAATTAATAACCGAAAATAAAAAGAAATTTGTATATGTTTAAAAATTTCAAGTGTTTTAGAAAATCGTTTAAATAATATTACAAATAATAAATAATAATGTATTTTGTTGCAAATAGTTTAAATATTAATATATAAGAAAAATTTATGCATCAGAAAGTAATATATTTACAAGTAGAAATTTAATATAACTACATGGCAGAATCTTTAGATTTATTATTTTTTGAAATATATATATTGCAATAAAAAGTAATTTCCCATCATTATAAAGAATTAAACTGACATGTTATAAATTCGATTTTGTGCAATAAGAGCATTTGCTCATAAAAGCCTTTTTTCACAGCGAAATGTGAAAGATTATTTAGTAGTAATTACTAAATGTGAAGGATTATTTAGTAACATTTTATATAAAATGTGGAATGATACATACGTGAAGACGAAACTCCTATCTCAGTTGGGACAGCAGCAAGAATTAGTTTTTATGTAGAAATATAAAACATATTTGAAATGATTAACAATCATTAAAAGGAAGCCAAATTAAAAATTTGAAATTCTGCGTGTGGTTTGTATTTACCACATTAGAATCATCGCTGAAAAAATACCATTTTGTAAAAATGTAAAAATTAGAGGTGAACACTCATTCAGAAGAAATTTAAAATAAAATATCAGGTGCTTTTTAAATGTTGTTGGAATACTTGTCTTATGTAATACTGCTATGAATATAATAGTTATTTTTTAAAAAAAAATTACAGCAAAAGTGGTATCAAAAATTTGATTTTAAAAGAAATAAATTTAAAAGATTTGTAATTTGTGGTAAAAAATAGTGTTATTTGATAAAAAAATTATTGATGTGTAGAAATTTCTTATAAAATGTCCATTAATAACTACTTGGTGTTGAAATTTAATTTTGTGTAATTCATATAAATATATATATTTTAGTTTAAAAATGGAATTCTTTGTAAAATATATTAAAATGAGAAATTTATATTATATTTTTTAATAATAAAGGACATAGTAGTTTTTATTTTAGGAGCCATTACTTGAAAAAAATATATGTAAGATATAATTGTTGCACGCAAGCTAAAATTTTTGTATAAAAAAATCCAAAATTTTATATGACGTTTGAATTTTTATTTTGATTGGTATTTCTATAAATAAGAAGTTCTATAAATAAGAAGTACTAGATATTTCAAACAAGTATTCCCAATCATTAAAGTTTTGTAATTAAGTTACTGGTTTCTAAGTCTCACCTGACGTATGGTATCTCACCTTTGTAAATATAAATAATAATAATATTATTTGAGATCATTAAAAGGAAAAAAATTATTTGTACCACGAATTCTTGTTTTTGTTGGAATTATCGCTCTAGAAAATGCTGCTAATACAGTAAGGAAAGATGAAAATAATACAAATTATAACTTTATATAAATTTTCCAGTTATAGCCACTATGTCAGAATGTTTGACATTGAGTTGCTGCAATTGCCATCCTTATGAAGAAGCATGGATTTGAGTTAAAAAGGATTATTAATCCTCAAAGCTCTATTAAAGTTCATCATTTTATAAGATAGTATAATTTACTTGATGCGGAAATTTTCATTCTAATACGAACTGTCGAAAATATACATAATAGAAATACAATTATTGAAACCAAATAATTCATAAACAAAAATTTAATTTAAAATGTTTGATTAATCTTGCGTGGTGTCAGAATGCTTGTCATGGGTGGTTTTACTGTAACAATTTTGCTTTTATATGAAAATATAACTACTACTGGGAAATAATTAATTGGTGGACATTAAAAGAAAGTAAAATCATATGTTTATATATCTTACATGATGCAGACGTTCCCCCAGCAACTACAGTTGCTGAAATAATAATAATAATAATTTTGTTATATATATAGCAAGATACAAGTAACGACCATACGTATTTTACACAAATTACCAATAAGAAAAATTATATAGTAAAAAATTATAAGTAAAAAATCATTATCATCTTCTAATAACCATTATTCATTGAGGGAGAAATTGTTAAAATAATAAAAAAGTGAAAGAAAAACATTGGATGCAAATCATTATTAATTGGGCATTTAATATAGATTTCAACGATACTTACGCAATATCGACGTTCCTTTTATTCGCCGACCTCCTGTAAATAACAATTTTCCTTTATGTAGAAATATAAATTATAATTAAAACATTTCTGATTAAAAAAACTATATTGTATTTTTTGAGACTTACGTGGAATAGGCATTCTCATTATAAATGGAGCTGTCAAAATAAAAATATAAATAAGAATAATATGAAAAAACAAATATTAGGTTCAAATTGCGTAGAAATTTACCGTAACATTTCAGAATATACTTACGTGGCTTCACTATCCATGGATGAAATGGTGTTGCTATTAAAATAATATCTCTTTATATAGATTTACAAATTATATAACAAATTAGTTGATATTTATTTTAATGGGCCTCTTCACATCGTTAAAAATATCTATAATAAAAATTTCTGAAATAGCAGTCGTGTAGTTGTCACAGAGAAAAGTAATATTAAAGAAATTTTAAAAGAGTTACTAGGCAATTGATTATTTGGGTTATTGTAGTGGCGATAAATTGAAGAGGTACACTGTATTAGATTTCAACAAAAATGCATAGCCGTTATATGAAAGATAGTAATGCTATAAGATTTCAGATCTTACTATGTACTGAAATTTTCACAGAAGGAGGAGTTGCTGTAAAAAGGAATATATTTTTTTTTAATTTCAAAAATCAGATATGATTATTGTTAAAGAAATTGAGCATCAAATACTGAATGTTACTTACATGCTGTTGGCAAACTGATCTTAGGTGATACCGCTGCAAATATTATATTTAATGCATAAGTATAAATTGTACTAATGATAACTATCGATTTCATTTAAAGAAAATTCATCTTACAGTATTCTGATTCTTACTGGGTATAGAAGTTCTGACTGTATCAGGAGCTTCTGAAATAAGTATAAATAATAATAATAATAAAGTAAATATTGATTGGAATTTATTAATAAAAATATTTGATACTATGAAAAGTTTCTTACAGGCTGTTGGAATTTTTATAATCAGTGCGGTATCTTTAAAAATAGGTTATTTTTGTAAAGAATTTGAAATAAAGATAGACTATTATTATTGAAAAGAGCCATATTATAGATTTAAAATTTTTACCTGATATAGAAGTTCTCACTATAGGAAGAGCTGCTGAAATGCAAAAACACAATAAAATTAGAGCATTAAATACAAATTATTAAAATGTCGAAATTTTATGCAAAATATCCAGTGGCACTTACTCAATGGGGAAATATCTATCTCCAGTGATGTCTCTGCAAATATTATATTTTTATGTAGAAAAATTGTCGTTATTCAAAAAGGATTACAATATATCAAAGGAAATATTTGTTGTTTACGTGAGGTTGTAAGAGAAGTTCTGAAGTAATAATACACACTCACTAGCTAAAATTAATTTTACAATTTCTGAAAGCTATACAGTTTGACCATGAAATAATGAGACTTCGCTTCTTAGGGCCGGAATTTGTGACGAGAGTTTTAAGGAAAGTAACACATCCATCTGAACTCTGACGTTTTGAGATTTGAAGCAGCGCATGCGTTGTTTTCCAATTTGTATCATTTAAAAGAATGATAAATAAACTATTTGTTGGTGCAGCGGTACGCGATTAAATGTTGCTTTGCGAAAGAAATTCGAACATGATGTTCTGTCAGTACATGACGTTCTGTAAAGTGATTCTAAAAGAGTTTGGAGACCATTGTAGGCATGGACTTCCTTCTATGGGTAGTTTAGATGAAAAAGTTACCCAAGTAAAAATTCTCTAGACCTCTGACTGCCATATTAATCACCGAAGAGTTGAATAAATGCAAAACAATGGAGATTATCTCTGAATGCTAAAAGCTTTTCCAAACAATACTCCAACTCACGCTGCCTTTGTAGATGATACCCTAGAGTTCACCAATTTATCCAGACAGTGTGTAAAACCAACAAAGGGAAAATGGGGAAGCAGAGCCACCCCACCAAAGCCGAAAATTCTGCAGGCCAAGGCAGCCCAAGAGATAGATTTATTGTGCCTGAAAGAAATGGATTACAAGCATTATCTGGATAAATGTGTATTTAATTATATGAATATTTGAATACAGTATTTCATGTTCCTACACGGGTCAAGTCACTTCAGTGGGAAGGATTAAATTAGAACTGCCAAATCAAGGGATAGCTGAATTGAAAATAAATAAATAAACCAGAACTGATAACCAAATAAGATTGAAAAATGAAGCATAAAGGTATAGGTAAAAGTAAAGGTATAGATGTGGAGGTAGGCCCATATCGGTCAATGAGTAATGATCGCTTAACTAATGTCTATTGTGATAATTTATGTTGAGTCTATCTTTAACTATTTTCATTTCAACAAGGAGACCCCAACACGCGATTGGTTAGTATATTTTGATTTTTATTTCATTAAAATTTTAATGAAAGTATCTTTAAAAAGCTTTAAAATACTTGAAAAGAAATTCTTGTTTGTCTTTTTGCTTGCTTACATCTTATTAAGGTGAGTACGAAACTAGTTCTTATTTTTCTAAAATAAGCTGTTAAACATCAGTAATCTCATTAAATATGGAGAAAAATTTAAACTTTATCAAAGTATTCTTATTTTTCTTGTTTAAAAAATGGATTTATGACATTAATAATTTCTTACCAAGCATCGAAGTTTCAATAACAGATGTTTCTGAAAAATAAATAATTCTTTTAAATACAAAAGTAAAATTTACCTGATTATTTTTAAATTCTAAATATGTAAATTAAAATTGATTATATTTTCGAATATCTTACGTGGTGAAGTTATTCTTGCCATAGGTGAAATTTCTAAAAAATAAACATTTTTTTTTAATACAAAAGCATAAAATGATGCCTTATATTAATATGATTAAAAATTTGAAGAATATTTAATAGCAAATGGATTGGTAATATTAGAAAATGTCACTTAAAAAAAGAATTTTGGGATATGCATGACAAACTTCATTGAAATATGTATGGGTAAGTATTAAATTTTGAAAATTCCATAGAATATCTTTATTTAAACCTGACTTCTTTGTTTAAAACATGTTTAATTTTAATATTTTTATAATACAAGTTTAAAATAATATTTAAGAGTACTGAAAAAAACTGGACGGATATTTTTACCTGATATTGGAATCTGAATCACAGTTTGAGTCTCTGTAAAAGTGACAAATTTCAGATAACTAGCAAAATCATAAAAATAATTATTTGAATATCAGTTATTATAATCAATGCATATTATTTTTCGAAAATTTTGCTTAGCATAGGAATTATTACAATTGAAGCTACTGATAAAACTCTTTTTTATGATCAAATTAGGAGTAAACTTTCCTCTCAATCGAACTTGAAATATCTTAATTTTTGAATTTTAAATTATTATATCTGTAATATCAGATAGTCCACTAATAACGAAGAGATTTTCTCTTTAGATTTTATGTTAAATATTTTACAAATTTAAAATATTAATATATATAATATTATTAAATATTCAATTTCGTCGAAAATATCGAGTTTAATCACCTATTTTTGAAACGGATGCTTTGATTTATAACCGAAAGATGAGTTATACTTCTTTTCACTTCATAGTTTTTTCTTTCTTATAATTCTTTTCACCTACAACTATAATAATGTTGACATTTCTTGATTTTTCTCCCAAGACAAGCTTGAAATGTTATTAAATTATATCGCAGATAATAGATATGCGATAATTTTTCTCTCTAAATATTAGAGAATACTTATATATTAACTACGATGAGTTCGGAAACTAAGTTTGAATGAGAAAGTCTAACCAAAATCAAATTTTGATTTTGAGTAACTATCTACATTTACCTTTCTTCACCAAATTAAAAAAATAATTAAAAAACGTTACCGAAAAATCGCATTACCTTACAAAATTAGCCATTACTTCTAGTTAAATAAAATCAAGAAAGCAAAAAAAAAAGAATCCTTTTTAATAAATGCTTACAGTTTTAGGGAAATCAATAATTAATAAACATAATTATTAAACTCGTCGATTAATAAACATAATAACAATAATTAATCGATTAATAACATCGATTAATAACAATAATTAATAAACATAATATTAATAAACTCGTCGATTAATAAACATACCTTCCTCATAAGACCTTTCCGTCAGACTCGAGTTTTTATCAGAAAATTCAGAAACATTTCTCTCAGAACGCGCTGTATTTTTGGATAACAATTTTGTGTTTTGAATTTCACTTTCGTGAGTTTCTTCTTTTGAATTTGATCGCCGAACTATATTGCCTAAAAAGAAAGAAAAGTAACCATTGACAAATACATGACATACATGTATAAAAAAATTGTTGATCGATGAGATATAAATACCATAAAGACATTTTAATGATATTAAAAGAAAGAAACTTTATTTTCAGTCGGAACTATTGTTAATTGGATTGGAGATTTAATAAGCTTCATGGGATTTTTTTATTATCACTTGAATTATAATTTTATTATCATATTATATATATAATTTTTACATAGAGATCAATAATATTTTAATTATTTCAATATACTAAACAATGTTTAATATTTCAAGATTTATCTGTTAATACTAAAGTAAAACATTTTTTTAAAAACTAAAATAATCAAACTAAAAGTTAATTAGCGGATTAAAATTCCACTTCTCTTATTCAAGAGCTACATGAGAGTAATATTTATGATGAAACAATACATGAAATAAATATTTTTTTACTTTTCCCTGTATGAATTAAATAGGGAAACAAACTGTAGTAGAATAAATGAACTGATAACTAGATAGTAGAAAATTTTCAAGTTATAACTCTGACTCTGAACTAAAAACATATTTGAATTACATCCGTCTGTCTGCGAGTATTCTAATTCAAACGGAACCTGTTACAAGGATGAAAACTTCATGAAGTTTGCTATATGTGTTTTATATATAAATAACGTTAATTTGAATGAAGTTTTTAACTTAAATCGCCTAAAAGGAGCAAATTTTAGCAAACATATTAAATAAAAAATGATGAAATTTTGTGTAGACGTAATCATCATATTTCTATACATGTGACACATTTTAAAATCTCTGTTCTATCAGAAGAGATTGGATTAGTTATGCCAACTAAACTGCTCTTCATCAAGCGTTTGATTCCATCAGTCAAATAGATGAATATAATATACTTCTAAATAATAATATATAATATGCTTCTAAATTACATTATATTGCCTTAAAAGAAGCAAGTTTTATAGCATATAGAAAAATTATAAAAATTAAAATCGCGAACTCGTTGAAATTTTTTGAAGAGCTCTATACGATACATTTAGCTCTTCTTTGATATGTTAATATTTGTATAAGGGCATGGTGCAATCAAAGGCATGGTGCATCACGCAGTTTGCAAATTTCGAGATGCCAATCAATGAATCACTAGGGAAAAGTCAGCAATATAAAAAGCAGCTATAAGAATGACAGAATGATGATATTCTATTACGCAATGCCTGATGCAATCGATACAAATAAAAACAAAACTCTGAGGTAATCATTGGAAGGATATTTTGAAAATATTCTCTATCTAATTAGAGAAATTCTTAAAGGAGTATTCACTTCTAACATATATAAATGATAAGTGTTAATCAATTGCCTTATTTTAATTGAAAACAATAACTGCTAGTAAAGAGTCGAAATTAATTAAATATTTCTGCAGTCAATCTTTTCATCTTTTGTAAATGCAGTTTTTTAGGTGCTAAAATAAAGTTAAATGAAATTATTTTTGTTTATTCATAACTTTTGAAATATTTAAACCGCTGAGAAAATTCAGACATCTTGAATTTCCGTCTATAAAGTTCAACTAATACCTTTAGTGTATGCTATACAACGCTTTTTTAACTCTGCAAAATGTCACTCATTTTATAACAATAATTTTTCTGCAAAAGAAAATGAATATTATTGAAAATATTTTATAAAGAAAACTCGTACCAGTTAAAATATAATAGCAGTTTTATACATTGAAAATATGGCAGCACTTTTACACATAATTATATATATGAATATAAATGACTAACTTTTAATCCTTGTTGATATGAAGATATAAAGGTTGAAGAAGAAAATCTATATTTATTCATTTAGAAGGAAAATCTAATGTTTAATTCATTCTAATCTCTGGCAGTAACTATGCTTTTCAAGATATGTGTTATCAATTCTAATGCCTGTATTGGAAAGTTTGATATATGATATAATAAATTATTCGTTTTTCTTTAAATTTTAATAATTTATTTAATTTTTTAAAATAAAACGAATTTCTTGAAATATAATTTAAATTGCTTTAAATTGTTCACACATAGCCAGTACCAAATACCCAAAATGAAAATTGTCTGGTGAACTTACTTTGATTTAATTGGCCTGTATTTTGTTTAAAGTCTTGATATGGTTCTTCGTACTTGTCAAGAATAATGGGCACATCTATAGGGGACAAAAGTGATGGATCCCTTGACCTATAAAAGTGTCCTCTTTGTTTCATTTTGGATTCCAACTGACGTAAAAAAGCTGAAAATTATGAAAAATTGCTTCAGATAGTGAAATATATAATTATTTGTATTTATTCACTTAAAATGACCTTCATGAAACGCCTTTTGTTTATAATTTTTTTTTTAAAAAAAAGGCCATAAATTTCAAAATATTATAAAAATAATGAAATAAAAGAGAATAA
>JAPMOQ010061697.1:1385469-1416341 GCA_026543055.1 Argiope trifasciata | reverse complement strand
TCTGAAAGGCAATTGGTTTTTAAATGCTAACAAAAGTAATTCAATTGTACTTAATTTTTAAAATTCTTTAATATTTGTTCGAAGTATGCGGATTTGATTTAATGTAAGGAATTTAAGGTCATTTCATATTTTGTTTATTTTTACTTTACTTTGCACAATATGCTTTTTTTATGCATTAATCAAAATTTTGTAAATCGTGAAAGCATTGAAATGATTGAAAATTTCAAGTTAACTTTGTTTTTAAATTGAAATTTAAACAATTGATATGTATTCAAAATTCTTTTATCATTGACTTACTCCAAGTAAATAATGTTACAATAAAATAACTTTAAATTGATCATTAAAAAGATAATAACAGGATTCAAACAAAATCATTCTTCTGATATCGTGCCATCCGGTGCATTTGAATGGCAGTCAAAATAAGGATACACATTACTGTATAACGCATCAAAGACTCAAATAAATAGTTTAATTCATCATTGCGATGGGACAAACAAGGCAATATCACTCCTGTAATATCTTCCACCAAAAGGAAAAACTCGATTTCTTACTTTTTTTCATCCCTATTCATTTAGCACTGGCAACAATTGGAAGAAAATCACGAGTAGTAACAATAAAAAGTGGAAATCAAGAAGAAAGATTTTTCCGAAATTTTCTATGATATCCTTAATGACAAAGGTGTTCCTCTTTTCCAAAACATGAAATTTTTGAATCTTGGTCAAGGCCGTGGAACCCCCTAGTGCTCAGATTTCTATTTTCAGTCACAGAAATAAACTTGCGATGCGTAATATAGTAAAGAAATAAGAGTGCCGGTGTCCTGGCATAGGGTAGCGCGTCTTCCATGTAATCTGGACTTTTTGGGGGGGTGTCTGGTTCGTACATGGTTGTTCTTCATCTATTCTATCAGTGAGATGTGTGAATGTACCGCTCATAAAAAAGAGTTCTGCAAGCGAATATAATGGGTGAATAGCTTAGATCTTGGCCCTAGTTGGCGCTACAAAAACAAGAGACGCATCCTTGGCTTCGTCAGCGAGCTTATCTATAGCAAATGACATTAGAAACAACAACAGGAATAAAAGTATGCATTTTAAATGTCTTTTTTATTGACGAAATGAAACCAAACTGGGGCACAGAACAAATGTTTCTTTGAAAGGAAGCTACGCCAAATTTCAATTAGTTAAGTTGCAGCCATTTTGACATAACTCAGTATATCTTATACATTTGATCTCAAATTTTTAATTTTTATATCATCAAAATAATTGCATTCCGACAGCTAGAGAAAACTGTTCTACATGTGTATTATTTTCAAAAACTATATAGAAATATACAAATTTGTTCTTCAGAAAACATATCCAAATTCCTCTGTCTGACTCAAATTGTTTTAGAATTATCGTCTTCACAGAGTTCATATATATCACTTCCAAAAAATTATTTTTCGCATTCAAAGAGGTCTGAAACATGGAAATCAGACAAAGTCTTGGGAAAGATTTTACGTAGATTTCATTTTTTTGAACGCACACTTCGCATTAAAAAGTTAAAAAAAAGATCCCTCAGAATTCATTAGCATAATACTCATGCATACTGCAAGCATCAAAGGATGCTTCAGATATCGTTTCGTATAAGTATCTAAGCAAATTTGCTAGATTTCTTTTTAGATGAAAAAAAGCACGCATAGCCTATCTATCTGTGAAAGGAATTGATTGAAATAGGGTTTTTGGCAACAAGGATCGTTATTCCCTAATGCCAAAAGAGTTCATTCAATACCTCAAAAACCAAAGGATCGACATGGATACAATTTGTTATTATTTCTGTTACAAATTATAAATATTTATTAAGTCTTGGACAAATAACTCAAGTGACTGAACATTTTTTGTTCTCTATATTAAAATACTTATGAATGCAGAAATTTCAAAATGCGATGGTTATATAGGCAAAACTATGGATTCATGTGAAATTTTAGATCCCATCAGGGAAAAGAAATATGTGTTTGGCTTTCTT
Source organism: Argiope trifasciata (assembly GCA_026543055.1). Classification (NCBI taxonomy): domain Eukaryota; kingdom Metazoa; phylum Arthropoda; class Arachnida; order Araneae; family Araneidae; genus Argiope; species Argiope trifasciata. Next base: position 1,414,343 of record JAPMOQ010061697.1, on the reverse strand, counting down.
AATAATATTGTCCCGAATAATATTTAACAAAAATTGTTTCACAATATAATTTTGTTCATTTTAAAGGTAAAAGAAAAAGAAAACAGTTAGAAATGCTCAATGTTTTTTTCAATATTAAATATAAAAAAAGAATAAATACATATGTTGCTTCAAGACACGTCCGATGTTGGCATATATTGTTATTGTTTCATTATTTTCCTTCATTCATCCTTTTAAATATCAGCTATTAAATCTTAGTTCACGTATGTTGAATCATTTTTGAATTAAAGGAAATTATGTTTTTTTTTCTCTTATAAGTTTCATTATTTACTTTATTTATTTCAATGTTTCAGCCAGTGGCAACTATGATATACTTTTTCACCTCGACCATTCTTCATAATAGCTAATAATAAATCCGATGCATGCAAGATTAATAAAATCGTATTTTGAGTGTTGGGGGGGGGGTAAATTTGTAGGAACAACTGATATCTACTATCATCCCGTTGTGTCAGAATTACCTTTATGAAATCCACCTTAGTATTAATTCACCGTTTGTGTTATTTTGATCAAGGCTCCTTTTTAATAAATTATCACGAGAGTAATTAGGACTAAAATACACTTTTCTTCATAATTGGTAGGTGGCAGCGATTGCTGAGTCGGCATTTTTGTGTTTGCCTCTGGATTTATACACTATTCTTGCAATTTCAGTACTTAGCGAGCTAATTTTTCAGATGGGCATCTCGATCTGGATACACAACACATGGTGGTAGATAATAATGTTAAAGGAACTTCCTAACAAGTAAGTCCAAAATTTATTGATCCGAATAATTCTTGGCGAGGCATTTGTGCTTCGTGGTTGAGTAGTAATTTTCTGCTTAAGAGAACACTATAGACGTGTATGTAATGATAACTTCCTTACCATCTTAAATTTGCAGTAGTACGGATCCTATTACGTAACCACTGGGATCTGCATGTATATCTGCAAGAGCATTCTCAACAACAACAACAAAAAAAAAAAAACTTGAAACGGGCTCATTAAATTTATCAGGATCTGGTTGTACTCCATCTTTACAAACAAAATGGTCCCGAATCTGAAATTTTCTAGATCAAAGTAAGCATTTTTTTGTATTAAGCTGCAATACTGTCACATTAAGACATTATACATCGGAATTTTAGCGACTAAAATGTTAATCAAACGTTGCAGAGAATACGATGATAGTTTCTAAACGACACTGACAAATTTTGCGCTTCAATTAACCATGCAAGTTGTCCCAAGAGGTACGATTCTAAGCTTATAAAATCAATCCATCAGGTGAAACAAATGCAGTTTTTTTCTGAGCATGCTTCATTAACTTCTATTTTCATATGATTAGAAATAAAAGATCATTGGTTAAAAAATAACTGGCATCTTTTAAACATTCCAATATCTCATCAGTTCTAAGAAAAGGATAGATATTTTCTATTTATCACTTTGTTTAATCACTGAAAATCGAAATAAAGACGCCAACTTTCATTATCTTTTCTTCACAACAATAACGTGTGGCGCATGGATTTGTAGATCCTGAATAATCTTTTTTGAACGCATTTCCTCTAATTTAATAAAACTTGATAAATATTTTCAGCGACCTCATGATCATCTTCAATTTTATCGTTTTCCCCCAAGAGTTTATTTTATAGCTGGTAATAGGTTATCAGGAGCAAAGACTTTTAAATGAGTTTTGAAAGATTCCCATAAGTGAGTACATTTCCACTATTTAGCTGCGCTCGTTAAAAAGAAATTGGCAATTTTAAGGCAACTCATGTCATCCCAGTGATTGCATTTATCAACTCGACAGATTCTTTTAATCAACTTCTCGCATCTGAAAGTGCGTCTCCAGAAAAGTTAGAAGGATATGTGACTTGATGATTACTGAAAACAAAGGCTGTACTGCAGGGACTGGTGAGCTATCTTCAGATCATATTCTATCATCATTACTTTCACACATTTTGGTAAATTCAGATGTCAGTCTTTAGCATTTTCGTATTTCCAGTTTCAGGATTGTTGTATCGTGATTGGCGCATCTACCAAAATATTGTCTATTAATTTTAAGAAAATGTCATCTAGCAAAAGTATTCTGTTTAATTTTAAAGGTAAACAAAAAAGAGAATAGTAATAAAAGGTTACAATCTGCCATTTTATCAAGATTAAATATATAAATCAAAAACAATAAATGTACATACACCGTTAAGAAACTTAAAATCATACGATATTTAATACTACATATTTCCAACAATTATTGATTTATTTATTATTCATCTAATTAGCTTACAGCTATTAAACCTCAGTATATGTGTATTTAGTCATTTTTGAAAGGAAACGCATTATATAAGCTTCATTAATTACTTTATTTTTCAATGTGGCGATATTGGGTATCATAACAGTAGCATACTAAGTTGCTATATTCAAAAGTCTAGAGGTATTTACAACCTCTATATAAATATATTGTTACAAGCCAGTAATTTTGCTTCTCAACACGAATAGTATCTCCATAAGAAAGATTATTTTACGATTAATCCTGTGAATGCTGATTAGGTGTTATATCAGAGGTCTGAGAGCTTGGGCACAAACTTAGCGAGCATTTGGCAACAAAATGGATAATGCTGGAAATTTCGAGAATTTTATCGATTCGTCCTTTAGGAACCGAGATACACCTGAATATCTTAGAAAATTCCAGGCCACCTCCCAGGAACTATAAAAGCCCGGCACTGTAGAGCTGCGAGTGGTGGTAAATTGAAGCGAAGTAGAGCAATGAATTAGAATCGGGAAGTGCAGTCAACCATAACCAGCATTCGATTCTGTGAGAAGTAGTGAGTCTGTTGTGCTGGTAAAGCGAAGAGACAGTGAAATGGTTTAGCCGTTAGTAGATCTGAATCTACTAACCCTCGCCTGCTGAATTCGGTCTAGTCGCTTTGTATACTGTGGATGTTACTGCTACCGTTTACGACTTGTAAGCTACTGTTTGCTACAGAATGCTGCTGAGTATCGCTTGTCTTCGTCTCGGCTGTTCATATTTGTCGTCTGTTTATTCATCTTCCTTGTGTTAGTATCTTTGTTTTAAATAAACGTCATTGCTCTTTTGTATTCAGCATGTTGATTGTGTTCTCACACCAACCACCCATTGCAAAACGAACCCGTTGACCTATAACAGTATGAACTGCCTTGATATTAGGGCTTGTTGTCTTTTCTTGCTCTTAGCAACGTATACGTCCAGGAGACGCAGAAGATGATAGAAGGACAGCAAAGAAGAATATAAGCTCGAAAATTTCGAGGGAAGATTATTCCCACTGATTTTTTTATTTGTATTGTATTACATGTAAAAATATTATAAAATATAATGTTTTAACATTAGAAATGAAACGAATTACCATGTATTATTTTTAAATTTTCCGAAAAAGTATGGAATTTCTTTTATCTAAGTATAAAACCTTTTGATTTAGCATTATATTAATTTTTTTATTACTCCCGTCTCAAAAAATATTCTGAATTTTATCATTTTTACAAAGGTTCTACATAGTTTTACACAAAATTTCTGCATTTTCTTTTACATTTATAGTATATCCTATTTCTTATCTATAGTATAAACGTCCAAAAACGTCTGTAAAACTGGATGTAGTTTAAAAATTTTCCCTGCCTTTTACCGCCGTTATATAGAATGCGCAAATCACTCTTCCTATTTTGGTGTCAGGTAACTGAGTTTTTTTTTTGTTCGTTTAAACTGACTGGTTTACTGACATGAAAAACTTGAATAAATAACAATGTTTATTGAGCTGATTAATGCATTTTTTTTAAATTTTATATCGTCCCCGCCTTATTATAATCTTCCATAAATCAAAGTGAAGCTCATTGCTAATATTTTTTGTCTTTGTTAGCATCTACCATGAGATATAGTTAAAAGAATGACAAGCCATCTAGAAAGATACATCTTCTAGTTTAGTAAGAAACACTAATCTGTAATAAAACTTCATATTGGCTATGTGTTCAAATTTTAAAAATGAAATTATGATGATTTTAATTAGAATTTTCACAATTATGAATAAACTGTTGGTCATGCTTACAATTCCCATTTAAATAGAAGATACGCCCATATAGAAGGCTTTATAGTGTTGAAAGATTTGGTTATTAGTTTTTGCCTCCCTCTTTTGTTGGATAATCACCTTAATCTTAATTTCTTAGCTATGTATCTTTGATATGCATAATGTTTGTAAACACTTAAATAAAATTAATCATTGAAATCAGATTGAAGCAAATAATATCCATTAACAAAAACATCCATTACGAAATAAAAAAAATTAAAGGAAACCAGAAAAAAATATTGATTATATCCTTTAATTTGGTTAGTGAAGGAAGAATATAAAGTAATATAATTGCAGACTTCATCTAACTAACTTTGTTTATTATTTAATAATGCTTATGTTTATTCGCACACTTCATAGATCTGAAAGTTTAAACATAAGAAAATAACATGTTTTTGTGGCTAGATGGAAAAAAAAAGTTTGGATTTGCGCATCCAATAATGTAGCAGATCAAAGGGAAGAAATGATTTTGATCAGATTACAGGTGTTAGTGGACAATTACATATAGACTTATTGATTTGATAATCTGCTAAATCAGGTCAAAATCAAAATAATTAAATATTCGAATTTTAATATTTTTGACTTTTAAACTCCCAGAAGTATACATTATATATAATCAACAAATGTCCAACAAAACAAAGGAACATTTCAAAATCCAATTTCCACATAAACTGTGCTCCAAAGATCTGTATCGGATGGGAATTCCAGTTCTTCAATGAAATTAAAACAGGAAGTTTTATTTTCATAAGTTTAGATTCCATTCCTTTTAAACCACCAGAAACTATAAAGTAATAAAGAAAAAATATAATGAACATTCCAAAAAATTTGCAAATAAAATCTTATAACAATAACTTAAAAATTTCAAATTACTGCTTATCAATACCATCCTTTTAATAATGAACATCAATCAGTGACAAATTTTCGAGCAGGAAGACTAAACAGTTGCCTAAAGCCTGTAGGTTGATAAGGGTTGATAGGTTGATAAATATTTTATCCAAGAAATTTTTTTTATTTCCGTCACGGGGAAATATATTATTTTCTTGTTGCCAAAGAAATAAATTAAAAAAAAATAAGAATTCCTTAAATTATGAAATATAACACTATTAGGATAATATTAACACTTTATCAAATATAATTGGTCAGGTTCCATATATATCTCATTATATTCACTTAATTATTAAGAGAATAATTGAGGTTCTTCAACAATATTGCATTGAAACATGTGAGGTGATAACAGATAAATAAAAACCAATGAGTCTCATAAATTTAATAAAATAAAAAACAATTAAATTGAAATAACATGTAAAGTGGATAAGTGAAATTAAATTTATAATTTTACTAGCCGCCTTTGGCGACCACCTGGTTCGCCATGAATAATGCATTCTAAAATTTCCAATTAAATCATATATTTTTTAGCCAAAGTTTAAGAAATAGTTTAAGTTAAAAGATTCAGTTATTAGTAGTTAAAGAGTCGGTAACTTTATTCGGAAAAACTTTTTGAGTTTAATGCTCTAATAATTTATCAATTATGCTTCCAAAATATTAAAAATGTTTTTTTCGGTGATATTGCCAAAATGTTAAATATGTTTTTTAAAGAAAGCGAAAAAGGGAAAAAATTATTGAATTAATGATATAGATATTGCAAACGATTATAGAAATATGCCATTAAGTCGGAATTTCAATGCATATATTGTCTAAATTCCATCAGGTTTACTGTAAATAAAGATAATTTATGGAATTAATGATATAAATATTGCAAACGATTTCTTATAATCCTTTGCCTTGCATTTATTATTATAGAAGATATCGCATTTTATATTTATGTTATTTTATCCAGTCACGTGATGAAAGTTGTATTTCTTTAGATTTGATTTACTATGATAGTTGTTGTTTTTTCATTTGAACTTCCGGCATTGTTTTATTTTATTTTATCCAGCCTCGTGCTAAAAAAACATAATTAAAATATTTCTTTAAAAATTCGTTAAATATAGAAGTTTGAGTTATACATTAAAACTTTGATACCATTAGAAAGCTAATTTTTTAATCTTTAAATTGATGTTAAAATCATGTTTGTCCGATAATAATTACGGAAGTTATAGCGGAAAAACGTCGAAATTTCGCTTAAATTTTAATTAATTCAAATTATAATTTAAAATTCAAAAAAAGGGCTCCGAGGTGCACATTCCCGGTCTCCAAGGTATACATGTACCAAATTTGGTAGTTGTAGGTCCAACGCTCTGGCCTGTAGAGCGCCAACACACACACACACACACACACACATTGAGCTTTATTATAAGTATAGATTAAGAGATTTACATTATAATTGTATTGAAATGGCAGCAAAATTCTGAAATTTGCCATTGATATAATTCTAACTGGAAGCAAACATTTTAAAGTCTTGTACAATAGATATCTAACTAATGTTTGCCAACGGATTCTAAAATCCTCTGAGCTTTTGCACATGGGTTAGGACGGGTTTAATTTGTCAAAATAAGGTGAGAGGAAATATTCCTATTTAACAATAAATAAATTCCAGAAATGGTGCACATCTTTCTGTGTGTCAGTCCTTAGTGAGAGAGAATCACTGAAAAGTGGCCTTCCCAGAATACTAAAACGAACAGTAGAAATGCATTTTATTATATGATAATGAATAATATTCTCATATACTTATTTAAAATATAGCGATGAAATGTTCACGTTTTTTTGTCAATGAAATATCAATGGTTTCATTAATTGTCCCAAAAATTTTAGTACAGCTGGGCTTATACTTCAGTATAAAGTATTTTGGGTATACTTTCAATACATTAAAAAATTCTGCTTTATATTGTGTCGAAACCTATGCAAGTTGGGTGGGTCAACTTCGACTAATTTCTGTGAGTGACGAATCAAACTTCCATAATTGCACTCTTAAGAATTTACCATGACTTGAGATTTTGATTCCCCTGCTCATCATGCATTCACGGAACGAAAAACTTATATTAAAATAACTTAAAATAAATTCTTAATATACTTAACTATATGAGAGATCGTTAAAAGGCGAATATTTCCGTAAAATATTTTTTTAAATATTTAATGCAAAAATAATCTCAATGTTATTAAAAAAATATTCTACTAAAATAATCGCAATAATTCTTTTTATTGTGGAATAGGACAGAAAAAACATTAAATGGGAAAATATTAATGTTAAAAAAAAGGATATATCTTCAGTTTGCAAAAAGAAATCATGCTCGTACCAATTTTGTCTGTATAAGACGTGGAAATCTAAGATCATGCATATTCCTTAAATTTGTCTACATGATGATTTAAGACTAAAAATTTTCTGGATAAGATTAAAATTGATGGCACAGTTTAAACGCTGCTAATTTTATATTTATTGAATAAAGCAGACATTTTCTAAACCGATACTTTCATTAAGTGAATTGTTCTAAAAGGAGTGTTAGACAATTGATGAATTATTTTTACTGTTAAAACTTGGAATTTTCCTCTTTTTAGTGCGTAATTTGTTTCTTTTGTCCCTATCTCTAGCTTTCACATATTTTTCTTCTTTCGCGAATCTTTTCCCTATTCGTATAACAATGAATTTTGTGCATAAATCTCTGCAGTCTGGACATTTTCAATTATTTGACTGGTTTTCGTTGTAGCTGAAAGAATAGAACAATCTGCACCGATTGACCAAATTATTATAAGCACTCGACATTTGCACTCAGGTTGGGTATAGGTTCATTTTGTCCCGGCTAGAGGACAAAATAAGTATGGAAAAGAAATTCAAGACACGTGGAGCATCAACTACTCTGTATTAATTGCGAGGAAACGGGCATAAAATAATTTAACTGAGTTTGAGTATGGGATAATTTTTAAAGTATCGCAATGTTATTACAACTATCATATCAGTAAAAGAGCTGCGTTTGGTTCGAGTGCAACAGTTATTAATTTTTATAGAGAAGGGAATACTGAGTAGAAAACAGAGTTTCAACATGATATTAATGGTCAACACATGATACTAAATACTCGATCTCGAAGGAGACTCGACGAGTTGTCAAATGCACCATAAGAGCTATATTACGTCAAATTGCGGGAAAGGATCATTGCAAAGACCTCTGAACGAAGTGTTCCCTGCTCATTATACCATATAAACGAAAGGAGTCGATGACTAATTCGAAAACCTTTGCGAACTGCTTTGAATTAGAGCAGACGTCTCTAGTTCAAGAAGATGCAGAAGAATTGAACAATAAACGACTGAAAAAAGGCTCATGTGGTCCGATCAAGGGCGCTGTCAATTACGCTATGCAGATAGCAAAATGAAAATATGGCAGAACCAGCAGGAAAGCATGGTCCCAGCAGGATTGCTATAAGATTTTAAGTTGATTGAGACAATATTATGGTTTTACGATTGTTTTCTTGGCAACGAATGGATTTGTGAGGAAGAACATCTGAATTCTCAAAGGTATTATCATCTTCATCCCAAGGGAATCTCCAAATGTTATCTCAGATAAAGCATATCTTGTTAAGTTAATTTGATGATTTAATTTTTGAGATGACATCAAATGGAGCATCAGGGATTTAAGATCTAATATAATCAAATCATAAGGAACTAAAAAGTTCAGTTCGTAACGTATGGTCTCTGATTCCTCATATCATCTTCCAATAACTCATAATCCATGCCAAGAGGAATCAATGCCATATTGATAAAGATTATCCAACACTGAGGAGGATTTATTGAGAGGTTGATTTTACAAACTTGATCCATTTGTTTGTAACGCTGTGTTGGGAATTTTTTCTTTTGTTGTATTATTCTGCAAGCCGATTTTCTAACAATTTAAGAGTATACGAATATTTGTGTGGAATGAAAATTGTGTGACGTTCAGAAGGAATAAAAAAACTTGCTTGAACATTATTGTTAATATTACAGATAAAATTTAGAAGAAATACTGTAATACTGGTAATTTGACTTGAAAAATGATTAAGATTTTAAATATTATCTCAATGTTAGTCTATAGTGTATGAAGATTAATGAGCTTTATTGAGTCAGAATAATAGAAGATAAAGACTGCTACTCGTAATCGATTTCATGCCATACAGAGTTGCTTTGTTCCACGAATTAGATAATTTTATATTACAAATACCACTGTCATAAAATTTAAGTCATTAATTTATCTCTACAACTAACAAAGATGAATTTTTGTGCGTAGTTCCAGTCTGATTAGAAGGGTGAGAGTGTGTTTATCGGAGTGATTTCCGAATTTTTAATTAATTAAAAATTAAGGGAAATTTTGTTATTTCCCTGCGATAAGTTCTGGAAATATCTTTTATATTAATTTATAATTTAAAACATTAGCTTTTCAATTATTTAATTATTGATCTGAAATTCAATTATTTAACTATCAATCTGAAGTTTCATTGTTACTATAATTGTTATCATAATTCATCTTGTTTTTTACCCTATTCTTAATAACCAAGATATGAAGATTCGGTTTATTTTCCATATTGGGTAGGTTCTAGGATTACGTACATTTTAAATGTAGTTACACTTAAGGTTCAATTTCCGAATTAAGAAATGATGAAAAATTTAAAAGGATCTTTATAATTACTGCTTCTTGTTTATTCGATATCATATTCATTTCAAAACCCAGAAGGAATCTTAGGAATTGAATGATTAATGGCCAAACTGATAAAATATTTCTAAAAAAGTAAGAATTATATGTTGAACAAAAATTGATATTTTCGAATAGTTTGGTGAGGAAACTATTAATAAATAACTACACAAAATAAGTTATATTTTTATAGCTACCATTAAATCCACCGACATCACAAAAGAGGCAATTAAATAATGGAGAAAATAAAAACTGAAATTACCTTTAGCGATTTCTGCGTTTGCTACCTACAAATAAGAAAAAACTTTAAAAATTAAATATAATTCAAAATATATGCGAATGAAATGAACAATTTTCAATCTTACTTATTTGATTATTTCAACATTAAATGTATGTTTTAATTCATTTCATTACAATAACTTTTTAATTTTGAATTGTTTTAGCAATTCCATTACTATTAAATGCTAATAATCTACTCATAATAATGATATTTTATTTTTTATCGTTTTATAGTCAGTATTAATCAACTAGGCCCATAGGTAATTTGGAAAATTTCAGATAGTTTTTCTAAGTACTTCCTGAAATAAATTTATGAACGATTCTCATTTCGATTAAACGTGCTTCAAAATTCGGCCAATTTTTATCTTCAAAGAAAGGTTTTCTTATCATACGTTTCAGGTTATTTACAATTTTTTTCTTATATATGACTGATTGAGAAGGTAAATCATATGAAAAGTCAGAATTCTTTGATTTTTGGAAAAAATATTTGATTCAAGCAACCAAAAGCATTTTTTGTCACTAAAAACATTTTTCTAATTGGAAATTGCATATTCATCTTTAATGATTCAGACATTAGATATTAGATTTCAATTAAAGAACTAAGTACCCTGAAGTCTAAGAATCTTGCTTATGCAAGAATGTATGGAATGGGAAGAGAATTTTAGTGACTGATTTATGTTCTATTGGGAAAATGTTATTTGCTACGGTTGATGCATTTGAAACAAATTATCGTAGACCTTACCTTTCACCTTTTCGTCAGTAACTGAAAAAGAATACACATTTCAAATAATTTATAAATAATTCGAATAAAACCAAATATATAGAAATATACTATTTAAGATTGCAATTAGCTATTTGTATTTTATTGTTAAATTTAACATTAAGGATTTGATGGAAAATTAAAATTTCTGGATACGTTGATTGCTGTAACACAAAATAGTTGCTAGACCTGCAGGGTCACAGGAAATAAAGGATTAATTATCCATACAAAATCAAAAGTTTTGATAAAATTATTTTTTTAGTAAAAGTTATCAAAAATAATGTTTTTGAACGTTAAGTAGGCGGTCCTCCAAGACCAAACATCAAATAGGACAAAAAGTATGAAATTCTAAACTCGAGGATATCTATTGCATATCTGTTGTTGCATTCTATTAGCATCACAGTAAAGGATAAAGTAAACTAGTATGAAATTGCTTACTGAACTACAGATTTTCGCTCAATATATAATTTATGCTGCTTCTTTTTTAAAATATAGTGGATACTAAAAGGGACCGTAACGTTTCCAATAAATTAATGGATATCATTTGTTAAAAAGAGCAATCATTCCTAGGTTTTCAGGGATGAATATGAGCTCGAGTTCCTTGATTCAAATAGTTCAGAAGGTAATAATAAACCGTCTGAAAAAAATGCAAAAACATATGTAGTTATGAATAAATAAAAAACGCATGCCAAAAAAGTAAAGCTAATCACTTTAGCTTTTTCAACAAGTCATGCTTAAACAGTTATTATGAATTAATATGTGTAGTGCGAATAGTCGTTGGACATTACATAAAAAAGTAAAGAATTTCCCCAGATTCATGCGTTATTCGTATGACCGAAACAAAATATTAACTATGAGATATATTTGCTCCCATGCAATAGTTACCGTGTTAATTTGAATCGGTGCTACAGTTAATTTATGGTTGTATGTAATCAATATATAGTTGTATGTAGTCAATATATGGTTGTATGTAGTTAATATATGGCATAGATGGAAAAATTTTACTACTAAGCTAGGTGGAATTTGAATTTTTAAAATTGAATGAAGACATTTTCACATGAAAGGTATTGTAGAGAAATATGATTTATGATTAACACTAGCTTTTATGTTTCTCGAAAAATATATACAGAGTTCATAATATTTGAAATATTGCGCTTACCTTTCACATCTAAGTCTTCTGCAATAGTTCACAGAGAATGTAATAAATGAAAACATACAATATAAAAAATTTATTTTTCGAAAAGTACACTTTGATAGAAAAAAAAAACACATTTATAATTTAAGGATGGCAATAAAGATTTAGCAATACTATATATTTTAACTATTCTAATTTACCTTTTTCTCCAACAATGTATGCAGCTGGTTCTGTAATCACAAAGATAAAAATTATAAAATTATATGAATACGAAATAATTATCTCTCTGAAAAAATATGAATTTCATTCATGAGTGATGAGCATTGTAATGAGGAAAAATGTATTTAGAAAATTAATCATTTGATAGAAATTAATTAAAAAATGTTAAAGTTTTATGAAATTCTGAATTTTTTAATGAAATTTAGTTAATAAGATATTTTTGGACAAATACTTAAATTAAGGATGAATTTTAAATCAAAATCAGATTTTTCAGATTTCGCTGCTAATTTAGATATAAATTTCAACTTGTGTCTCAAAAGTTGTTTTTTGTAGTTAACTACACAACAAGGATCAAGAGAAATAATGTCGACGAAGTTATACTTATCTACATTAATTACAAATAATTAAATACTACATATATATATTAGTGTGCGTGTGTTACAGTGGAAAACTAAAATCAGTCAAAATGTTTAGTAACTAGGAAAAACGCGTTTTATCTGACAACGCCAGGGATAACTCAAATTCAAATTAATTCTAGAAGTTGATAGAGAAAGAACTGATTTGCAAAATCTCATTGGTGTAGAGTTTGAAAAAAAATTAAAATCGCCGGTACAAAATTGGCACGAAAGATAGAGTCCTGAACAAACAGTATTTGAAATAAGAAATGATATTTAAACTTTATTAGTTCAGTATTTATTAAAAAATTTATAGTTGTTACTTATATTAATTTTATAAGTATTTATGTAGTAAACTAAAGCTAACAAGAGTACAAGTTTGATGCAAAAATTTGATAAATTCACTGATTTGGGAATTTCAATTTGATGTATCGGCCCTCATTTTCTTCACCCAAGAATGAGTACCGAGCCAAAACATTTCGCTGAGAACGGAAGCAAGAAAAGGTACTGTAGGAATTGTATAAAAGTTCGCCCACTGTTTTTGTTAAAAAAAAATTGTCCTCCAAAGAGATTCAAGGATTGCTTCTGTTTGAATTAGGGTTCTCTTTGCAATTCTGTCATAGCAGTTTGCCATATCGGAATAAGCAATTTATAATAACTGTGCTAATTAAACATTACCCAAGCAAATTATTTTTTTTCAATGATAGGTTCTTTTTTTAAATACTATATTAATAATTATAGTTTAATACAATAATTTTAGATTAAATTATATTGTCTAACAAATCATTCAAAACACCAATAAAACGAGTTATCCTAAATGCTGTTCACTTAGAAAGCGTTTTCCTTAGTGAATTCGGGTTTTCACTGTAACACAACACACACACACACACACACACGCCCAAATGTGAGTTCAAATTTCGTACTTCGCAGATAATTGTGGCGCTAATAGCACCACTCAGAACTTGCCAATCAAGTTTGTTTTAAAATGCGTGATATAAAGTTTGTGAGCGTTATTTGTCTTTGAAATTTGAGTTGATGTTAGCCTTTAAGAAGATGAATATGCTCCTATAGCTGCTCACCGAGTTTGAACGAGGCTACGAAATAGATCTACATAAAGGTGAATTTTCCTTATTGCAGAAAGACTTGTCCGGAATGTATCCACTGTGCATGAAGGTTGGGAGCAGTGGACATGGGATAGTATTGCCTCAAGAAGACTGGCGTTCATGCGGTCACATGGCAGTATTGAGAGGGAAGATCACCTTACTTGGGGATTGGATGTAGTGTTTCGTATTGCGTCTACAGCAGAAATTTGGACTGCAGTTGATTCCACAGTGACACAGCGAACTGTTATAAATCAGTTACTTCTCGGACAGCTCAGAGCCATCCGCTCTGTAGTTTGCATTCCATTGATTCCTTGCCATTGCCATTTGCGACGTATGTGGTGTTAAGCCAAAGCTCATTAGAAGACGGAGTGTTTTCTGATGAAAGCAGGTATCGCATTTGTGCTGCCAGTTATATTCGTATGTTGATCAGAAGGAGAGCAGGGGAATGCCTACAGCCAAGCTGTCTGCGGCTTAGACACTGGACCTACACCTAGAGTCATGGTCTGGAGAGTAATTTCCTACGACAGGAGGAGCACTCTCATGATTATCCCAAACACACTGACTGTAAGAACACTCTGTACATCACTCTGATAATTCAACCTGCAGTGCCGCCATTCATGAACAACATTGAAAGGGGAGTTTTCCAATAGGATAATCTCGCCCTCATACCGCTATCATAACGCAACATTTTCTACAGAGTATCTACTTACTATTTTGGTCTGCGAGATCAACGGATATGTCTCCAGTTGAGCATGTATGGGATATCATTGGACGATAATCTCCAGCACCATACACAATCAATACTGACCTTTCCAGTATTGAGAGAACAAGTGCGACAAGCATGGGATTGTGTACCACGAAATAATATTCAACACGGTGCATGCACGTTTTCAGGCTTGTATTCAAAATTCTGGATACTACACCGGCTATTACTGTAACAGCATTTCACATTTTAAATGCATCTTCTTGTGATTAAATTAAGCTGTATCTTGAAAATTTAATGAATTAAACATGTTAACTAGATAAATGAATTGTCCAAATTTCATTACTCCACAAGAATTTTTTTTTTGTGTTGGGATTTTTTTTTCCGTCAATGCACTTCAGTCATCACTTTTTAAAGTTTTATACATTTCACTTTGCTTGCTTTTGAAAATAAGGAACGACAGATGGATTCAGTTTCAAAATTTAATATGAATTAATATTTAAAACCTTAAATCTATGTGTGAAATTTCATTTATATAAGTGTTTACAATTATAGTTGACGTGTTCATTTTCTCTAAATGGATTTCATTGAATATTTTATATAAATCTAAAAATATGGTGTGAAAATTTTCGTCTGTCCTTCTCAAAGCGTTTTTGATTTGTCGTCTTCACACCAAACATGGATGAAATTCCAAAAACTTGTTTTTCGGACTCTGATGACATTAAATTGGATGATATCAAAATCTGAAGATCCGAAGGTCCTCAAATCTTGTGTTTCCATTTTTTAATGTTTACAATACTTTCATATTAATAAACGTGAAAGTAAAAAATTTAAAACATTTTTAATAAGGTATATCGGAAAGTTCATAAGATAAAAACTGAATGATTGACGAAACATTATTTTTAATAACAGAAAAATTACTTACCTTCCTCACTCGGCATTTCTAAAAAAAGTTCCTTGATGGTTAAAAGTAAATAATAATAAATAAATCAATTTTTTTCAAAAATAATAAATAGATTTTCATTTACAGAATTTTTCTTTAAGTACTTCATAAAAATAATACATTACATTAAAAATAATACATAATGTCTATATCTGTCTGTCTATATCTTCTTGTAAAAACTTAAAAATTACATTTATTTAACAGTTTGTACTACTTTTTGTCTGAATTGAAATTATTTTGCTTTTTTTAAATATTTTTTTCTAAATATAATTTCAAAAAATGCCTTATCGTACTTTTTAAAAGCTGCTCTAATTTTTCAATATCAATCTATCTATATATATATATTACTTCAGTGATATATATATATATATATATATATATATATATATATACTTTTAAAAATTTTAAGTCATAAATAACTTTTTTTATTCATACACCCAAGTTAAAATATAATTTTTGAAAATAGTGGATGAAACTCGACGTTAATACAGTTTTTCCAAATATTAAGTCATTAATTAAATTTAATTAATTCTTTAAATAGAGTTTTAGCAGTTGATACTGGTAGAAATCGACAGGCAGTAGCAGAATTAGTAAAAAGCAAGATTTCAGTATTTTTTGCGTGAAGGTGAAAAAGGCGGGTGCAATTCTCGCGAAACTCAATAATTCTTTGGTGCTTGGTAATTTTTTTTGATAATTATTTAATAAAAAGTAATAATTTGATAAAAAGTAAATCGGAATGATTTTATATTGCTAGTATCAAGGAATTGAAGGGCATAATTTCCAGAAAATATGCAAATATTTTGAGAAATGGACGAATTGCTTTCCCTACTTTTACAAAAGGATCTTATGTATTTTAGTATTTCCTTTGTTTAAAGAAAAGGACAAAAACTGAACAATTTGAAGGGTTTGATATTTGGCGTATGTATTGCTTATAGTAAAAATACAAATCATGAGCTTTTTATCTGTCTTTGGAATTAAGATAAGTGTCTTTAAATCTGAAATCATGTTTGAAAGAAATATAACTGCGGAATAGAGTTTTAGTCCCTCTATATGTTAACACGTTGAATACGTTTTTTTTTAATGATTTGACCACTTTTAATATTAGACATTGTTTTTGTAATATAGTTTTTTGGTCAAATTGGCATCACAATTGGAAGAAATATTTACAACCACCCTTAATGGATACAGATCAAAAATCAACTTTGGCTAATTCTGGTGAACAAATGTTAACTATGAAAATATTTAGAATTCTTCTAGTTATTTTCATAATTTTTCAGGAGCTTATAAAAAAAGCCAATGGCTTATAGATGATCTGGTGAGCTAGCACTCCTAGCGCTATTATGCTGAGGCAAAAGTACAACATCCTAAATACATGTTTATTGTTCATTTCTATCAGTGTTTTTTTATGTTCATAACTGAGTTTTTTGTATTAAATTCGCCATATACCTGTCGGGTGTTTCCGTAAAAATACTGCAAGATCTCTTTGCGCTGTTGTTCTGAAGGTCTGAAGGTAATATTCTGAAAGTTAAACAACATTATCTTGCGTATTTTCCAGATGCCGTAATTTGCGAAGGTAGCTCAGTGAGGTTTTGCATCCCTAATAACTTTCTTGACATTATCGTGAAGACATTTTCTCCCCGGAAATATATATTACCAGTAAGTAATGTTCATCAATTTTCACTTAAAAACAGGAAATTCCCTATGCATTATAGACATTTGCTGTACATCATGAAACAAATTCTCTTTTTTGTCGATTAATATTAAATATTATTTGATCTTTTGTAATAAGGCTTCAAATAAACTGGATTTTCGTATTTCTTTATACAATTATTTTATCCGTACTTCATGTGCTTCCTTACATAACAAAACACTATTGACAGTGATACACTTTTTTAGTTCTATTTGAAGATTTTATTTAAAGAAAAAAATTAAATTAAATTAATTTTTAATTTTTCTTTATAACAAATCAATAAATTTACTTACCTTCAGAGCTTTCTAAGATAAGAAAAGAACAAATTTTAGATAATCAAATACATTAAAAATCTCAATGAACTACATCAAAAATAGGAAAATTATATAAAAGAGTAATTTTTGGCTGGTGAAACTGAAAATATGTAAATAAAATTGTTTATTTTTATGTAATTTATCGGTATTGTATATAAATTATATAATTATATAATAAAGCATATGATAATGTAAATATATATATTTAAATTACATTAAAAAATAAAAGTCCATTATTGTATGAAAAAATTATTAGATAATTATAAAGTATTTTTTCATATAATAATTGACTTATTATGTTTCTCTATTTTAAAATTATAACATTTGCGCAATTTCTTTTCATTCTTTAAAAACAATTTTAATTCTTTTAAAATTAAACAAAATTTTAAAGTTTTTTCTTCATAATTACTGAAAATATTGCGGCAAATAAATGATTTTTACATTATATGAAATATCAAGAAATTCTTATCAATGACGTCAATTTTCAAATGTCTACTCTTAATTAAATTAAGAAACATGTTTCACATGATTTAAACAATATACCTCATTACTGAAGTGGAAGTGAAATTTTTTTCATTTAGCTGTTAATATTTCTTCCTGTCTTTTTCACGATCGTTGATTATTTTTCCATAAATCGATATGAATACATTTTAAACAAAATTTATGAGATTCTTTTCGTACTTACAGAAAAAATTTTGAAAAAGATTTTATGTTCACATATTTTTAAATACTGCTGCTGTTTCCTATGGTATATTTAGTATAAATATAGCTCTGTCTGTATATTTATGCTTAATACATAGACAGAGAAAATTAAAGAAATATACAGAAAAAAACTATATATTTCAAATACAGTTTTATTCTGTATGTTTCTTTAATAAATACAAATTAAGTCCATCCAAATTTGAAATTAATAAATGAATTTTATTAAATGCAAATCTATTTTAATGTATCTCTACATCATCAAGAATGCCAATAACTCAAGACCGCCGGAGTCGTTTATGCTCATTTTAACAGAGGAAAGCATTAGTAAACTAATCAGCACTAGCCTTATTTAGACATTTATATTGAAGTAGAGTGAGTTCGTAATAACGATAGGCTAAATTTTTTTTGTTTTTATCTGATAAACTGTTAATTTCATTATTTTTAGGTAATCCGCTGATGAATTTCAATCATGTTAGAAATTTCAAATAAATAGAATTGAATGAATATATTTAATCGTAATATTTATTTCTAAATATTTGCATTTAATATTAATAACATTAAATCGTTTAATAATAAACTTTATCTTAGTATGATCTCAAGCACATTCTAATTTTTAACACAAATTAACTAATATGCATAAAGTATAGCGCCTAATCAAGATTTCATTCTAACCACGCCATCTCATTCTAATCAAATTTCTCGCTCATCGATTACAAATATTTTATATAGAGAGCTCTAAAAATTAATCGCATATTCATTCATTCTAAATGATCCAAGATTGGTAAGAATTCAAGCTTTTAACTAATAAGTTCATGAAAATCATATGGTCTGAATTAGATGGTAACTTTTTCCGAAGTATTAACTTTGCTGAATTTATAATCAAAATATTGAATTTTAATTCAAATTTTAAAGAACATTAAAAAATGCAGTCTAAAAATTCCACTAACCTTCAATTTCATCATCCATGAAATATTTTACAATCAATGGTTTTGAGGTTCCGTTCATATTCTTCGATTTGATTTTGAAGTAATAAACCTCTCCTGGCTCGAGATTGCTTATTTTTAATCCTTCTTCAAATGGATTTCCTATAACTTGATATGCCCCTCCTTCCTTCTTCTGTTCAACAACGAAAGATTCCGGAGGAGGGCCCATTTCAATTCTGGGTGCTGACCACATCAATAATATGCTCCTTTTGCTCAAGTGCTCTATAGATGGTCGTCTAGGTCTATAAGGAATAACTATAAAACACATTCTATTCTGTAAGTTTAGTTTGTATTTGCAGAATAATATAATTTAATTTCAGAAAAGTAAAATAAAGAGTATGCAGAGCAGTAAAATTATAATATAATAAAAGTATAATTTATATTTCAGAATAATATTACTTTGAGATATTTAAAATAAGGTATTCAGAAAGGGAGATTTTTGGCAGCGCTCAATATTGAGAAATACTGTGCGATACTACAAGGAGTGTTCAAATGAAAATATACGAAACTTCATTGTCTGCATAAAGGAAAACTTTATTCAAATTATACACCATAGACCTGAGCATTGATTCTGTGAACGTTCCCAGTAATTAACGATCTCTTAATTAACAAAGGACTCTTTGTTCCTAGAATTCCAGGAGCCGTGACTCATTCCTTCGCAATCTCCTTAAGTTCGGTGTTCGTGATATACCGCTTCCCTTACAGAGGAGTTTTTAGGGGACCAAACTCATGGAAATCGCAGGGCAATGTTCGGGCTGTAGGGTGAATGGGCGAGCTTCTGGCTTTTAAACCTGGCCAGCTACGGCTCGTGTAGTCCTGGAGACTTGTGGATGCACGTTATCATGGAGCAGAATTGCATCCTCCTAGAATAACCATTACCTTTTCTTTTTGAAGGACCTGCGTAGTCTTTGGAGTTTCTCATTGAAAACAGGGAGTTAATGGTTCTTCTATTCTAAGGAATTCAATAAGTAGCTCAATAGGACAGCACTATTTATAAGAGCTTCTGATCTCTCCTGTGCATGCGGGCTATCATTCATGTTCCTATCGACACCGGAGACTCCAATCGCATCTCTAGATGTCTCGCTACGTTCTCCCTTAGCGGTACGGGCAAATTTGTTAACGGTTACGCTGTTACGATGTTTCGTACCTTTTCATTTGAAAACTCCTTATATTATTGTTCAATATTAAACGGTATTATATAAAATTTTGATTATTATTTAATACTGTACACTATACGTGTAATATTGGTATAGATCCGCTGGATTGAGGTCAGGCCATAAGCAAATTGATTATTAGAAGTTACCTGAATGATAAATAAATAAATTTTTTAAATATAATTTAAATTAATTATAGGTTATTAGAATAATAATTTTTTTCAAGTAGAATTGAATGAATTCCTGTATGTTTCATTACTTTGATTCAGTTATTAGAATACTTATAAACAAAAATTTGCTTCAATAATATTAAGAACAAACGTGTAAGCGTAGCCTCTTTTTAAATCCATTTAGATTATTTAATTGCTTACTTATAATATTCTAGGTAGGATAAAACAATTAATATATAATTACTTTTTAAATTAAAAAATTCTACGTCTAAAAATAGAATATATGTTTGTTATTAAGATTGAAAAGAGAATTTGCGCTTTACAGAACTGATAGTTAGGTCAAGAAGGATATTTAATAACTTTTAAATTATACTTTTAATTAATTAAAAACCAAGCGAAATTTTTATCTCAACAATTAAGAACATTTTGAATTTTTTAATAAGAATTGCAGAAAACATTTTTAGGTAGATTTCATTGAAAGTATATATTTTTTTTTAACTAAAAAAGTTTTGGTTCCAATGAAAGCTATCTAACTAGAGTAAAAGGTTTTTTTTTTTCAATTTTTTATTAATTTTTAAAGGTAGTTTTAAATGCATTTTATATTAATAAATTTTTCAAGGAAATTAACAGTTTTATTTAGGCGATAAATACTTAAATACGGATTTCTTTCATCATTGGAAATGGATTTGAAGACACATTTTCCCACCTTTAGAAGGTTTAATATAAAATATGGGTTCATTAATTTTTTTTCGATTTCGCTGTATTTAAAATTAAGGCTTAATTTCACATGAGAACCTTAATGGAAAAAATTATCAATGAGTCCATTTTAAATTCCGCTGCTTTTTCCTGTTATATAATTAGAATCACATATAAACATGATTAATATAAAAAATTCCTTTACTTAAAATTCTATATATTCAAATACATCGCATGAAAAAATGTGAGAAATGTATGAAGGTAATAGTAGTAATAGTAACTTCACCAAGTTTTCATTTCAGCAACACATTTCATTTATTGTTGCATTATTGCATTTATTTGCATTTCATTTATCTGGGAACTTACACTTCTTAATGAGCCACTCTGGGGCTCTGAAAATCCGTGTACAATTGTGATATTTGAAAGAGCTTCCACAAAGCTAAAGGTTTTTTGCACAATTTCACAGCCAAAGGGTAGGACCGTTTGTTCCTCTGTTAGAAAATTGGGGCTGATGAAATTCAGGCAATTATGGCTGTTACAGTATCTGGCTGATGATTTTGAGAATTTGGAATATTCAAGCTCTTTGATACTTGAAAGACGAATTTTAGTGCTAATAAATTTGGTTTTTGGTAAGGATAATCTTGTTTTTTTTCATTGTTTCTCCCTAACAACAAGTTATCTTATTTAATGCCTTATGATTTCTTTATTTCAAAGAGGGGCATATTGTTTTGAAAAGCTCGCTACAAAAAAAAAACACCCATCAGAGAGAAAAAAGATCAGTGATGGAATAATGATCGTTGACATTAAATTCGGCATCTAATATAAAACCGCAGAATTAAATATTACCAAAAAATATACAATAAACAAAAAGCCCAATAAATAAATTTTACTAACAAATTAATCCGTTTCTGGTACATTCTTTTAACTTGATTTGACTTATTCCTACTGTCATATATTATTAATTTAATTCTTTTGTATTCTCCACCCACTCATCATTAAAACCACGCAAAACTTCCAAAAATTATCACACAATTTTTCATAAGCTTAATATAGTTTAAAGCTATTACCTCTATTCTACGTCTGTTGAAATGCATTATACTTAGAGTTTTATAAACCACAATTTAAAAATATCATTCTGAATAAGATTATTCTCAGAATTTTAGTAATTCCAAGTATATAAGTTTAGTTTTTTTTATTTATATTTTCATATTCATTCTTTTTTATTTATTCATTTAAAAAGTAATTATATCACACTTCTTTATACGATATATGCAGATTAATTATTTGCTTTCTTATTCTATCTGCCCATATGCTATATAACTATTGGGACTTTAATAAATGGACATGTTTTATATGAACGAATATGAAAAAAATAAGTAATTTTCACTAGGACTTACTATCAGTTCTTAATACACAGATGAATTAATTTGAGTAGAAATATAATTTAATTACTTTGATATCAAAATCAAGCTTTTATTTTTTTTACATGAACAAAATTCTTTGTTTTGTTTTGTAACTGTTCATTTATTAGCACTCAATGAGATGCAATTATATCAAGAAATCTTTTAACTATAAATATATACAAATTACAAACCTTTAAGTAAACAAAATTCACTTACGTTTCAAGTTTGCATCCCCTTCTGCAAATAAAAAAATGAAAAATGAAAACAAGTTTAAAACGATACACTATTCAAAAATAAAGTGCATGCAATATAGAAATATCTAAATAAAATTCACTTACGTTTCAAGTTTCCATCATCTTCTTCTAATAAAAAATTAAAAAAACGAAAGAGGTTTAAAATGATGCAATATTCAGAAACAAAATGCATGCAATATAGAAGTATCTAGAATGTGATAAAATGAAAATCTCATAATAACTATCTTCTTTAAAATCACAAGGGTCAGGAATGGTAATCAAGGATTAACTAGAAATATGAGTAAAGATATCACAAGTTAAGAACTAATAAATGGAAAGCTTATATTTACATTGTCATTCTCTCGAGAATGTAGAAAAACAATTTTGCCCTGTAATCTAATGAAATATGCTTATTTAAGCAGTAAATGTGCTCAGAAAAACTGAAACCAAAACTTTGATAATTTTATTGTTCATTACCGGTTATGTCAATGTTTCTCAACCTTTTAGTATCCACGGCCCAATTTTAAATCATAATTTTCATCGCCCCCCCCCCTTACTGAACAACGCATACAATAAAATGCATAAATACTAATGTATTTTGAGTATTTTGGAGCTAATCCAACACTACAGAATTAATTTTAAACTTTACAAATTACAAAGAATACGGAAATTTATTGACATTTTGCAAAACCGATCCTTAGAATTGAGGAAACAAGAATCCTATGCCTTTTTATTGCTCTTGCGTCCCGCCATGTCGGGCATTCTCACGGTTTCGCGAGAAGTTTCGATTTATCTGGAATTTGTCTGGTCAGCTTAAAAGTCAAGTTAGGAACGTGCACAGATGTGAACAAACATTTTCTCAAAAAGTGAAGGAGAAAGTTCTATGACGAAAATTTTAATTCAAGACAATCTCATTCGAGTCGATGCTTCTATCGTTATTGAATCTATTCTGACTGTGTATGTTATATATATTTTCGTGTAATTGCAATTCACCGTATTAAATATTCACGGCAGTAGATTTATGCAGAATCATGGATAAATTTTTAAGCGGGTGTAAGCGAGCATTAGACGATAGACAAGCATCAACAAGTATACAGACGAGCGTGGTTCCAAAAATAAAATCAAGAAAATATTCTCAAGAATACTTAAATTTTGGATTCATTAATACTTAAGTAAATGAAGAAGAAAGGCCCCTGTGTATCATTTGCTCAAAAACGTTGGCGGCAGACAGCATGAAACCTAATAAACTTAAACGACATTTGTAAACGCTTCATAGTGAGTACGTAAACAAACCCAGAGAATTCTTCGAACTAAAATTAAAATCATATGAAAAGCAAAGATCATTGCTTAAAAAAACTTTGTCTGTGAATAAAAAAGCTTTAATTGCCTCTTACAAAGTTTCATATAAAATAGTCAGGTGTAAAAGGCCTCACACCATTAGGGAAGAGCTTATTTTGCCAACCACAATTGAGATTGTAGAAATTATGTTTGGAGATAATTTTGCAAAACAATTGCAGCCTATACCTCTTTCAAATGATGCTATTGTCCGTCGAATTGCTGATATAGCTGAAGATGTAGAGTGTCCGCTTTTGTCGAAGTTACGTGACAAATTGTTTTCAATACAACTCGATAAGGCATCAGATAGTAATAAAGATGCTCATTTCATTGTCTATATTAGATTTTGTGATGATTTGTCAGTAGTAGAAGAATTTCTTTTCTGCAAACCAATGGAACTCAAAGCAACAGCATTCGCATTATTTGCTATCTTAAATGATTTTATGAGCGAGGCAAACATAGAATGGAAAAATTGCGTCAGAATATTCACCGATGGTGCTCATTCTATGTGCGGGAGATTCCAAAGTATTCAAGCACTTGTGAAACAAAAATCGGCACAGTGCGTCTGGACACATTGCATGATCCACAGAGAAGCTTTGACTTCCAAAGAAATGAGTACTGGTTTGAATATTGTGTTAACTACGGTTGTAACCGTAGTAAATTATATAAAAATGAGACCCCTGAAATCAAGAATCTTTTCCGCACTTTGTAAAGACATGGGTGCAGTACATTCAGCGTTACTATTTTATTGCGAGGCAAGATGGTTATCACGAGGGAAATTTTTGCAACGTGTTTATGAATTAGGAGAAGAAATCGCAGTTTTCCTAGAAGAGGAAAACAGACCGGAAGCTGAGAATTTTCGCGATAGTTTATTTGTGATGAAATTGAGCTACATGGTCGACATATTCGAGAAATTAAATAATTTGAATCTTCAACTGCAAGGAAAAAATACACATATATTGGATACGAGTGATAAAGTTAATGCTTTTTGTAGAAAATTGGAATTGTGGAGCAGAAATTTAAAGCAAAAAAACTTAACAATGTTTGCAAATTTGGATGATTGTATTAAAATTTACAAGGATGAAGCACAACATGTAAAAATAGTTTTTGTAACCATTGAAAATCATTTACAAATGCTAGCAAAGAATTTTAAAAAGTACTTTCTTGCTGACGACGAATTGATATTAAGTTACAAGTGGGTGAGGGATCCATTAGAAATTACTTCCGAAGGACTCGCTATTGAAGAGGAAGAAACCTTCATAGACTTCACGGCAAGCGGCGAAACCAAAAGACAATTTAGTAACAAATCACTCTTTGAATTTTTGGCAGGAGTGGATGATGAGTTTTCTGCACTAAAAACAAAGGCATTTCGCATACTTCTAATATTTTCAACATCTTACCTTTGTGAAACTGGATTTTCTGCTGTGGCTTCTTTGAAGACAAAATATAGATCTTAGCTAAGTATAGAAAAAGAACTGACAGTGTCTATTTCTAATATTAAACCCTCCTTCAAAAAACTTTGCTCTACAAGACAGGCCCAAGGAAGTCACTAATAATTATTAAATTTGTTTTTCATTTAGTAAGTTGTTTTGATTTAATAAGTTAATTATTAAATATATGGAAATGTATTTTATTTTGTATGTATGTGCGTTCTTTCCTTTCAGTCACTTAATCAATTTTTTTAAATAACATTTTTTCTTGGATATACTCGCACCCCCCATTAATGTGCTCGCCCCCCTAGGGGGACGCGCCCCACAGGTTGTGAATCACTGGGTTATGCCATTGAGATTGTTGTGTTTGTGCGTCAACAAAAATAAAAAGCAGACAAACTTACAATGAAATGAAATCTTATTGCATTATAAGTAATATTATAAAATTATTATCGACTTATTTACTTTCAAACTCTAATATAGTTTTTAAAAATCTGAAACTTGAAAGGAGTAAGGTTTTGGGATTTATAGCAACAATGACTGTTATCTCCTACTACCATATGTAGAGAATAAAATAAAGTTTAGCTATAAAAAGTGCAGAAATTTCTCTGACGCGAATTTGTACATATTCGGAAGTCCCCGTGAGAAGAAGAGGTACAATAAGACAGAGCATTCAAGAAAGATGGAATGGCCATAAAAAGTCAAAAAAAAAGTTACAACAGAAAAGTTAGTAAATATTGAAATACTTCAACGCGTGAAGAGAAACTTGCAGATTGGGCTTGTTTGTAATTATTTTACTCAAAATACTTTTGAAGGAGATATCTTGTTTATCTAAACGTAGAAAAGTCCATAATTTGTTTCCATAATATTTATACTTTTTGCACGAGAGAATGATATGCTCGATATCATTAATCCTATTACATTCGTGACAGAGGGGATCATTATGGAGGTTAAAATGATTTAACAATCCTGGTGTAATAACTGTTTTGAGGATTAGTCTGGCTACGGTAACATCTTCCCTTCTATTTTTTGACCAGGAAGACAGTGCTTTAATGCTAGGGATATCAGCTAAGGAAATTGATTGTGGTTTGATGCCTCTCTTTCTTGAATCTTCAAATAATATCTTCAGGAGATAACCATTCAATTCAAGGTGTATTTTCGGTAACTTCTTTGACTAAGCGATCCGCAAGCTCGTTCCATATGGTTTAAAAAAAAACAAAGTAAAATATTTCCAAAACATACTATCACTGTATTGCTAATCTGAATTTACAACTATTTACAAAATAGTATTTATAATTATTAAACTACTCTCGAGTTGATTTTGAATTAAATATTAAAGATTTATGTCGCAACAAGATTTTCAGATCTATTTCTTATCTTCAGTTTTTGGATTTTCTCCAGAAAAAGAGTAGAGTTGTTAAATACCACTGAAAATTCTTACCACACGGTGATTGGGGATGCATTTAATAGTAATATAAGCATATTTTTATATATTTGAATAATTATGTTCTTTCAAATGTAATAATAATTTTAAATAGTATAAACCCAGCCTTCTCTCCTACCTTTAATTATTATTTTTAAATTGATAATCAAATTGATAATTAATATATAAAAATAATCTGCTACATAATCTAGGTCCTTATTACTTTGGGCGTATAAAATTTGATTACTGATAATAATTTGAGCCGTTTGGCATCAAGCATAGAAGTAAGGAAACTAATAATGAAAAAAAAAACCTGTTATACAAATCATCGAATCTAGAAAAAATATTCAGGATTCCTGTCAATAAAGAACAAAAAGCTGCTGAGGACAATGAAGAAATTTATCCCTTATCAAGCGTTGACTGTTACGTGCATTCCAATTGATACCGGTGAAGATACAGAAATTAAAACTCATTTGTGTAACCGTTGAATTGATAATAGCGATGATGGGGAATTACATATTAAATATTACTTTTTTGTGCACAGAATAATTTTTATATCATTTTTATAAAAAATTATTTTCCAATTTTTGTCTGAAACAAATTGGGGACAGGAGAAAAGTATTCTAGAATGAAGAAATCAATGAGTTAGGATAGTTTATAAGGAAAATTGAATAAAACGGAAAATAATTTCGTTGAAAAACAATTTATAAAAACAATAGTTTGAAGTATTGACACCTCACATTGCAAAAAAAGTGTGAAGAAATATACAATATGTATTTTTTAATTATATCTATTTTTCTTTTCAAACAAATTTGTTATCGTGATCAGAATTTGAAATATATGTCTGTAATTACCCCAAAATATTTGAGATAACTCAGAAAGCATTTGCTCCGGTGTGGATGCCTTTATAAATGGCTAATTAATAATAAGATAAAGAAATATTTTAGAATTAAAAAGATATTAAAAATCTAAAGCTTCCTAAAATTTATTCTAATTTCAAATTGAAAATTGAAAATTTTTTTTCCAACATTTTCAAAACTCTCCCCTCTCTATTCCACTGTATTGATATTCTTCTTATTCCATAAATGCAACATTAATCTGTAAAGTATAAGTTAAATGTATATGCAGTTTCTTCGTGAGCTGAATTAAGATGTAGAAATGAAGTGTTTAGTAAATTTTTAATCATTTAACATTTCACTGATGGAGAAAATTATATCACTTTAATAATTATTTGGTTTGAGAAATGAAGATAATTTTGATGTATTGTTTGAAATAACACTGTTGAATATGCTTTGCTTTTATACAATATTTTGTAGTATATAATAAATTAAAATAATAATTTTAAATAAAGTTATTAAATACATTCAATGTCGTTACCAGTGAAACTTTAAAAGCGTTTGCTCTTACTATTACTCTAAATGTACTTTAATTATTACACTCTTTTAGAAATAATAATTTTTTTTCACAAAAATAAAAGGGCTTAAAAGGAATATTTTGATCTTTTACCATCAGGTTTTCTGTAACGTAAATCTTCTCTATATATTCCTTCCTGTATTCTGATCTGAAAAGAAAACGTGCTTTAATCATAAATTCAAAGACCTCTTGACTACTAAAACATCTATTTTCAGAAGTATTATGAAATTGAAAGGATAATTTATTTACAAGAAGAAATATGCATTATCTTTTCAAACCTATAAATATAATTGCATTTCTAATACTACTAAGACAAACATCATGTAAAATAGAAATATTCTTCTTATGTACAAACATGAAAAGAAGATTTCCATTTTTCGTGATATGGAGACTGACAAAAGTTGAATGATTAAAGTACATTTTACGAAAGGTGCAGTAACACAATACCATTTAAAGCACATTGTCGTAGCATTATCTCTCCGAAGGTTATGAAAACTGCTGATATTAAAAATATTTACTAAACATAACTCATTATATAAAACATTGCTTATCGCAGCTTCATTCTATTATAATATTCTTTTCTGAATCCCGTGATTTTTACTTTAGATTGTATTTTTCTAAGAAGAATTAAGCAGAAAGATAAGCTTGATGACTTGTAATTATTATGACTTGTAATTCTGCGAATAATTATGACTTGTAATTCTGCGA
>JAPMOQ010061697.1:1349570-1385459 GCA_026543055.1 Argiope trifasciata | reverse complement strand
ACTTGTAATTCTGCGAATAATTATGACTTGTAATTCTGCGAATAATTTGAATTCTTTCTTTTGTTAAATGCATAAATATCCTTTTTTTCAGGTTCTTTCCCCCCATTTTTTTACGAGACAAACCTTTTATTCAAGCACGAATGGCTCCCAAATCATTAACGAACTGTAAAAAAACCAGAAATCAATTTATGTATGGGAACACACGTTTTATTTCAAAGGTACGTCATTTAATAAGTAGACTCTAATCACGAATCTTAATCGTAATACGAAATGCTTGGTAAGCAAAATAATTTTTTCCCCAAAAAGAATCCATGTAATTCATTTCATTCTCTGAATTATAAGAATCCATTCTATGAATTTATAGTAAGTTTTATTCATAGACATACCGACTGAATACCAATGATATTAAAATGTATTTTTTTTAATTTGATAAAATATTCAGCAACAATAAATGAATTTTGAATAATATTTAGCAGGAAATTATGCCTGAATTTTAGA
The DNA here is from genome assembly GCA_026543055.1 of Argiope trifasciata. Taxonomy (NCBI): domain Eukaryota; kingdom Metazoa; phylum Arthropoda; class Arachnida; order Araneae; family Araneidae; genus Argiope; species Argiope trifasciata. The sequence continues at coordinate 1,384,961 of JAPMOQ010061697.1, read as the reverse complement.
TATAAAGTTAAAATGTGGAGTTAAAAACCTGTAGTTTATCAAAAACCATAAGAAAGTACCAAATAATAAGCTGAAAAGGCTTAAAATCTTGAGCGATAAAATATGTAATATTTCGATGAAAAATGTTACATGTAATTAGTGAAATAACATATTATTAATTCTATACAAAATGAAAAAACAACCTTAAAAGGGCTCGTAATATGACAAATGAGACTTTGAAATTCGAAAATCTAAAATATGAATCAAAATAGCAAGAGTTATTGCACAAGTTTCATACGTCAATTTTTTCAAGATTAATTACGTCATTCGCATATTAAAATGTATTACAAGAAAAAAAAACTTGAAAATGAAAAAAAAAATTAAACTTCGGCAAAATCTCAAGTATTAGAGATGAGATAAAGCAATCAAATAAAGTTAATGTTTCAAAGGGAAAGTCATTAATTTAATTTAATTTAAATTAATTTTGAAAAGTTGATTAAATTTAGAGAAACAGTAACACGGACTTAAAATGCATATCATTGAAAATATAAATATTTAAGGTGATGTAAAATTTTCGTAAAATGATATGTTCTAAAAATATGAGGGAGAAAACATAAAACCTTTTTCCGGACCATAGCAGTTTTAAATAAGATAGTTTTTTAAAGTGTTTTTTTTATAAGAAAATAATTTCTCAAAGAGCATGCATGTAAAATTTTGTCTTTTAATTTTATCAATGGATGAGGAATAGTTAAACGTTCGAAAAATAGATACAAATTGGATTTTATATGCATAGATTATTTTATATCAGCATATAAGTGACAATTCATTGCGTTATAAAATTAGTTTTAAACGTTTGGTAATGTAGTACCTAAATGCTAGCTTATAAATATAGCTCGCATATCGTTAATTTTTTTCCTTACATAAATTTATATAGTTATATGTAATTAATTTCTTCATGTGCTCTAGGAGTGCAAGCTACATTTGCATGTTATAAGCAAATCGATAACTTTTGAGCAGTTGGAGGCCGAAGAGAGAAGGCACTTTTGAAATTTTAAAACTATTATTTATTTCAATTCGGGTGGCATAATTTATGTAAAAGAGGCACGGGATAATTTTGTCCACTCCATTTTCTCACTCCACTTTGTCTTTGGCGTCCACTCTCAAGCGATATAAGAGCAGAAGAGAGAAAGAGAATATTTGTCCCGAGTTATTTAAACGAGATTCTGATAGTAATTTATTTCATTATACGTGTCAATTTAAGTAAGGGAATTTAGGGATTTTTTAAAAGAATGTGTTAAGATCAGCAAATTTTCATCTCTTCACTCTGAGTGTAAGGACTTGTCAATGTTAGCAATGCTTCTGTTACAAAGCTTCTGTTGCCTTAATAAAATGATAAAGGCGGAAATATTTTAGAACGAAGTTAATAGGGGTTTAATCAAGATAAAACTATGGATATTAATTAGGACTTTATATTATATATATACCTTATTAAAACAATATGCGATATCTAAAGGTATCAGATAAAATATCCTTTCGATATATCGTTGCAGCTTTTTTCCCCGCTCTCTCTTATTTTATATTTTACCAAACAAACGGAAAGAATAAAATTTCAATTATAAAAACTCGAAATTTGGAAAATCATATTAAATAACCATATTCGAATTACCATAGAAAATATACAGTATATCTTTTTCAAATACGAGCAATTTTGCTTTTCCTATGCATTAATTTTTAAATTTTAATTAAATAGAAATTTATTTCAATTTTATTTTACATTTTATGAAGTTAAATAAATGATAACAAATACAATTTAATATTTTTTAATTGCAGTAAAAAAATTACTAAAGTATTAAGAAGTCTTGAAAAATTAATTTTAATTATTAAAATATCCAGACATACAAATAAAACTATTTAACTAATATGACAAAATATATATGAGTTCATACTTATATAATATCACCAATTTCGGTTTTATAAGCTTGTAAATTAGAATATAACTTGCCATTCAAATTGATAAATCAATATTTCAGGAAAATATTAGCTTTAATACTACTTTGACTTATTTAATAATGATTTAAATAATTCAATGAAAACACATATCGCAACTCTATTATTTTGTAAAATGGATATTCATTACTTATATTAATTTGGTAACAAAGCTAGAAACATTTTTTGATCATCTTACCGAAATTCGCCTCAGCCCTACGGAACTACACACAGACGAAATCCCTAGCCATTGAAATGACATATATCTTTAAACGTCTTTTCCTCAAACAAGGAGTGGGATTTTTCCTATGCTCCGTTACGTACCATTAATTGTATAGCCTCTGGATTGTCCGCTCATTATTACAGTTGATCACTTTAGAAGAGCAGAACATTCATTTCCCTCCCCAAAGCAATTTTCTTGATGGATATGATTTGATATATTTGAAACGAATATGATTATGGTGACAAGTAGTTGAAGATGGGTATCCATATAATATACAAATATGATTAGGGTGACAAGTAGCTGGGGATGAGTGATAACGTAACATACTGGTATGGAAAAATCATATGATGAGAATTTCGATACGATATCGAATAACGATATAGTATACCTTAAGACTGCACGGATTTAGAGGAACCAAAATCACAGGCGAAATGTATATAAACACAACATTGCAGAAAGCAAATCATTAGTTAAAACAGAATAAAAGGCTCAGGGGAAACTTCTGTGATCAATATTTCAAAGAGAAAAATAGCTCAATCTTGACTGAAATGATGGGAAAACTTCTATAAGAAACTCGTACCTTGCCTTCTAATAGAGATACTGCAAAAATTCCTCCATTTTTGAGAATTATTGATTTATCACCAAGTCTTATGATTATAAAATGCAAGTCAAGGATAAAAATGTCTTTTCCCTGATATCGATACAATAACCAATAATATATTTTTAATAGTATCTTCTTTACTATGAGACTTGCTGAGCTAAAAAACAATACTGCAAATTCATAACAATAGTCAGCGTAATCAAAATCAAAAGTTTTAATTTTTATTCATCTTTCGTCTCAAACCTATAGTCAGTAGTCTTTTGCTTGTGTAAAGAAAAGCCTTTAACCTCTGGTTAAAGGCTTAGGCTCACTTCTAAAGCTTATTAACCTCTGGTTAATTAGCTTTAGAAGTGAGTATTGAAGCTCATTGACTTTCATAAAATGAATCCATATTTATTATTAGTAATTATTAAGTCTACTTGTAAAATACAATTTATTGTTAATATAAAATTACTCAACTGATTCTATTAATGAACGTAATTCTGCTTGAAAAGGGTGAAATTGTTATAATAAACCGATTTAAAGATAGCACACTTTAAGAATTAATTTCAGCCTAAATCTATCTGTACAGCTCTCAACTTATAGTTAAAAAAATGGATTCGAATAGTGTAAGGGTTCGATACTTATTCATAGTGTAAGGGTTACGATACATATTTCATGAATAATCAATAGTTGAGAAGGTCATAATTAGATTATGATTATGCCATTAGGCTTAATACAAAATTTTGAGGATAGTTTCATTATTATATGCAAAATTCATTTATTAATTCACAAAATAAATTAATTTCGAAGTGATTATATGTTAATTAATTCTTATAATAATAATATTCAAAGCTTACAACTTTATTGCTGAAATTCTACACATGAATTATATTTTGTTTCTTTGCTTTTTAACTTATTATTGTACTCTTTCCTGATTTTCTTGATAGAACTTTATCAGATGATTCACGAAATGTAGGATTCTTGTTTATTATCAATTGTGAATTTTGTTCCTTTATAAATATTTCGTTTAAAAAACATCAATTTCTTCACTTTTGAATAATTTATTCATGTTTAGCTTTGTTACTGAAATTTACAGACAATTAATTACTTCATTTGAAAAGCGAATTTAAATTGATATAAATTGCTCATGGATAAAACGAATATCAGATTAATGAATCATCGTAATAAATTATTAATATTTTCGTAATTTATAAAAAAGTAACAAGGCTATGCTTTGCAATGCCAAATCTGTCTTATTCCTGATATACACTGATGGAAAAAAATATCCCAACACCAAGAAAAAATTATTGTACAGTAATGAAATTTTAGGAATACATTTGTCTCAGCAACATATTGAATTTATTAAAGTTTCAAGATCCCAGGTAGAGCCATTGGTGAGAAAAGCCATTTAAAATGTGAAATGTTGGTACATTAGTAACCGGTGTAACTGCCAGAAATTTGAATGCAAGCATGCAAACGTGCATGCATTGTGTCGTACAGGTGTCGGATATCAGTTTGTGGGATGGAGTTCCATGCCTGTTGCGCTTGGGCGGTCAATGCAGGGACGATTAATGCTGGTTGTGGATGACGCTGGAGTTTTCGTCCAATGATGTCCCATACGTGCTCGATTGGAGAAAGATCTGGTGATCTAGCAGGCCAAGGCAACATGTCGACACTCTGTAGAGCATGTTGGGTTACAACAGCGGTATGAGGGCGAGCGTTATCCTGTTGGAAAACACCTCCTTGAATGCTGTTCATGAATGGCAGCACAATAGGTTGTATCACTAGACTGACGTACAAATTTGCAGTCAGGGTGCGTGGGATAACTACGAGAGTGCTCCTGCTGTCATACGAAATTGCTCCCCAAACCATAACTCCAGGTGTAGGCCCTGTGTGTCTAGGCTGCAGACAGGTCACTAGCAGGCGTTCACCTGGCCTCCTTCTAACCAACAAACGGCCATCACTACGACCAAGGCAGAACCGACTTTCATCAGAAAACACAACAGATCTCCACTCCGTCCTTCAATGAGCTCTAGCTTGACACCACTGACGTCGCAAACGGCAGTGGTTTGGAGTCAGTGGAATGCACTGTACAGGGCGTCTGGCTCGGAGCTGTCCTCGAAGTAACCGATTTGTAACAGTTCGTTGTGTCACTGTGGTGCCAACTGCAGCTCGAATTTCAGCTGCAGACGCAGTACGATTAGCCACAGCCATACGCCGAATACGACGGTCTTCCCTCTCAGTAGTACCGCGTGGCCGCCCGGAACCTGGTCTTCTTGAGGCAGTACCTTCCCTTGACCACTGCCGCCAATACTGATGCACAGTGGATAATTCCTGCCAAGTCTTTCAGCAATATCGCGGAAAGAAAACCCACCTTCTCGTAGCCCTACAACACGACCTCGTTCAAACTCAGTGAGCTGTTGATAATGGCTTCAACGTATTCTCAGAGACATCCTTAACTTGGGCTTATTGATACCGCTTAAGGCTTATTGATACCGCTTATTTAAAGCAAACCCCATTTGCATGTTCATAGTGTCGCTACTAGCGCCACACTTACGCACGTAGCTCGAAATTTGAATCGACGTCATCTTTCAGATGTATAAACACGCCTACCAAATTTCGTTTATCTAGCACAGCTCCTTCCTAGCGTTGGGATTTTTTTTTCCATCAGTGTATGTTAAACAATCACTTAAAATATGTAAGTAAAACCAGATATTTCGAAACTTTATTTACCTAATTAGTTGAAAGTTAAAGGCATTGAAAGTTAAAGGCATATTTTGGAATAAAGTTTCATATTAGTTGTAACTGTCATTAGATATAGCACATTTCGGAACTTATACTTACTGCCTTTGCCATCTCAGGATCTAAAATCAGAGGTACATTCTCGTCCGATGCCACTTCATCCTTCAAAAACAAAAATGAATTGTAAATTACGTAGAATTTGTTAAATAAACTGAGTTAAAAGCTTGAGTTGAAAACAATTTTACTTCATACAGAGCTTTGTGCAGAAATTTTACTTACTGAACTAGTTTTGCTTTTATTTTCAATTATTGACGAATCCCCGTTAGCTGCTACCCCATCCTTTAAAATAAAATAAAAATACCTTTAAATGGCTGTATGGAGACATTTAATAAAACTGTTGTGATATAAATTCGCATTAGATATCAGTTGTCGTAAGTTTCTGCTTTGTTTAGAAATCGTACATACTGAAAGAGATTTTTTTGATTCTTTAACTGATGAATTTTCGTCAACTGCCTCTTCATCCTGCAAGAAAAAATTAATCTTTAATAACTATACAGAAACAAATTAATTCATGTGTTAAAACAAAAATTTACACTTTTGTTCCATAATTTTGTTTTGTTTGTATTCTAAAATTTCACTTACTGAAAGATCACCGTCTGAAGCTTCCATCTTCTTGTTATTTGAAATTTCATCATTATCGTCTTCATCATCATCATAGTTACTCTCAGCGCTGTCACTCCCTGTTAAAATGCGCTATGAATCATTAGACAGGAGCAAAACACAAGTAAATTTGTTATATGGATTGAAATTTTGACATTTCTAAATAACAGGTCTCTATCTAAATTCAAATATCGAAATTTAGTAACAGTTATCATGCTAAACACTATGTTAGAATGATGATCCCAGTTGAATGACATTTTAGCTCAGATTCATTTCAGTACATCTTTACTTCATTGCTCGTTCATCACATCAGTCACTGTTGACTCACAATATAATCTTTGTTCAGAATGCGTTAGTCATTGTTAACTAATTATACACATTGAAAATAATCTATTGTTTTTTTATATATATTTTAGACTGGAAATCATAAAATAATGCATGTAGTCTTATTCTATGTAACTTTCGTATGCCTAGATTTTCGGTTGTTTGGATATCAAAGAAATCGAATATCGTGATCTGGATTGAAAGGATGCTAAAGCAGGCTAGAGTTTAAAATGTTAATAAGTTGCCAAAAATATCATGCCATTTCAGGAACACTGTTAAAATGATTATGATACATTCATACGACCTTATGTTATCGATTATGTACAAAATTCTTATGTTGAACATTATAATTCCCTATCGAAAAAGGAATCGGGGAATTGATAACGATCATTATAGGATTTTTCGAAACTAAATCATATAGTGTAATGATTATATCTATATTTTAAGCATATTGAAATATAATTTACTGTAAATTAGTGCTTAGTGAAATTATGTTAAATAAATCGATATTGATTTTATAACAAATATATAGTTTTTTTTTAAGTTTCCAATTTTGCAGTTTTTTACAGAATTTTTTAATGTAATTTAAGTTATCTTTTCCTTTATATACTTGATAATTTCACTTTCTATTTCTAGTAGCTAATATTTTGTATTGTTCTTAGTCTCTGAATGAAGTAATCACAGAAAGAAAGAAAGAATCATGTAAGCGAAGTTTAATTAAATAAATGTGATACTGAATATTTCCAAGACATAAAGATACCGTTTGAGACGAAATATATTATATTTCAATTATAATAAGACACAATTGTTCATTTCTTTTTTTTACCAGAAGTTGTAAATTAAATTTGATTTCTTTTAGAATAAACTATACAGTATTCGTTAAATTCTATTTAAAACATTTATTAGTATTTTTCTATTCAAAGATTAGTAACTCACTTTTAAATAATCCCTGTATGCTCAATTTATTGGCACAATTCTCAAAATGTCAGAAATTTTAGAATAAGTTCTACAATACAGTAAATGCTCCTTATTCGCGCTTCCCTCAATCGCGTTTTCATTATTCCTGGAATCAAAAAATGCGACCCAATTCCTATATTCGCGGCTAAAAATTTCTTTGTTCGCGTATCTAATACATACATACATAATAATAAAGAAGAACTGAAGCCACACAAATTGAAGTCATGCTGGAAAAAACTGTGACCTGCTCTGACTGCGGAAAATGACGAAGAATTTGTGCAAGTTCAAACTTTGACTGCAAACATAGCCGAAATCACGAATGGAATAGAACGAGATGGGTTTGAACAGATAGAATCAAATGACATTCAGGAATTGCTTGAATCTCTAGATGAAGATTTGACTGAAACCGACTTGGAGGAAATGTTAAATTCACAGCCCATTGAAGAAGAGGCTTCAACAAGCACTGGAAACGTGACATTTGATTTGAAAAATCTTAGAAAAGGTTTAAGAATGGCAAATGAGCTTTGTGATTTCTTTATGATCCGTCTATGGAACGAAGTCTTATTTTTATTAGGCAAATTGCTAATGCGACTGCTACGTATCAGACTGCATTGAAGGAGCTTTCAAAAACTGCCAAGCAAGAGAAAATGACAAAATTCTTCAAACCATTGCCGAAGTCTTAAGATAATTAATCAAAATATTGAAAAACTTTAATTAAATTGATGTTTTTATGTATTTGTATTTATTATTTTATCACCTAGGATACGTATCCCCTATAATCCCATATAAATTACCATTCCGTATTCACGGTTTCTGTATTCGTAGCATATTTGCGGAACATATACCCCGTGAATAAAGAGCTTTTATTGTATATACAAAATAGATTTCATATACGAATCAAAATCAATGCGAAGAAATTTTGAATAATTTTCTTATTATAATTGTAACTGCAATATTATTTCTTGGACAATAAACTGTGTTTCATTTCTTTCTGCACTGTTTTCTTATCAAGCCTTTAACACGAAATGAAGGCATTTACGACTACGCCTATCTATGATGATTACGATTTCCAATAATATTCTTTACAGATTAAAAAAATTCGTACATGATATTCCTGTTACTCTGTATATTAAATGATACACTACAAATTGCATATATTAAGCTCCCCAAATATTACGTTGTCCTTCTCTTAATTTAGAAGATACGCCAAACAGTACATCCATCACAGGGCGAAGGAAATAATATAATTGAAAGGTTTGTTGCAAAAAAAATTTAGCTCCAATTAGGAGAATTTGGAGTTGCATGTACTATCATGAGGTAAAGTAAAAATATAGTTGTTTGGTACGAGAATGATATAGCTCCGATAATTAATTCTCTCTTTAACTTAAGCGATGGAGCTGTTTGTTTCATTAGTGTGTTGCAATATAGAGGTAGTTCCTAGTACTACCAACGGTTTTCTGAAAACTTGAATAATTGGGGCTATCTTCTTTTTGCAGCTCAGCCTTCAATTATTTTATTGTTGTTTAAATATGAAACAATTCACTAAAATGTAACTAATTTGAATAATTTTATAATTAAAATAATTAATTAAAAAAATTTTGAAGTAGAGACTTTAAATAAAGAAATTTACTAAACTTCTTTCTCTGTATAATCTTCTGTTACAAATAAAAATTACAAATAACTGTTACAAAATTTCAAGTAATGTAACTTTCATATAAATAACAAACAAATCATAAATACAAAAAAAGTCAGAGGATATGCACAAATATAAAAAAACAGCGGATATAATAACCTCTTTTCTGCATTATATTTTAATGTATATTGTTGTTGGGTGTCTAAATTGTAAGTCATAACAAGATATTCAATGTAAAAGTATATTTCAGGAATTTACAAAAATGTGGTGATCATAAAATCTTTAAGGCACATGGTAGCAACATGATAAGCGACTCGTGTTAAATGACAATGATGATTTAATTTGAATAAAATGAATAATTTATTATCAAGCGAAGAATGAATAAAAAGAAACAAATGATATATCCTTCACATCGCCTGTTGCTTTAATCTGCAATTTCACTTAAGATTACGTTTTCACACATTACCACGAATACTACCACTCTAATTAGGAACTCTTCTTCATTATGTGAACGTATGATCCAGTTAGCGCATGCTATGATTTCGAAGCGGTTAGCTATTCTTTTATTCATTTAACTATCATACGTGTAAACCTTAATTACATTTAACAGTAAAAGAAATTTTTCTTTCAAAAACATTACTTTATAATTCATAAAAACTCTTTCGGAGAGAGCATGAGCAGTTCATCTTTCAAAAACATTCATTATGCCGAGGATAAAATGAGCAGCTGTAGATTCAGTAACTAAATAATTGCTCACCATGTTAAAAAGTTTCAGATGATTTGTTAAAATGAAAACTTTTATTATAAAAATAAATTTATCATGATATGCTTTCCATAACTGGTAAAAGAGAAAGGAGACGCTGTTTATCTTTTAAAAATGGTATGTTAAAATTGTTAGTAATTGTTAGTAAATTGTTAGTAATCTAAAAACACATATGGGATTTCGTGAATGCAAGTGAATACAAATAGTTGCCTGCTGTATTATGTCAAATATATATGTAATATATTAGGAAATAAATTCATCAAACATTCATCATCTGTTATATATGCTTTTGACAATGTTGAAAGGCCGGCATTCTACAATATATCTTGGCATTTACTAGAAAAACAAAGCAAAGTATGAAATAGGAAATGCATAATGTACTTTGATATTTTGCTACTCCTTAACGATCTAGAGCATGCACACACTACCCATTTCTACAGGAAACCAACTGTTCCAATTTAATTGTTGAATCATAAAAAATCACATTTAATAAAATTTATGATCAAAAACTTTCACCACATAAACTGGTTTTACTCTGCTACAACTAACCACTCCTAACTCTCGTACTTATTCTTTTCAATATACACCAATATTTTAATGTCTTACCTTCTTCATCATCATCTTCATCGACTTTTCTAAACTGCAAAACTCGTGAACTTTTTCTAAGCTGTGCAACGATAAAAATAATTTTTAGTTAAATTAGAAAAAAAATCTTACTAGGAAAATATTTAGAAATATTATATAATATGTAGTTTTTTCTTTCGAAAAAAGAATGTTTTTTGAAAAAAAAAAAAAAAAAATGTAAAAAACATTAATTATTTTTTACAACAGCAATATGCAAGAGGTGAAATTATTTTATTCAGGAATTATAATTTTATATTTACAACTTATAAAGTTTAAATGCCGACGTCTTGGCATAAAGGTAGCACGTCTCCCCTAGGATCTGGGCGTCCTGGTTGGGGCATGATTGCTCTTTCCTTGTGCTCTATCTGTGAAATGTGTGAAGGAGAGCCTCTACTTAAAAAAGCGGTTGTGCAAGCGAATGTGTGTGCATCTTCATTTGAGCTTCTGCCTTAGGGTACTCAGATGTCTTTACTCTCATCAATGGCTGCATCTCCTTTCTGCGTTAAAGCATGGATACGACATACTCATATAGTTTAAATAAATATTATGTAGTGCCTATGACATATCATATCTTTTCCAGTAACAGGCATCACTAAAATCCTCTTGTGTATTTACCCATGGCATAATTTTTCCATGGAATGAATACAATCTGAGCTATATATATTATAACGAATCTTAGATATATTTCAGTTCAGCATTTTTTGTTTCAGAATTCAAACTGTTATCTGCAGTACTGTTTCCCTGTTCAGCTATTCTCATCGTAAGGAAAACAGTTTTATAGATACTCTTAGTGATGCTGAATGCATGTCAGATTGTGATCCACCTCCTTAATAATAAATTAGGTGACTTTGAAAACAAATTTGCAAGTTCTAGAAAGTACAAGAACTATTTCGATATCCCTATTAAAAGTGGAAATTTAGGCGTTTTTCAAGAAAATTTTACACCTTACTTTTAACTTAAGAAAAGGCAAACGATTACATGAAGAGTCCTTTCTTTGATTAGTGAATCATGGTGTGTCCACAAGTACTACCCTATTTTACGTCTCGGCTATATTTCTGGTACTTGCATTTCGTATAAATGGAGTAAAGTGGGTCCATATCATAGAATAAAGAATCATTTTTCCATTACCAAGCATGACGAGCTCCTTCCATGGTACACTCCTAACAGTATTAGCATTCGTTTTCAATATTACCAAATTTTAGCAAGTAAAACTTTCTTCTAATTCCAAAAATTTAAGAGATAATACGTACACCTGCACAAATTATCTAACTTGTTTAATCGAATGTGATAAATAATACATATAATAGTAATACCATCAAACCGTGAAAACATAATTGCATTTAATCTTTTTAAAGTTTAATATAAATAAATATCTAACATATCCTTTCATATACTTTAAATGAATAGATATTTATGTATTTATCAAAAGTATTAGCGTCGAGAAACTCTTTTCCCTGTTTTTAGCATATTAAACTTGAGATCTTCCTTGCAACCTTTTTAAACCCTTTTTTCAGAATTAATATTATTGATTTTTTTACTCAAAATACTTGTATAAGCTTTGAGACATTCAATAAGCTGGCTTCCAACTGTTTAATAAAGAAATATTTATTTGACTGAATAAATCGTCTTAAACAGGTTTAGTCTAATTACCTTTAAATATTACATGCATTGCTCTTATTGTAACAACAATTTTCTTTTGAATAGATGTACCTGCTTAATTGCTTCATGGATTACGTGCAGTCCAAAATTACTTACCTAATCATTTTCGCACAGAAGATATTCTTTGACATATTTTTAAAATTTGAAATTTATATGTGATCTATCCATATTAATTTGTAAACGTATCTGTATAGCCAATCATGATGTAATTTCTTTAAAATTCGCAACCAGTTCTTGAGCAAAGGTATGCCTTAAAAATAAGGAATTCTGATATTTTATTGAGACCATGTCCAGTTCAACTGTTTAATAATTGCAAAGATTATAATCACAGGAGCATGGAGAGGCGTTACGACTGCAGACTTTATATTTATCTTAAAATAAAATCCATTTGGCATCATTGTGATATGCGGCTAAAATTTCATCCAAACATATGTTTTTTTTATTGTTTAAAGATTTCTCAAGAGACTGATGAAGAAAATGGAGTTAATTCGTTATAGATAATGCGCAATGCTCCATTTTTGGCTACTTCACTATAGTCTAACATATGTGAACATATTTTTAATGTATCGCATCATCAGATGTATTGACGGATGAATTTGACGCAAAAAGTTTAAATGTCAATAAAAAACAACGTAAGTTATTGGTATGTAACTAAAAAGTTCGAAATCGTCTCCTTTTTGGACATCAAATATGTTTTTTTTCAGACTTGGCTTGTCATATGCTCCTATATTCCATTTAGATACAAATTTCAATCCATTCAATTCAATATTCCATTTAGATACAAAGTACAATACAAAGTTCGATCCAAAATCCCAATTGACTTTTATTATTCTCGGACTCTCGTTCAGCCCTCTAGGCCATTTAAAGGAGCAACTCCCTACTCACTCAAGATATATTCCTGCTCTTAAAGAAAATAACCAAGGTCCAAAGGAACAATACTTAATGGATACCAGCACACATCGTTGGTAATGAGAAAGATGATAGCTTGCCAAGGAGGCCCAAGATAGCCCTAAAATCTCATTGAAGCTGATGCATAGCCAACCACAGACTACTTCATATTTCTTCTCAGAATCACTCCATCCTCTGCCCTAAACTGTAACCGAGCTATCTCCACAACCATAGCTAGATTGAGGACTAAACACCTCAAAGGTCTGAAAATATCTCCTGATGGCCATCTAAACTACTACTATCCTCACTTCACAGACACTGAAGTCTCTCGCGACCATATCTTTGATTGCCCTGTCATATTGGCAAAGCTCTTCAGGATTTATCTGAAGCCATAGATATGGCCAGAGCTGTCTCTTACAATTTTGAATCAAACTGATCCTACTACACTACTTTTACTTGTCAAGACAACAACAGATACGAAGTTTAACACCAACGATTTTTTTTTTGAATTTGGACTTAATTTTGTATGTTTCGCTTCTTTAGGCCTGACTATTAAGTACTTATTTCCCCATATTACTTAACTTTAAAATGTCTTACCCAGCTGTCAGCAATACACAGCCAACAGACTTTGCAGAACTTCTCTAACCCACTCAGAAAAGTCAGGATTGGTATCCGTGTTAAATACGGAATTCGAGCAGTTCATAGTTATAACTTTTTTTTTAATTCCAATATGAATAAATTTATAATTTATCAAATAGTAAACAAGGCCTTCAATAAACTCATAATCAGTTAATTCGAGCGGCGAAGCACAACCGTGATGCTTCTGCAAATCGATTGTTAGTTGATTGTTCCGTAACAGAATTTTTTATATTCTCTCACGTAAATATAACTGTCTCACACATATTCATTAGTTGCAATGGGATCTTCATGAGAAAGAATAACGCCAGCTCAAATCGAAATTCGACTGATCTGCCAATACACAGAAAAAAATTAATTTACGTGATTACACCATCGTGAATGCTATTGTTTCATTTTTATAACTATTTGCTACAATTTTTTATTTCAATAAAATTTAAAGATCACTTTTCAGGAAAATGAACTAATGAACTTAAAATTCCCTACACTTTCCCTGATTCTACGGAAATTTTCATATTTCCCTGTATTTTTTTATGATTTTTAAATTCTTTGTATTTTGCTGGGGACGGGGAAATCCGAATATAAGAAACGGTTATTACGTCGAAAATATTTAAGTGAAATGCATATATCCTAAAACAAAAACGAATAATATATTAAATACTTATAGTATATTAAAACTAATATTAATTCTAATAATTTATTAAATGTCTTATAATATTAAATTAAGATATTTAATATATTAAATAAAAGAGAAAAATTAAAGAATATTTTGGATTAGAATTTCGTATTAACAATAACCTGCAATTAATTACCTCTTCGTACTGAAACTACTTACAAAGTGAGATGTTTCTGGATCGACAACTAAAGACGAATCTTCTTCGGATTCCATTTCATACTGCAAAACAAAGCAAAAAATAAGAACACTTTAAATAACACTACAGATATAATGTAGTAAATTGTTTGAGGTAAAAATTCACATCAACAACAGTTTATTATTACATTCCATATTGTTATCAAAATATACGTACTAAAGGAACGACATCTTTATCTAAAAATGCAGATTGATCAGCTTCGTATTCATGTTCAACCTGTGAATCAAAAACTGCTTTTAAATTAGATAATTTAATAAATATTTTAAGATAAAAAATTGTACTGGCCATGTTGTTTATTAAATTACGTTTATTTCTGAAATTTTACTTAAAATATGAGTTTTATTTGGATCTACGTATATTAATCGGTTAACTGTTGCATACCTTCCTACTTGTTTCTGGTCCTCCCTTAGTTGTGCTAATGCTGCTTTCACCTGTACGAAAGGAAATACCAGAAAGAGTGTATTTGGCCATAGCAATCATAAAAGTACTGGATTCTTTTGTCCCTCCTATTGTTGGTACAGGTATTTCTTCTGTCACTTCTTCCTTCAAATATTCAGCTGTAAAAGAAAAGTGATTTAAATTCATTGTGAATGAAATCTGTAAATAACTTAATTTTCATTCTTAAAAGTGCTACTCTTTTAGAGAGCAAAATGATTTAAAGATAGTATATTATATTTAAAATGAATATTGTTACGAGTTTGTAATCTTGCTACCTTGATTGGATAGTTTTATATCGAGGAAAACAGTTTACCAGACAATTCTATCGGTTTAAGTTTCAAATAGATCCTACTTTGGAGAAGAATTTGGCGAAAAACGAATATTTTACTATCTTCAGGAATTTCGACGATATGTCCATTAGGAGACGATGACCTTTCGAGAACCTTCTCTTCCATCTTTCGGGAAACCTTAAAGACCATAAAACCAAGCTGGAGCCAGTCATTTGGAATCAGCTCTAGTTAATATTTGAATGAGTTCTTCCCTTGAGCTCTCCAAGATGCTTAGCATAGTCACGCTGCTTGCTAGACGTGCTGTCGGGTAATGCTTGCGTCTATCTTGCCTGTTTAGTGGTCTATGCATTCGTGCCTTCGTGTTAGTAAACATCGTTGTTACTGAAGCCTGTGTTCGAGATGTTGGGAGTTGATTATGACACCAAATACTCATTACAGCGAATCCATCAAAACAGAATAATCACGTAACAAAATATATATTTCACGATAAAACTCTGAACATAATAAAATTTCAGAAACAGGTTAGGTAAAAAAAAGTCCAACAACTCTTAGAGTAATTACATTTTGGTATAAAAATATAGTAACCTTAATAAAATATTAAGGCACTCTATATGACGGAGCTGATCAACTGTAGCTATCAAATTTGACAGATGTATACTTTAAATGGTATTTGGTACAAGTGTACTTAAATGTATTATTCGAAACTCTTTCTAAAAATTAAAAATATTTGACAGTTTCTGATGTAACTTCCTAAAAGGTTATTAAAGAAAATATCTTTTTAATAACACCAACTGTCCTATAATATTTTTTCTAAATTCTAAAATTTTCAAAAACAAAAAAATTAATAAAAATTTAAAAAAATTTTTTAACTAAATATTTCGTTTCATTATTTCTGTCTCAAATTGACCTCTTGTCGAACATACATTAATAAAAAAACGAAGAAACCGTATATTCTTCAACATGCATAGTTATTGATATGATAGCTGGGAACTAAAGTAAAATTTAAAGAATAGCTAAAAATTTTACCTTATATGTAATTTGCTAGAATTCCAAAATCAGAGATTTTGGTATTTTAAATTTTTTTTAAAGTTAGAATGCAAATAATTTTACAATGGTTTGTCACAGTACTTATATTTTGATTCTATTATTAGAATCTTTATTTCATTAATATTCGAAATTTTTTAAGAATGATAAAAAGAGGAATTTAAAAAAAACTACCTGTATTGATAGGTTATTCCATTCCTTTCTTAAGTTTCATTTTTTTTTTTAAATCTCCACTTTTGGAACTGTTAATATCGTGTAAAAACATGATGTTGTTTTAGTTTGAGGTATTTGAAGTCTTAAAATGGAAGAGATTGTTGATTTATCGCTTTAGAGTTTATTAGAAAATAATGCAGAAGGTTGTGACATTTGGTAATTTATCGCCAACAGAAGTTACAAATTGTATTCCAAATTAAGTATGCGCAGACGTACAAAGAAAATAACTTGAAATTTAGAATAATGAGAAAGTACTTAAATTTCTATAATCAACATATCTGCAATATAGATAGATATGGAATTAAAAGGAAGATTTAATAATTCGTTACAAAAGAAGATCACAGTAGTATATTATTTAAAATATATCAGTACAGTATATATAGAACTTATATACTGTACTTGTTATTTCATTTGAACTTATTTTTTTTAAAAAGCGCAATTTGTCAAAAAAAGATATTTTTACAAAATTAAAAAATTAAGATTTTTATTTAAAACTTACCGTAGGCTACATCACTAATTATATAAAAAGAACAAATCATTGATCAATGTAAGTAGCAACATAAATAAAAAAAATATCATGGTGAAATCCCCATGCCTCTTGCTCATATAGTTTACCAGATATAACGAAAACAATTTGCGCATGCGTAGATTATTCCATCCGGGGAGGAGGTTTTTCAAAAATTCATAGGATTGCTACAGTGCTTTGCTTTTTTTCATCGAGAGAAAGCTTAGGACGCCTTATTTATGCTTTATTCATTGTCTACGCGATTTTGAGTTTCAACCCCCACCCATCCACACTAACCAAAACAAAATTGTATTTTCACAAGATAAAATAGATAAACCGCCAATTTGATGCCTACGTATTTTGAGGCTTCAAAAAGCTTAAACCAAAACAACATTATGTTCCCACATGATAAAAAATTTGATTTGTTGTATTCATATCTACTCGTGTTACATTCATGTTTATTCCATTTAGCATTTTAAATTAATCTTCAAACATATGAACAAATACTTCTCACCTAGCATCTAAACTACTTTAGGTGATTCCGAATCCTTAGTTTTTAAGAAAAGAACCTTTCTTAAGAAAATGAAAATAAATTGCAATTATAATATTATATAAATAAGGTTTCATTTTACCTTTGGGAAGAGCCATGGTAACAGTTGGAATGCCCCTGCCTGTTATGAATAAAATTTTCTTAATAATAGTTCTTAGTAATTTTTAATTAAATAGCAATGTAAAGATTTCATAATTATTCGTATAATAAAATGCAACAAATATCATTCAATCTTTCCTGCTTTTTTAATGTTATAGTCAACTGCACATACATGTTAAGGCATTATTTATTCAAGTTGACATTCATATGCTGGGGTATCATGTACAACAACAGACAAAGCAGTATTTTTCATCGTCTTATCAAATTTTTATTTAATTGAATTTTTTAAAATTTTTAACGCATTATAACAGTAAAACAATGATTTAAAGAATTGACTGATTAATCAAGATGTAAATAAAAAATTTACCATTAAATTGTATAATTAGGCTTCAAAATGATTAAAAACCAGCTACTTTTGGAAAAACACCAGGATTAATGACTGTGCTTGATTTCGAACCTTTAATACATTTTGATATTCACTAATTCTTCACTACCGTATTTTAAGCATGAAATTGTGACGTATATTAAGGTTTGTACCTATATTTAAAACCCAATCTTGATTGAAGAATTGATAGGAAAAATTAATAGCAATTTAATCAAAGATAACATTATTTGTTATTTCCTTAAATGGTATAAATTGTTTTAACTATAACCAAATTATTTAGATGGCAGTAACGTAAGTTACAAGCAGCAAGTTATGATAAAAAATATAAATTTTTAGACTTCTGAGAAAGGATTTATAAGTTATTATTTTATTACAAAAAAATTAGTTTGCATTTTTTAAACACAAAAAATATATGCCTCAATTAAAATATATACATAAAAAATTAGTTTTCGAGAGGCAAATACATATTTATAAATGAATACACTCACGTGTTGTTTCTACTGTCGATGTCGAAACTATTAAGCAGATAATACATTCATAAATAATTTTGGAATGGAGTAATAGTTATATTTATAAAAAATATATAATTTATTAATATAAAATGTAAATATATAAAACATAAAATAAATACATAAATGCACTTTGGACAATAATTTTGTTTTGGGGCAATTCCATTAAAATTTAAAATTCACAATTATATAAAGACTTAAAATTTTGGAAAATAATACTATATATATATATATATATATTTCTGTACAAGGAAACACATTTAATACTGCTTACCAGATTTTGTCGTTTCTTGTGTACTTTCTGTCCCCGCTAAAAGAAGAAGAGTCGAGAAATTTAGCACAAATATCAATATAAATTGGATACTTTAATACATCTAAACTGAATCATTTCTTATCAATTTCCTGAAAAACATAAATTATCCAATCGAATTATCTCTTCAAAATAGCATCGATATACGACTTAATTAGATAAACAGAATGCATGGATTTTAAAAATTATTGAATAACGCAATTTTTGCATTCTGCTTTCTATTACTCAATGAATCAGTTTTTCGATTTATATAATGCTGCCTTCTTCAGCAATTTATATCGAACACCAGTTCTGAGAAGAAGTGTTAATAAATAATAAGGTTACATTGGTGTCCCATTATTTTGTTAATGACTTTATTATTTCTAATTTGGTTCCTCTTGGTGTCTATAAGAAACTCTCTGAATTTGTCTATCCCAAATAGAGCCCTCTATACATAAATTGAATTACTGTGAATAATATGATTTAGCTGTTTGCTAGCCAATCATTTTGTTATTTCAATTTTTGGGGTAAGTGGGGACGGTATTCTACTCAAAACATAAAGGGAAAGGAAATATTGCATGTAAGGCAATTGTTTTTCCAGTTCGTATAGATATTTTCGATATCAGAGAAGCCACTTGTTTTGTTATATTAAACCTGAAAATATTTAATATTACGAACCGTTATTCAAAGTTGACATAATATTCATTATAGTTTTGCTCCCTATAGATATAAGACAATAAGACCGGGCATTGCCATTTATTAAGGGGGAATCATCACTTATAAGTTAAACTATACATTCTTAAACTCTTCGAATTTATTTTATGCTTTAATTAGATTATATATCATATTTGTGTAATTTATTTATATTCCTGTCCTTTTAATAAAAAATGATACTTGAGCTTGAAGTTTTATCAAGTAATTTTTGCCTTTTAAATAATGTACTGTTTTCATGGAGCTTCAAATTTCATCATTAAAAATTCAATAATTTGATTGGTTTCATCATTAAAATTCAATAATTTGATTAATTTCATCATTAAAGTTCAATAATTTGATTTTTTTCAGATATGTTATTATTGCTCAAGAGGTTCGTAAAGTTCAGTGGATCTTGATAATGAAAACATCTGCACGATGTAATTGCCGGTACTCCCGTACCTATTACTATAAATTGACCTGGAATTTCGTGTGAACAGAAATGTTCCTTTTTTCAAATCTAAACTGTGATCTAAAGATGTAATCACACTCCTAGAAGCATGCATTCTAATTTGTATGAAGCAGAATTTACATTCCGAATCTTCCAAGTCTTCCAATTACCAGTATCATTGAGCAATAGAACATTTTACGTAGTGTCAACAAGAGAAAATACTAACTGATTGTCTGCTCTCTTGTCTCAATTAGGTAAAAATTCTTTTCAATAATATGTTTCAACAGAAAATTCAGTTATGTATAAATATATCAATTAGAGACGCGAAGAAATTCGAAAAGTTTGTCATTTGAAATTAACACCTATTCTCAATCAAGAATCAAGGAACAGGTTGTATTTTAACTGTTTGAGGATGTCGCATATTTCCTTTAAAAATACAAATTATTTTTTAACTTACTTGTTTGTTCTTCTGTTCCCGTGCTTTGTGTCTCACCTAAATAAATAAAGTTTTTGAAATTAATTATATGAAATGATGTCAATAAAGTTCACCTTTATAAATCATCACATTTAATTTTTAATAAGTAACTTTCCGATTGTTTGAGTTGAAATCCCTAGCACATATAATGTTAGAATATTCAGTATATTTCATTGATTGCCTTAAAAACCGGTTTCATAGACATTTGATGAATATACCTAATTTACTTATATAATCAGGAAACCCAGATTTCTCTGTTATTTCTAAAACATAAAATTTAGAATTAAAACACATATTGCTTTACAGAATGTTCTAAAAACTGGTTAAAAATTTAAAAATAAGTTCAGGTAAAAGGAACCAAATGCAAAGAGAATTTTTTATCTGAAGTTATTTCTCAGATTTAAGTAAACGAAAAGTATAGGTAAGATAAAATGCAAAATATATACTTGAGGAAAAATAAATTCACAATTTCACCGCTATTTATGCACACTTTCTATTTGCATGAGTGAAGACAAACAACATCGCTATTGAGGAAAAAGTACACTAATTGCTTTTACTGTACTGCAGCCATTATCACATCTATAAACATGCAATGTTCTTATGT
Organism: Argiope trifasciata; assembly: GCA_026543055.1. Classification (NCBI taxonomy): domain Eukaryota; kingdom Metazoa; phylum Arthropoda; class Arachnida; order Araneae; family Araneidae; genus Argiope; species Argiope trifasciata. The sequence goes on along the minus strand of JAPMOQ010061697.1, from coordinate 1,363,890 downwards.
ATGCAGGCCAGTGGTATTGTAAATTTGAATTCCTTTAAATATATTTTACCAGATATAATCTTTTCTGTTACTTATTTATTTGGAAATAAATTTTCCTATCAGAGCATCCTCTTTGAATTTCTTATCCATGCTTAATTACTAAAACTGATTCTTTAATTGCAGCTTGACTTGACTAATTGTAGTTGTAGACTATCTATCATTATATTATATAACTTAAAAAGCTCTGCTACTGTAGAGGTTCCCACAGTATGGGATTATGAGTCAATTTTGGGGATGTCGCGATAAAATTTTGAATGCATATTTTGCTTTACAAAATCACTTAAAATTTTGCCGTCTGCATGTCCCGTAAAAATGTCTTCTCTCGGTACCTGCAGTACTAATTAAGATTACCTTGCTTGTCGCTGGTAGTTTTTGAGGTTATCGGGCCATTATAAACTGTCAGGTTTTATTAGTGATTCTTTATGTACTACACCATTGTTTTGTTGCCGATCATTCAGCGATGCTTTACAAATGACATCACTGTGGTGTTGAGGGCCGTTGAGAGATACTTTTTATACTATACAACTGTGGTATCGCAGAACGACATAGTGTTAAAATGGGGTAAGTGTTATGTTTATTTTACCATATGCCAAAATAAACAGCAAGAAATACGAACTGCTAATATTGAATAACTAAAGAAAAAGAAGAAAAATAAAAGTTCTTTTCAGTGAACATATTACATATATAAAAAGCAGACCTTTTTTCACAAGCGATTCATCTTTCAGGCCAAATGTTGTTGCAGTTTCCAATTTTATTTAAGGTTAGGTTACCATCTAATCAGAAATTAGTTTTTCGCTATGATCACTCAACAATTACTGTGATCCTTAATTTCGAAGCAATTTTTTATCATTTGTGTAAACATTTATTATATGTGAAATTTTCTCTAAAAAAAGTTCTTTTGGGGTCTATAAAAACTACTCCGAAGAATATTATGAACTATTTGACTACAATATTTCACCACAGTCATTTTTTCATTGTTTAAAAATCTGTCAAAAATCAGGCTTTATTATTTTTAATAACTAAACAAAGTTATTTATGTATTAATATGAATTACCTGTGGTACCTGTAGTCTCTGCTGTATCGGAAGTTCCTCCTGTTTCTTTGGAAGACATTGATAACCAGGAAAGTAAGAATAAATTTATCTTTGTAAAAAGGATTTATTAATACTTAATTTATAACTAATATGGAAGTTTTCAAAATTATTTTTCAAACTTTTTTTCTTGTTATTATTTGATGCAACTTACTTGACTGACTAGTTGCTTCAGTTGATCTTGTGTCAGCTGTGTAAGAGATATAATTTTATAATTTTAATAATATTTTTTATTAGTATTATGCTTTTATTATTATTTTTCTTTTTTTCTTAATATATGATATAACTTACCTGATTCATTTGTTGATTCAGTTGATCTTGTGTCAACTGTGTGAGAGATATAATTTTATTATCATTTATTTTACAATTTTAATAATATTTTTATTATTATTATGCAATTTTTTTCAAACTTTTTTTATTTTCCTTTTTTTCTTTTATTTGATATAACTTACCTGACTGACTTGTTGCTTCAGTTGATCCTGTGTCAACTGTGTGAGAGATATAATTTTATTCTTACTTATTTTATATTTTTAATAATATTTTTATTACTATTATGCAATTTTTTTCAAACTTTTTTTATTATTTTCTTTTTTTACTTTTTATATGAAATAACTTACCTGATTGACTTGTTGCTTCAGTTGATCCTGTGTGCGAGAAATAATTTTATTATAATGATGCTTTTTCACTTAAACTTTACATAAAAATATTTTTGATAAAATAATTTTTCTTTTGACTTGACTTTATGTTTCTAAATTGTAACATTTTGAATTTAATATTTAAATTTCAACGTTACTTATACTATTATTAATTGGCAAATATTAAGGATAAAAAGATTCCTGTGGTTGTTATTCTAATGTAATTATTCGCTAGAAATTATTAACCTTATTAAAATAACTCGCAAGAAAATATTATCTTCTTTCAAACTATATTTCATGTGTTTTTATAATGTCTTTGCAGAATCTCAGCTTGCGTCAATGCCTACAAATTATGCTGCTCTAGAAATAAATAATTTTGTCTTATAAGAAAATAATGTAGATATTATTTTCTGTTGATTAGAAACAAGAATGCTTGCGTAAGGGAGAAACTTTTCCATTATGCCCTTCCGAATAATTAAGAATTTCGTTTCATTACATTAAACGGGTGCCAGAAATATAAAATTATCGACTTTAAATTTTGTTTAATTTTGCCAGATTTTTTAAAGCATTAATTTTTTATACTTTCTTGTTATTATTTGATGCAACTAAGTTGACAAACTTGTTGCTTCGGTTGAACCTGTGACAACTATGTAAGAGAATTAATTTTATTACAATTATTCTTATTATAATTATTTATATTAATCATTCCATTACCACAACTCGCTTTTCATATAACAATTTAATCATAATTACAACTGATGTTTGATATCAAAAAATTAAATATTGTGATTAAATATAAATAATGCGTAATAATGTTATTTTGTAACAGTTACTATGTTACATAAATTTTAATACTGTTTATTATAATATACCATTTAATACTGTTTATTCATATACCATTTATATTCGGTTCTAATTTTTTAAAAATTACATGGTTTTACTCTTCAATGATGCTTTAATTATAAGCATTTTATTTCATTAATTGCTTAGAGGCGATTGAAAGAATGTTCCATTAATGGACAGAAAAAGCAATGAGACAAAAGTCTTGAAGACAATTCTAGGACAACATGCATGCATGCATGTAATTGAAAAATTATTATAACTGTTGGAAAGAAAGCATAATTCTGATACTCCAATACATTTATTTAAATGTTTTTAGTAACATTCGGAGCTTTAAGAAAAAAATTATTCATAATTACTCAAAAATTATGATTATAATAAATATTTTAAAATAATTTCATTGTTTTCAGAATATTTTTTATTATAATTTTTACATTACTATTCTTTTTAAAATTTACTGAATTTACTGATAAATGAATTGAATTAGACTAAGATAGCTGGGGACTGCAAACATGGGTTTAAAAATAAAGAAGGAATCAGTTTTAACAATTTATGTTCGTTATTTAAACATTGAACCAAAAAAATGCTGATATTAATAATTACGATCTCAATTTTGTTTTAAAATTTTTAAATATAAACAATAGCAAAATATCCGTATGATATTAATAATTATAGTTCCGATCCTAAATTGGAAATTATGCAACAAATTTTCATATACATATTTCATTTTTTAAGTTTATCAGAGCAGAAGAAAGATTGTTTTTAATTTATTTTTTAACTGCAATAACGAATATAGTTTAGATTCTGTGACTAAAAGATATGAATTGGATCATTTACTGTCGAAAATATTAAGAACATAATTTAAAATGATATAATTAACAAAGGAAGCTGTCCTCTTTGATAAAAGTTCAAACATTTTTATATCACAGATTAAAATAATTGCTATTTTAACTCCGTTACAAAATTTTTAATTAAATAAAAAATATTTCCTATTTATCAGAATTGATGAATCCTTAATATGACAGTAACACAACTGACCATAGTTCAAGAAAAATATCTACAAGTTAGAATTAATAAATAATAAAAAAATTACAAAAATAAGATTTAGTTTTTTTTAAAAGTTTGATACAATATAAAAGTAAGACTGAGTCATGAAAATTGTAAGAAATAGCAATAGTCACAATGAAAGAATTAATGTTGCTCCAGTGTGTCTCACAGGTATGGAATTAAACTTTTTCAAACATGTAAGCTGAAATAAAATTATTCAAAGATGCTATAGTTCAAGGCAAAAAACAAAACAAAACATAATCCTCAACGGCTCAAGGTTTCTACAAATTATTAACTCAATTAGTAAAATAGCATATTCTTCTGTGACTATGTAATTGGATAAGAAAAGCATTTGTGAGATTTATTAGCAAAGAAATCGGGACATTTTTCGTACATGACCCATTTGATTTTGCATTTATAAAATTCAAACTTATGTAATTCGTTCAATTCGAGTTTCGAATACTTATCTGCCAACATAGGAAAGGAGAAAAATCGAAGTATCTGAAGAAATTTACCTGTTGGTGTTGTCACTCCAATTGGGCAATCCTTGTTGTTGCAGATATTTTTTATAACAGTGGCGACTTGCACAATAACTGGTTTGTTCACTGAAATACATTTTTATTATTATTAAATGGCTTCTAATATTTCAGTTTTTAATTAGAGGCACATTTTTATGCTGAGAAATTGTTCGCTGATTAATCTATCCCGCGCATACCAGAGAACTGAAAGTAAAATATTTCGAATTTCCAAAGTAAATTTAATCATCATCGATGTACTTTAAATCTGGATGAATTAGCGTTATACCAAATTTTTCTATTTCATTATATTTTGAATTAGAATTGTTTAAAAACAAAGGCTTCATTCAGATTTGAATTGATTGGTTACTTACAAATTTTCATCAAACTGTACTATAGACTAATACAATTTCTCCCATTTTTAGTATAGGACATCGGTGGGATTGCTTGCCTAATAATAATTTGGAAATATCATATTAAAAAAAATTCCAATGTTTTTCAAAAATTAATAGTGACCTCTAGTGAATGTGAATGCGGTGGCCTTCTACATCCCTGGCCGTTTGACCTACAGCTATTAAATTTGACTTATCTATACTCTGGAAGAAGGAACTGAGCACCACTGATAAGTTCTTTTAACATTTAACATTAGAATTTTAATTAATTAAAATTAAGTTAGTTTTAATGTCCATAAATTTTTCTAACACAAAAAAATTACAATCTGCAAAATAATTATCTTTTCAATGACTCCTATGTAACTGTTTTAAAATCCTTTAATCTAGATTTAACTAACTTTTTTACCTATTTTTATTTCATAGCATTTTCTTTTTTCTGGGAATGAAATCAAAATCGTCTTCAATGTTTCATCGAATGTTTGATAGTATAATGGAAGAGCAATACTCCATAGTTTAAATGAGTGGAAAAGCAAGATACTTCAATAAATATGAATTTAAACAAAATGCATTTTTTTTTAATTAAAACCTTCGGATATGCCTTCAAATATTTTTATAGTATTCTTTACAGACATACAGAATTCTGCTAAAAAGAATCTTTTTTCCAGTTTCAGTAGTTTCACTAGTAACGAGCCAGCAACCAATATCGACATTTTTTCTCAACCTTAAATTTTAAGAATCATCAACTTCTAAGGAATAAGTATTGAATGTTTTTGTTCTGTCGGTTATGGCTTTCTTTTGGCACTGTAATTCATTTACAGTTTAAAAAATGAAAATATTTTCATGTAAGAAAGGTATTATAGGCACAGATGTCTGAAGTTTTTTAAAGAAGTGATTGAAGAATATTGGCGATATAAGAAAAGCATATTTTAAAATCAACCTATTTTGAAAAACATTTATAATACTATAACTCGTGGCACATCCAGAAAATATTTTTTTATTGAAATCTATGTATTTTTTATGTTACGAAAAACTTTTAGAGTACTTTCGAAAACACTAATACTTTCTACCCAGAGAAGAAACCAAAAATAGAATCGGCATATCTAACAGGACTATCTAAATATTCCATGCATATTGGGTGTAGAATAATATCTACTTTCCATTCAGTAGATTTATCTTGATACTGAAACATTCAATGTATAGATGCATTGAATTTTATTAAACAATTTGTTAGTCCATTTAATTAGTTTACAAAATATATTACTGTTCCAGAATTTTATTACATTTGATTTTTCTCTGAGAGTTTGTATAATTTTGCTAATGAATGTAATGTTTCCTTTTGCCTACTTATTTATTTTACATTTTTTTCTTTCTTTATAAGTGTTAACTTGAAACCACCAAAACTTGAGTACCAAAATCATTAAATTGATCACTGATCTTAACTGAAAAATATTTTGATTGTGAAATGAAGTTGAAATTCCAATTTTATTCCTGTTCTACCATACGTAAGACTTAAATTAACCGACATTGAAGTCCTTCTCTAGTTTGGAGAAAAGAGTTATAATACCTGGAACTAAGCTCGAATCAATCATGTATAAGAAAAAAATATTTATATGATATTTATATGTGCTTAAATACCAAAATTATTACTTTTTATCATTAAAACTCATGTTAGGTTTGTGACAAAAACAACTGCATCTGAAAGTTTTAGGAAATTTGAAAAACTCAAGCATTATAAAAGAACTGCCCATGTAATTGTTGAAATTTACTATGCATTAAGTATCTTATAACAGATTATTTAAATAGATATCTAAATGAAATCCTTATCGATTTTATAGCCGATTTAAAAACGACTATGTAGCTTTGTTACTTCAACTATGTAAAAGACGACTATGTTATTTTAAAAACTTACAAAATATAAATTATAAAAAAATAATAATAATTTTATTGTTCGTATTCAAAAATGATTACAGTTGAAACATTGTTAAAACGAAAAATGCCTGCAGTATTTTATTCTGAATCATACAAATTCATCATAATTTGTTAGAGAGTGAACAAATTGGGAACGTCTTTGACTGTTTAGTTGTCAAATCATTTTTAATGTCAAATTTTTTTAATGGATGAAAGTGTATATTATGGTAGGAAATCTGAAAATATAAGGAAACAATAAAAAACACGTTTTTATAAAATAGTGTATAACTTGGGAAGAAATATAGCTGGAATTGTATACTCCTTTTATTTATAAACAAACCATGTCTACCTGAACTGTTAAAAGTTTGTTAAATGTTACTGTTCAATGTGTGTTTGAAGATGTTGTACCTAAATCAAAAAATATGGAATAGTCTTTTGTTTCTTTAATTTCTACTTTGATTAGTTAGTGTAGTAATATAATGTGGAAATATAATGGACAAAATGCTTTAATTCTATGACGGAAAATCAAGGAATAAAAATAAAAGGAATAAAATAATAATAAAAGGAATTTAAAATGACACTGATTCCATAAATACAAGTAGGATTTGAAATTTGCAGAATTCCATTTAATACTTAGCATTGCATTATTAATTATTGCTAAAATTTCGAAAAACATAATAGAAAATGTATTTGCCGTTCTAATCATATATGTAAGAGATAATTGCAAGTAAAATTATAAAATATTACATACCGGTTGTTGTAGTAAGTGGAGCTTCTTTTTTCCGTCTTATAAGCCTTTCTAAACTTGTTAAATGTCGAGTGAATCTTCCTGCATTTTATAGGAAATAAATTTCACACAAATAAAAATTCATAACATTTATACTTTGTAATAAGTTAAATTTGCAATTTTTGCAGCTTTATTCTGCTTTTGAATGTTTGTTTTTCTTGTTATAGTAATAAAAGCAAGCATGTTAAATAAATAAAAATCTATTATTCGTTTCAATGTAAACACTGCTGACCTACAGACACACAGATTTAGGAATTTTAATTAGAATATTGACTTTCGGTAGTGTCAAAGTACATCCCTCTATTCTCCAGAAATGAGTTTTAAAGTTTGAAGGCGAATACACCTCAGAATTCTAATATTGATTTAGAATGAATCTGACATAACTTTGTATTGCCCTCATATTTTGTTAAACATAAGAAGGTAAGCATTAATTCATATATTGTAATTTAACGGGTTTGAGTATCATTTAACAGAATTAATATTTAACTAATATTGTTGTAGTTAGCAATTATTTATTGATGAACATAAAACGATTTTTTAATTAAAAAACAGTTAATTTTTAGTTAAAAATATTATAACTATATATAAAATTCCAAACCCAGAATTCCTCACTAAAATACATACTTTTTTTAGAGACGTTCGATGTAAAACTCGTTTAGTAAAAAAACTTTCCCTTCATTTATTGTATTTTTAATTTTGGTCTGCAATACTCATTAAATATGTATGATAAAAATACGTAATGAGATGAATTTCATCTTACCAATCATTTCATGTTCTTTAGATTCATCTACTGTTTCAGGGATTTTTTTGTTTCGCTTAAAAGTATCAAAGACTTGGGAGAACATTTCATTATTTTCATTTACTCGTTCTCTTGCTCCCTAAAATATTTATTATCATGATTGAATTAATTGGTCTTGGAAATTATAAAGTCAAATTTTAAAAATATGAATTCAGGTTAGAATTAATTTTTAAAAAACAGAAAAGAGTGTTAGAATTATTTAAGTGATTATTTCTAATGCTCAAAGATGTCATATTTTTAAAACAACTATTCTAAAGACTAATTCCTAGGTATGGTGTACCAAAAAATGGGACAAACGTTTATTTCCATAATAATTGCAATCATATACACTTCCAAATGAAGTTTTCATCAAATAAGTAATCATATTGGTTTATTTTTTTAATACTCTACAAAGGATGATAATAAAAAGTTACAAAACAAAATTTTGATGCTGCCTCCTTAGTGAAATTGAGTCTCTGTACAAATTTTTTTTCTACTCTCATCTGAAAGGAAAAACGCTTCTGTCTGTATAGTTTGGAGAGATTTAAGCCAAATTTATAGTCTAGATCATTTTATTTAGATATTTCTGACAGATTTCTTAGCTAGATATTCGTTGTTATTTTTATAGATCATGGAATATAACGGAAGAATTATTGAAAAGGTTGATGATGAAGTATTTAATGATTTTGATTTGTTTTTTTTTAAATAAAAGACCAGAGAAAAATCCTCATTGTTAGTTGTTAAAAATGTTCAAAATGAGCACTTTAGACATCTATACAAACATGAATTCTTTTAACAATGCTTTTCAATATATGATCGAATTCGTCACATACAGATAGGCTTTCTGAGTTCTTCGACAAAGATCAACAGAGCGTGTTTTGCTGAAGAAAATTCATTCTTTAGCTGAGATATAATGGTAATCAAAACTAACTAAATGTATATGCCTTCATTCAGCATATTATGGTACAAACTGGAATTCATTGAGCGCTTTTCCCCTGTTGGTTCCACATGAAGGAAGAAAGAACATATTCAGTATTCCGAGCAGAGATCATTTAATTTCTCTTCTTGTAGGAAAGTTTTTATTTTAATTGCAGTAGTCATATATATTTGAAGCAGTATATCAAAGTATTTGTATAAGCTAATTCCAAAGTATGATGGTTCTAGTTTGAATGTCTATGAATACACTTTGATAATTCCAAATATTGCTATTTAATGATGTTTCATTTCATTTTCAAAGTTTAAAACTTTGAAATTACTTCTTTTCACTATAATTTATACTTTTGATTCTCATAAAATAAAATTGATTAAATTGCATAAGCAATCTTTTTTCTTTATTCTCATAATCAATACCCAGTCTCTTAGACTAATTCTGTATTAAACGAAGATTTGAAATCGAATGAGATATAAAAATAATATAATTATTAAAAATCAGATGAGAATCGGTGAGAACCTTATATATAATCGGTAATTATAATATAATAATAATTAGATAAAATCGAAATAATTTAAACTTTTATTGAATATCGAACTAAAAATTAATAAAAGCTAAACAGATCAAATTTTAATAAAAAAATCTATGTAAGGATAGCTTTCATAATCTATTTGAACATTTTTGCTTTAGAAATGAGCAATCAAAATGTGCTTTTTCAGAAATAAACGAGAGATTATTAACTCTTTTAGTTACAGAGTATTAATTGGCACTAATAGGTAATTTTACATATGTATCTGCAATGTAATTATTTTATATACATAGATCTATAGCTTTTATAGATGTATTTTTATGCTTGGTAAAAGAATTATTGTTAATGCAATGTAAAACTGATTTATTGATTTTTAAACTTAACTGAATTATTATTATCAAACCCAAATAAAAAAATTTATAAAACTTACAGAACCTCTGTTAGATATTTGTAGGTGGTTTTCTATTTCTTTCGTAGTTTTCTTTTGGTCTTCCGTAATTAGACAAATGTCATCTCTTTCACTCGCAAATGCTCTCATTACTAGTTCTGAAATGGGTTTTAGAGTACTGATCTTCTTTTCTGACTGCATTTCATTTGATGTATTTAAAATTTGATGGAATGTAATCGGTTTAGAATGAGCAGGTCTTATTCCTTTCATTCTTTCATCTGCTTTAAAAAGGAGTTGAAACAGGCTATTACTTATCAGCTTATCAGACAAACTCCTTTTAATCCTCTCCTTATTCATAGCAATGTCAGATTCGACCAGGTGAATCACTGAAAAATAAATATTTTCATTTAAACATATTTTTCAAGTAATAAATAAAAAATAACACTCAGAATAAATAAATATTTATCAGCTTATAAATATTTGTCAAATTATTAACAAATAATTAGCATTATGAATAGTAGGAATAAAATTCTAAAAATCCAAAAAATGGCGGGATTCGACATTGAAGGAAAGTGGACTACATTTTCGCTTAATATTCAAAAATAAATAAGAATTTTCCAAACTGATTTTTGAAAAAAGTTTGGACATCACAAATATCAAAAATTCGTTCATAAACTAATATTTTTACTATGTATTACAGAAAACTGTCTTTGCGTTTTAATAGCTTTAATTTGTACAAAAGGATTATTATAAGTGATTTGATTCAATGATAAAATATTTAATATGTATTGTTTATTGATAAGGTGAAAATAATCTAAGATTTTTCTATAAATATTATATGTTTATGTTTGGTAATAAAATTCATCTAATAGAAAAATTAATATCTGCCTTATTAAAGTAAAATACGTAAATTAAAAAAAATAGTTACAAAAAGCAAAAGAAAATACTGGTTATATATGAAAACACACAAATACACAGAAAAGCAGTCTCAGATCTACATTACTTCTATTAGAATGGCATGACTTAGAAATCTTTCATTGATCATCATTGGCTGTCTTAATGTAAATATAAATGTCATCAAATAAGTGTTATACAGAACATTATAATTAACATTAACATAAAAATATTCCAATAGTTTGAATTCATATCAAAAACGTTTTTATTATATGTGAATGAATTTGGGTAGATATAAATATTAGAATTTTTCTTAATGCAGTTTTCTTTCTAAAAATCTTCTTTCCAATTGCTACAAATCCGGAAAAGCAGTTTTAGGATTAAACTAATGTAATGCAAGAACGTATTTGCTCTTTCTTATTTGGTGCTTATAACAATTTAGTTCTGAAATTTCTCATTCTCTTGAGCTGAAAAATATATCAATTTTCAAAACTCTCTTAGTTAAAAACATGGAACACCTTTTAAATATTGAATAAAAGCTTTGTAACAATCTCAGGTTTACAGGGTATAGTAATTAGGATTTCCCTATTCAGAGTTGTCAATAACTGAAAAGAAGGAAATTTGTGATCAAATAAATAAGTTATAAAACTAGATAAAAGCACTTAATTAATAAAAATATTTTTAATAAAGGAAATTTAAGTTAAAATAATTTATTAAAGTGATATAGTAATTGTAACATAATTACAAACATCTGCAAAGAATTGATTTTTTGTGAGCTTGTACAACGGTTTTGAATTTATGATATCACATCTTATGTATTGAATGGTTTTTATGAGAATTTAACGCTGATTTCACATCTCCTTTTCTACAAAAAATTCAGAAATTTCTAATAAGTACAGTTGCTGTTACAAGTCTCAGAATAAAAGATAAAATCTGAAGAAACAAGATTATTGTCAGTTTTCTGGATGAGGAAACAAAAACATTTTTCTATAGAAATAATAGATATTAGTATTCAAGTAGAGCAGGATGGAGATTTCAGGTCCCAGCGCGCAAAAAGCTATATAGAGATAGTAAAGAAGATTATTGTTCAAATAAAGGAAGATGGAACTCCAAATATCCAATCCAGCACCAGTATCTGAAAAAAGTCAAGGAGTTAAATTTTACAATAACTGCGTCACAATGGAATTATTCTTTTATTTAATGGACTCTTTGATGGCGTAAATTGGAACTAAATATTTTTCATTCTTCTATTAACATATTCAAAGCTTCACATATTTTTGAGGAATAGTTACGGTTATAGATAGCTCTGAACAATTGAGTTTTAATCATCGTACCCTGTATATTAGTTTCAAAAACTTCACAATTTTGAAACTTTTTATCATCATCGATAAACTTAATTCCAAAATGTATGTTAATAAAAATGTCTAAAGAATTCCAACGTCAAACAGATGTAATGGCCTACTAAATATATATTAAACAAATTTAATAACAAATATATGTGTTGAGGCATTTGTATCATTCTAACACCTAATAAAAGAAATTAAATTCATAAAAATATAAATTTAAGAATAGCAGCGTATGCTGTTTGTAAGTTCTGGAAACAAATAGAAAGTTATAAGATGCTTATCACATGGACTGCAACCATTTTATTGTATTTATATTCAGGTTCTCAGTTACACCTATCTCAATTCAACTATTATTTAAGTGTAACTGGGATCTGCAATGGGAAAAGTGAATACTATAGTGCTGTGAAGGAAGGAAATGATGACAGTATTTTTTAATGATAAAATTAAAAACAAAATGACAGCATACAAAAACTATTGTGTCTTGTCAAAAGGATTTGTTGATTAATACGTTTCAATTTCCCTGTCGAAAGCGGTAAAGTTTGGAATAAAATTATTCTCTTGTTCACCAAATTTTTTCAACTCTTATTAGGTAGCATCTGATACTTTTAAATCGATGAAGCGAACTGTTTTATTGCGCAAAAAGATGAAAGTCAAATGTGTACTGACTAGGTCCTTTTCACATGGATAAATATTAACTGAATGAATAAAAAAAATTGTTATAGAAAAAAATCTTCTTATATTAATAAAAAATAGCTACTTGCATTGATCATTTGTTATTACTTACTTCGTTAACATTCGTTTTATTCGTTAAAACAGAAAGACAGAGTAAATAAAAATATAATAATAAAAAGAACCCATTCCTTAATCAGGAAATCTCTAATTATAAATGATTCCATAATAGTACCAATCCTTTTGTTATAAGAGGGCACAAGATATTTCTTAAATATAAATAAGAAAATTATAGGCTAACTCAGATTTAAAAAAAGTAGAGAAAATACTTAGATTCTTCATGAGTCAGGACATTGTAAAAGAGTCAAACTAATTAGGAAAGAGCAATCTCAGTAATTTTAAATCATCATTAAGGACCTGCGCAGAAAATAATTACAACTATATTGAGTGATTTTGCTCTTAGGTTTACGAAATAAACAGATAGTAAACTGAATAGCAAATCAGAGAAAAAAACTCTTTTTGATTAAAATAGATACTGGCAAGACAGAATGCCAGTAACAATATAATAATAAAATGAAACTAATTCTTATTCTGGAATCCTCTAATAAAGATATCACTAATTGTTCCATAATAGTATCAAATATTTCATGGTAAAAAAGATTAATTTCTAAGAAGAAAATGCCAAGCAATCTCAGATATAAACTAAACATAGAAAAAATACTCAGATTCTTCATTATAAAATAGTCATATTAATTAAGAAAGCAAAAAATCTGAGGAATTTTCTATATTAAATCATCATTGATTACCTGCACAAAAAATATCTACATTCATATTGATTGATTTTGCACTGAGAGTTGCAAAGAAAATCAGATAAGTGAGAAACTGCATAGCGAATCAAAGAAAATTAAAAATTAATAATTAGCCAAAACAACAAAAGAGACATAATATACTGAAATGAAATTAATTTTTAATCTAAAATTATCTTACTAATTAATCATAAAACGATCAATGATTGTCTGAAATATTTTATCATAAAAGGATAAAAAATATTTTGTAATTATAAATTACAAATTAATATGCAATCTCATGAAAAAGTAGAGAAATAACTTGGATTCTTCATGAATAAGTTCACGGATAATCAATCACGGACTAGTTTGGAAATACCCATTTTAGGAATTTTTTATTTTATACAATCATAAATCGCCTGCACTTTAAATTATTACAGTTGATTATTATTAAATTGATTGATTTAGAAACTGAGATCAAAATTGATTTTGTTGTCTCAGAGAACGGTGCCTTGATAATGTTGCCATTTTCTCAGAAAGCTTGCAATTTTTAAAAATAATTACAGTTTATTTCACGATAAATTTATAGAATGCGACGCTTTAAGGCTGATGTCCTTATAAACTTTCTATATGAAACCTATTATTTTTATCTGTGGCGCAATTGTATTATTTTATTGCAAAGCGCAACATACTGAGCCATGATGAACGATGGTTCATCACAAGCTTTATATATATATATATATATAT
>JAPMOQ010061697.1:1307429-1344570 GCA_026543055.1 Argiope trifasciata | reverse complement strand
ATTTCCAAAGGAAAAACTACAACAGCAGACGATAGATAATTGAAAAGCTATATAGTGAAAACTGACTCCAAAATAAAACTGCATTAGCAGACGATAGATATTGGAAAAACTATACTGTGATAGCCAACTCCAAAATAAAACTACATTAGCAAATGATAGATATTTCAAAAGCTATACTGTGAAAACCAACTCCAAAATAAAAAAAAGGATTAATTGCTAATTTGTTATGTAAGCATTTTGAGGCTTCAACAATTAGTTGCATTCAAATCGCTTCAAAAACTTCAAGACGAAACATCTTACACGTGATAGTAAGGGTATCGACGATGTGTTATTACTCGTAGAGTAGAATTCGGATTCAAGATTATACTCCTTGAATTGAACGATATTTAATGAAATTCTAGTAGTTTTTTCAGAATGAAAGCTGATCAGAAGAGATATGAATATGAGAACAGTTATCTAAGTTCAGTAAAAATCAAATTACACAAGAAGTATATGCATTTAAAACAAACAAACAATTTCTTTTATTATATTGAACTATACAGCCATTTCAATCTAAACGGTGAATGTACTTAAAATGCACGTTAATATTAAATGCTTATTTTATCTTTTAGAAGCAAGTAAAATTTCAGTATTCGAGAAATTCATGATAATTTCGGTTTAAATGTACATACCATCCATAACGCCAATAAAATAAAAATAAAAAATATATGATGAGAGGTTAAAAAGCTCCAATTCAAAAATTGATCTTCTTTTTTTCTAATTTGCATAGTTAAAATTTAGAAGAGTCGTGTCAGATAATAGATTTTCACATACACGTAATATGCGATGTGAATAATAAAATCATCATTCACAACTCTTTTTAAATAAATAATAAGAGCAGTTACAAAAGGCAATTTAAATTCTTTAATTATAGATTTAATTCAGTTAAACTTAGATATTAATCGCACAGAAAGGACTTAAGGCCTTTCACTGGGGTTTTTTTAATATTCAATTAGTAAAGTTGGGTGAAATCATGTTTTTAAACATATACAAGTTGTATACACTGTCGAAATTTTGCTCGAAGTATATCACTAATTTCTATGTCCCAAACTATATTTACACATATACATCACAAAAATATAACAATATGGCGATTATATATATGACACAAAATGAAACACATTAAGTTTGTCGAAGAAATTTCAAATTTCTTTTTCATTTTCTGTTTGAATATGATTGCACGGTATTTCTGTTGGTTGCTGTCAATTTTTAAGATAAATGATAAATATATTTTTTAAATTTTATGGAGGTCTTTATGAATTCTGCATTTAAAAAAATTATATTCAATGACATATTTTTTTTCAACTAAAAATTACAAGTTAAAGAGAATAATTGAAATAAATGGGTAGATTCGAAATTAGAAACGAAATAATAAAAAACAGTGAATGCTTTGGTTCATTACGGCTATGAATTGTTGCACTTAATGATATATGAGGCACTATATGAGGTTATGAATTATTGCACTTAATATATATAATATGCGATAAAATCATTATTTATAGACGTACTCCTATAAATGAACTAAGCAGTTACCAAATCTGATATAAGAACACTGATTTCCTTGAGTTAACTTTTTTAAAGTTGCCATCAAGCCTTCTCAAATTTTTTTAATAGTTTGACTCTTCAATTAATTTTATTAATATTCTTTTAATTACCGATGGAATTGTTAATCTATTAAATTTTCACAAAGTTATAATAAACTATGAAACATTTCTTTATTGAAAAAAAATATATCCTCACGTTAATTACTTTATAAATTATGTTTCATGAAAAGTACTTACATCATATTTTCTTTCTAAAGTATCTTATCTATATTACTTTTTAAATGAGCAGAAAGCTGACGAATAATTTATTCACTCCTTTTTAATGCATCGAAGTTCACCATTGTTCAATGAACATTTATTCTAAAATTCAATCACTCTCCTCTATGGTATCTGAAAAAAATATTTAAGAAACTTTACTAAATGATACTGAAAACTTTTCATATGAGAGATATAAAGAATGATAACAACAAATAATAATATAGACAGTTTAGAAAATATGTTGGTACATCTTTATGATTTTAGATTTAAGATAACGCTGATTTCTGATATGAAGGTTTTTTTTTTTTAACTTTTGGATTGAACCACGAAAATTCTATAAACCCATTTCTTTATTGGATTCTTTGTTTAACGTATTTCTCCTAATTTGAAAGTAAGTAAGTCTTCTCCTTAGCTAGACCCTATTTAGTAACATAGATGTTTTCGCTCAAGTAATATGAAGGAAAGTTAAAATACTGTATGGAATAACAATAAAACTTGAAAAACAAATTTGAATGCCTTCGACATTAAGTTTTGTTCTAATCTAGATTTCTTAAATATTAGAAACATTCATAAACTGTAATTACATTATCATCAGTTTCTATCAAAATCAATCCAGAAACAATGTAGATTTTGCAACAAACTTTACCTTTTTGGGAATACTTTCTAAGGATATTTGAAGCTGAAAAGCATTATAAAATATTGAGATAGAACTGTTTTTCAATACAATGAAGAAATCCATTAATATGATAAAAAGCATATATTCTGGTAGCACAAAATTTAATATAATAATGATAAAAATATGTCAATTAAAAATATTAAAAACTATGAGAATAAAACTAAAGAATATTCCAAAAGAAAAAAAAAAGAAAATTATAGATGGGGCCTAACAAATTTATTCCATGGCTAAAATTATATATATTTCCAAGAATATTTCTTCTTCAAAATAAACAGTATGCAGACTATTCTTTTTCTTCTTTCATTTTCTATAATTTAATTTAGAAAAAATATGATACAAATGATGCCATAGTAAAAGAAAAATGCATTAAACTCTAATTTATTTTTGTAACTAATGAAATTCATAGTTTTGCTGCATGAATATTTTGGTAAAGTTTGAATTAATTTCTTAACTTAACTAAATAGATATTTAAACACTTTAACTACCCCTTAAAAATATTCAGTTAAATGAAGGTAAAATGATACTTTGATTACAGGAAATAACTTCCAGAAAATTAAATTCATAGTTAAAGGAAGAATAATTTAATGATAAGAAATTTTTTCCGCAATATTTTTTTGCATAATTAGTTTATAAATTATGAATTTTTCTTGTATCAGAGCTTTAGTCTATAAAATATGATTTGTAAACGTAGAAAGGATAAAATAGTTTTAATGATCAATGAAAAAATAAATCTGACATCCAAGATTATATTAAATTAAAATAAATCAAAATTTTATTTCTGCTTTCTTATGATTAGTCTGAAGTGATTCAAATATACATTTGTTATATATTCCGAGACAAAAGAATTTTAAAAATATTTAATGGCAGCCCTATTTGTAGAATTTCAGAATTTGCTACATTCTTTATATCTTTTGATAACTTAAGATGAAGTAAAAAGTTTCATAATCATTGCATTTTAATAAAAGTAATAAATAAAGAACATTTAAAATTTTAAGAATGTATTAGAAAATTGATGTTCAAATCACATATGGGTCCTCACTTTAGTGGGGAAAGACTACGAGACGAATTTGTAAATCTCTAATATTTTATTAAGCCACTTACTGTTTGCAATGTCCACAGTTGATGGTATTATTCCTGCAGAACTTCTATCAACAGTATCTTCCAAGTGATGATCCCGGATATTTATACCAGTGAGAGTGGAGTCTTCTTCACTTCGTTTGCATAAATTTGCAAATGGGAGCTGACGCCACAGGAGCATGGCACATCTCCCATTCATATAACAATTATAATAATAATAATATATAATATCATTGGAAGTAACTACGATAAAATATCTAGTAAATTTTCGTTTATTGTTACGTTATTTATAACACAGCTAAACTGTTAAATATTTTAGATTTACTATAAGGGGATAATAAGTAAGTGTTAGTCAATGATAAAATCTTTTCTTAATTTTTTACATGTTTACAGTTAATTTTTTAAAAAAAAATAAACTAATTAATATTTATATTTGAGCTATAGAGTTTTTCCCCCTTTCTTTATGATGCATGCGATCTAAAACGAATGTGAAGTATATTTAAAAAATTCAAATCTTGATCAGTATAATTGCAATAAAGTAATAGCTGAAAAGCTATTAATATGATGGAAAATAAAATGAATTTCCTCAAAATTCCTTTTTTGGTAAATTGAATAATAAAAATAATTTAGATCGACAATTTCCAGCTTTCCGACTGATTAATAATATACAGCTAATATATAAGTACTTTTGCTCTAATCAGAATCGCACTCTTCTTCTAAATGGCTGAAAAAGATAATATAGTCAGAGTATTTAAATACTTAAATATTATTTTCACCATACTCAAATTTTTGGAGCGTATTAATTTATATTTTACCTTTGGTTTTCAGCTAAATAAATCAACTTTATTTTTAAGTTAAAAACATTGTGGGAGTCGATACTTGAATATTTTATTTTGATATCTAAGTATTCTTATATAGGTACAGATTAATGCTTCCTATTTTCTGTAATGTGTAACTGCATACAAACATTTCATGTAACTTTTTGAAACTTTCTTTGTTGATAAAGCGTCCCTTTGTGTAAATGTTTTATCCTTAAAACATCAATTTAAGCTTAGGTTGAATATTAAACATAATGTTAAAATCCAGTTTGTACGGAAATATTATTTAATAAATATATCTACTTAATCCTTCGATAAAGTTTAAAAAGCATATCTAAGACAAAGCAAATCATTACAAGTTAAAAATTTAATAGCAGGAAAAGAACTTTAAATATCGTTTGAAAAATATAATATAATAATCAAATAAATATTCAAAATTATTTTATTACACATATATCGTAAACAAATGCTACATTTTATCAAACAATAACATTACAAATAATATTCATATTCAGTTTTGTTGAATGCAGGCAGATTCATGTTCCTTGCGCAAATGTTTTTGTATATTTGAAAGCAATATTGAAAGGCAGCATCCAATGACCTGCATTGAAAAAAAACAGAAAGTAAGAAAATGCTTAAATTACAATAATATAATATTGTAAATAAAATCAAATGCAACTCTGTAAATTTATATCATTGAATGATAATCTTAAAAGAATTAAGTAGTTTAATTCATATTTAGCTGCATTAAGTCAGGTGTTTCATGAATGCTGATCTATTCCAAAATAAAATAGTTCTTCAAATCATTAATTTAAAAATACTCTTTTAAAATGTAAGCTAAAGCGATTTATTAAGCCATTTTTCGTATAACATAATATAAAAATGTAAAAATATCTCATGATTACCGAATATTGCATAACAATGTTTCTACTGAAGACGAGAATTGAGGGGTTGCAATTAGTTTTAAATTAAAAGGAATATTGGAGAGAAATTAAGCAAAATTAAAAGCAGTAATACAAATTCGCTTCCCAAACTAAAAAAAATGCATATCAGTATATAAGAATAAGTGTAGTTTAATCACAAGGATTTTAAATTTTTTTAAAAGTGTGCGGATTTTTTTTCTAATCTATCAAAGAAACTCAATTAACTCTTTGAAATTACTCATTCAATAATCAAAACATGAAACAATTTCATCTTCCAAAACCTTTAAATTTTATCGAAAGGAAATACAAATGGCCTTAATACAATTTCCAAACGCGAAATCTCAATTTTTGGTTTAAGTTGTTTAAATTCAAAGGCAGTAAAAGGAGGAGATAACCGAATTTTTGTACAGCTAAATAAGTTATTTTGTTAATTTTTTTTTATCAAATTATGCATTAAAAACACTTTAAAAATAACAAAGACTTTTTTTATTTTTTTAAACTTTCATTCTAAATATTATGAATTTATATTGATTTAAAGTTAAATATTAAGGAAAAGATTATAGTAATTATTCGATTATGTTCAATTAATTTATAACTTATCATTATATTATTAAGATATGCTGTGACTTAAAAGTACATTCATTAAAAAAAAAAAATAGAAAGAAGCCTTCTAAGGACTAACAGGCTTCCTTCCATTTTTTTGTTGTTGTTGAATCTGGAATCAAGAACAAATATCCGTTATTCTGGTATTTTAAAAAATATAAGAAAATTGGAAAGAAAAATATAATAATTCCCCCAGTTGCATCTACTATACTCTCTAATTTGTGATTCTAAAAGTAAATCTTTGGAATTCTAAATTATTTTTCTAACTGGCAAACAAAGGAAAAATACCCATCGTTTTTCTAAATTTCGAAGCATGCATTATCTGATAATCTCTGCAATTATTTTAAACTGGTAAATGACTGAAATTAGTTAAAACAATTCGTAAGAATTTAGGGAATGAAATTTTAAAATCAAGCTGTAACTTTAGTTGGTGATAACCTCCTGCATTATTTTCTAATAGAGCTAAAAGAGAAAAAGGTTGCCTCAGAAGCGATAAATCGCCAATTTGTTGCCTAAGCATTTTGAAGCTTGAAAAACCTCTAACAAAAACAATATCATATTTTTATTTTCTTTTGTTGTGATTAAATACAACCTATCAAATTTGATTATTGTGCCTAATTTTTATTAATATTTTCGGTCAATAACTGGACAAAGAAACAGCTAAAATATCCTGAAAATAAAAAATGTATGTTTATTACCTTCCATCCAAACTGAAGATGACTTTTGTCCTCTGAAAGGATCAGTTATGATTTTCGTCTCTTGTTTTAAAATTCTGCTCCATTAAGAATGGTAAGAAGTAGTTCCTATTCCGATGCTTTGAGCTATTTTTGGTTTTTCCGGTTTTATTATCTTGATTAATACTTTTTCTCTGAGCATATTGATGAGGATGGAGGGCCCTTTGAATCCAAGGAACATCAGGCGACGGCAACCTGTTTATCAGTTGTTCATTGGTGACATCCGAAAGTGCTCTCTCGTATCTGCCTGATTTTTTGAACTTTCCATACTGTTCAAGCGGTATGTATAACACTAGAAAAATAAAAGGATATGTAAAAGATGCTATTGTGTATAACTAAATATTGCTTATTTTCCAACTTTCTAGCAAATAATAAGTTGCCTTTTATTACTTTTTAATAGTGACATCAAAAGGCATGGCCATATATGCAAATATTATCATCATATATTTTTATTTATATTATTAAGATAATGCTACATCTGATATTTAAATTGCTATATATTTTTCTTATGGAAACTTTTACCTTAACAACATAGCTTTCTAGAATTTTATACAAACTTAAAAGAGAGATAGAAAGTAATTTTAGGAATAATAACCTTACTATAGCGAAGCATGATAGGGAATAGTTTTAAGTTATAGCCAGGCAAAAGTGGGTGCCTCGGAGATTTCTTGTATACTCTCCAATAAAGTTTCTTACCCCCTACTTCCTCATAAAATTGTGGACCTTGGGTTAAGGCCGCGAATACCTTCGTGGTATTAGCAACAATAATTAGATTCTTGAAGTGAATCTATCCTTTTTTTAAAAATTAAATACAGCTGTAAATATATTTTGGATGTTATTTTTTCGACTTTTTGAAATCAAAGTGATATGAAATTATAGCTGTAGAAGCAAGATGAATAAGGTTGCAGTAGCAACATGTTACATTCCATAGACTTACGTCATTGTGTTTCTCAGTTACTGCGTGTACATGCATGCAAAATTACAGGCCGATATGCAACTTTTGACAAGATTTATCCAGAATTTGATAAAAATATAGTTATCTTAAATTCTAGATCAACTTTTCTTAGATTATTCAAATTGTATTCACCTTGTTGCTTATTTTTTATTGCTGTCTAATTCAGTTGTGTATGAATAGCTATGCAGATTTCCGATGACTAAAGTTCGTTCGAAATTTGATAGAAATCGAGGATTCAGTCACAAGTCCATATTCTAGATTCCATTCATTTATCCTATAAAGCTTTTTAATTATCTTTTTCACAGATAGATGGAAAAATAGACATAATATCAAAAATGTGCTTATCGTGCACAGAAAAGTCTGAAACATAAAGTTTCGTCAAAAAATTAGTTTTTGGACTATTCAGTATTTTCTCTTTATATATTCAAGAGAAAGTATGAATTAAACTTTTTTTAAATATCCAGCAAATATTTTATATCAGTATTTCTTCTGCAATGGTGTCGCAGTGAGTTATTCATAATGTCATGTACATAAACTGTGTCATAAAATGGAGCCCATTTTGCACCATGGAAGATTCTGTGATAGCAATGCGTTTTCATGTGACCATAGAAAAAGGAATATTGATCAGTTTATTATGAATAATTTATGTTGATTGCATTCATTCGTCGCTAACGTCTGTTCAAGTTGTTTGCAGTACCTCTATTCCAATCGGAATTTGAGTAAAATAAAATGCCTACTATTCCACTCCAGATTTTTTCAGTATTTTCGAAGTAATGTTTATACACATCGAAGCTATTATATGCGCTATAGAAATCACCCTTAAATGTCTTATGAATTGGTAGCTAAAAAATTTTCATAGTTAAAAAAAAACATGAAAATACTAAGAATAGTTTTCAACAAATATATAAATACCGTATCTCTAAAAAAGTAAGTTAGTTGCATGAGTTCAACAAGAGTTATTTACAAAAACCACTGTAATTTTTATTTATATTTAATGACAAATCAATGAAATAGGAAGATCAGATTTCATGTAAAAGCATTCTTGGTTTCTTTCACCTTAAAAAGTGCCATGTTAATAAGAATATTGTCAATTTGCATGTGGTTAGAAACTTTCTTTTCTTGACAGATTTTTATATCGTTGTGACCTGACATTATTATTTCAAAGTAAAATAGTCAGGAAAATGAAGATTTACTTCTATGTTTTCGCTTATAGCATCTTCAATTATTTTAATGGACATACACAAAAAAATGATTTTTATTAATCATATTAAAGTCAATAAGTTAAATGAATTAAAAGCATGAAATATTGATAGTTTAAAAAATATTTTATAAATTTCATAATTCATACAAAATGCTCAGAATATGGAGTATTTTTCTTTAATGATACGATCTCAAATAGCATGCTTTTGTGTTAGTTTTCGAAAAGTTTGGGCCTTATTTAATTATGTATTGAAACACAGCGAAATATTAAATATGAAGGTATGAAAATTTTATAATCTTTATTTTCTATTATTGAACTACAGTGTGGCCATTTACAAATTTAGATATAATGAGTAAGTTTGCAATACAAATATAAAATCTAAAGGATAATCACATCAATATGATGAACACCATAAATGAAAGTTTAGCTTGAAATAATTGTACTCTCATTAACTGCAATAATTATTGATAATCAAGGATAATATTTTACGTCTGCTCAATAGTGGCACGAATGCTTTCAATAGTTGATCCAACTCTTTCTCCAAGTAGGAAAGCTTTTAAAAAGTCAAAATTTTTGTGTTGCATAGTATTTACTTTCTCTAAATGCAATCTAAAGGATGAAGATTTGCTAAAGAAAATGGGCTAACTATTTTTAAAATAAAATCTTGTAAAGTTGGCATGAAGAGAAGCCAGTGTTGATATGGCCCATTGCTATGGAACAGATTGAAAAATCTATTTCCTTTTTCAAAGCAATATATCAGTGATTGTCAATAGCTGTGAACCAATATGTCCTATTTTTAAAATTACCCATCGAGGAATGTTAGAGGAAAATCTTCATTGCTTGAAATTGTAACGAAAACCACAAAAAATATTCTTTTTCTGAAAAAGAATAACTCATCGAAGGTTTTAGATACATATACATTTTCAAATTTATGACTTTATTTATTGTATTAAAACATTGCTTTGTGTAAAAAAAATTTTCATCGGAAAATATTGTACTATCAACATTTTTATTACCATACCTGTTCAATAGTAGGTTATCAAAAACAATTAAATTTTTTATATTTTTGAAATGTTATAGTATTTAATACCATCCTATAAGTCTAAAGAAAGCATGATTTCAGTTTATAAAATATTCTTTTTTAAAATACTTCTGTTAATAAAAAATGTCATTGTTATACTTATAGAGATATAATTTTAATGCATATTATTTTCAGTCTATCTTCATAAAATAGAACGTACAATAAAAAATCCAAACATAAAGTCATAAAATAAATGAAAATATAAAAATGTTGAAAAGTAAATTTACCATTTTCTTCCTTAGAGCTATTATTATAATTATTATTATTATAACCATCACTATCGTCATTGTCATCTCCAGGCCTTGCTAAAAATTAAAGAAAATTTAAGTTAAATAGTTATATGCAAGTTGAAATTTATACAGAAATTTCAAAATTTCTTACTTATTCTAACGTAATTTGAAATGCAAAAAAGAATTGTCGAATGTTTTAAGAAACTGTTAAACTGAACATTTCTAATTTCAAAGAAAATGTGACACTTTAAAAAATATTTAATATCTTATTATAAATTAATTTTCATGCAAATTTTAAAACACAGATGTCAATTTTATGATAATAATGTTACATTAATGGATTTTTTTTAAATTTTTATATAGTTTAATAATTTTTTCTAAATAAATTTTGTAAAAATTATAATTAATTTTGTATTATTATAATGATTGGCCGATATTTCTTTTAATTATTCTTATTAGCCATTTTTAATTATAAATGATTTATTATTAGCGAAATCTGTTGCGATGCACAAAAGTTTGGTGTTTAATTTCAATATTGCAAATTATTGAATAAAAAAAACTAAATATCACTATGCAGTTAAAACAGTTAAAGCAATGAAAATCTTAGAGAAAAGGGCATCCGAATTGTTACAAATTCACTTGTAAATAGTGTTCTAAAAATTTTAGAATCAGATACTTTAATCTAACTTTTTACTTATAATTTGTATTTTTACATTTGGCGTTGTTATATCACTTATTAATATTGATATATCAAAAAATTTATTCATTCATGTTATATTACATTGTTTATTAAAACCGTTATAAGAGATGTAGCATTTTCTTGTTCATACCTTTACCCTGACATTTGATAATAACTTTCGGTATTAACAAACACCGTGACTGAAGTTGAATTATTACTTAAATAAAAATAAATTAAACACATATATTTGTCTACTTTCTTCAATCTATTTCATTTCTTCGTTCTTTTTCTCGGATTATCAAATGCATATTCTTGAGATTCAGTATGATTACGAGGGTGATCCAAAGAAAGAGTATACAAACAGTAGCATTTGGAAAGTAGAAATTGTAGATGGGAATATTGTTACCCAGAATGGAGACAGAGTGGACTAATTGTCTTAGACCAGTCATTCGAACGGATAGTAATAATACTAAAACTAGAAACAGTGGCAGTAACAACAAGATGTCGAGAGAAGTGGTCTCGAACGGAAGTGTGAGCCGTGATTTATATGGACCAAGAATTTGTCCCTATCGGTCACTCATAGACAAATAATTGAAGTATATAGGGGACAAAGTGATGAGTAGAAAACAGTTGGTGAAATGGTGTCGTTGTTTTGAAGCAGGCAGAAATATTACTGGAAATGTTTAGGTGCAAGGTTTGGAGTCAATTCCTCCATATAGGATCCTTGTGACTATTTCCTTTTCCCGACATTGAAGAACTTACACTTATCCGAAACTAGGTTGATAACAGAAGATGTTCAAAACAGTGCTGAGAACTAGCTCAATAGCCACAGAACTGATTCTTACCAAGATTTGTTTTAAAAAATGGGTCCAGTAGTGTAATACATGCCTCAATAGGTTTAATGATTAGGTGGAGAAGTGACCGTCTCATATGTCTCTTAATTACCATTTGTATATACTGTGTCTATTGTTAATAAAGCATATTTTCTTTGCCTTGTAAACTTTTTTTGGATCGCCCTTCATAATAGCTTTTCTTTCATAGTAGCCTCAAAAAGTTTTTTTTCGTATTAAGTGATATTTATTTAGTTTTCTTTGTATTAACTGATCCATTAATAATTTGCCATTTTGAATCATTTTCTTTAAGCAATTTGATATAGACTTTGTAAAATATTCGAAAAACAACTACAGATTCGTTGATGATTTGCTTACAATCAACCATAAATAATTTTTGAACCTTTTTTATACGTTTTTTGATACAACTGATTTTCATCTGCAAAATGTTTCAAAAATTTCTAACGATTTGTTACATTGGAAAATAAAAATGCAATAAAGGAAAATTTTAAATGGCTTATTTATAGCATAAATAACATTCACCTCTTAGTCCTAATCCGAAAATTCCTCCAGTATCACCTGCAATGCAAAATTTTGTTATTATTTCATGAATTTTATAAAGAACAAAGCAAGCAAATGTATCTTAATGCGTTTATTTTAACTTCTAATATACAAAATGTAGACATTTTTAAAACAATTATTTAAAACTATTGTCATGCTACTAAGCAAATTAAAATGATCTTCAAGAAAAAGTTTGTCCAGATTTTTATGTGCCCTAAATTAGCCTTGTCAAAACAAAGAAAACGAACTTTTATTCATCGTGAAACATTTATAACAACAAACTATTTAGAGACAAGGTAAAAGAAAATCTTTTGAGGTACTTTGTGGATCTTAAATTACCAAGTTGTTTAAAATGCATCAATCTGAAAGAGATTTTAGATTGTGAAAGCAATTTGAGCTAAATTTATTCACATAAAGTGGAATTTTACTTGGAAAGAATAAAACGGAGATACATTTTATAAAATACAGTAAATATACAATAGTAAGTAATATAATAAGTTAACGAGACTTTGCAGAAATATGTTGAAATTATATGTATAAAATACCTGCATGAGTTTTCATTCCTTTTAAAAAATTATGTGATACTTTCCGAAGTTTGGCTTATAGTTTTATCTTGATGAAATTTCATTCTTTAAAAATCATACACATAAAGAAATGAAATCTCATCGGTAAATTTCTCTTGATAGTACGATGAAATAATTTTAATTTTTTTCTTCCTTCTTAATTTTATTTCTCATTGTAAGAGAAACTTGCGAGAATGATAAATATCTTACTAAAATTTTCTTTTAGCTTGCTAAAATTTTCTCAAGAAAAACTAATGAACATTAATTTTTTTTAACTGTTAATCTTGATTTATCATGTATTTATTATTTCAACAAGATACTTATTAATTACTTAAAGATTCTGCGACTGATTTCTGTATCGGCAAGCTTTCTCTTGTTACTACCGATTTCATTTTAGAAACATGCATACTGTTGTATGCATCATTCTTAAGTGTCGGTTCCGACTCTTCTTTTCATGTAGTATTAATTGTCAGTTATTTTATTCGCTTAAGAAACATTTGAAATATTGCGTACTTTTATTAAGTGTCGGTTTCTAGCACTCTTTTCAGGTAGAATCAATTGCCAATTATTTTAATCTCTTTCTGCATAATAATATTTCTTATTTTGTTCTTTGGAGCAATTATACTTTATATTTCTTATTGGTTTTATTAAGAAATAAGAATATTTTTTAAAAAAAATTGCTTATTGAAATTGTTCTAAAAATATGCAAATACGCTTTGTAGTATAAAGAGTTTTTGTTCTTTACCTTCACCATAGAGATCAGTTCCATCACTACCACCAAATGATCCTTCTCCGATTATAGTACCTCCACTGCCAGGATAAGAGTTTCCGCCTTCTAAAAACACAATACAATAGAATTCAAATAAACAATTCCAATAAACAAATATAAAAAAAATCAGAAAAAAATAGTTAAGGCATATTACTTAACACAATTAGTGTTTAAATGAAAAGGTACGAAACGTTGTAACAACGTAACCGTTATCATATTTGCCTATGCCGCTATTGAAGAATGTCTAATTGGAGAGAATTCAAGACATTTAAGGATGCGGTTGGAGTCTCCGCCTCATCTCGGAGCATTCGCAAGCACCCGCATGAGCTGGAGAGAGCAGAGGCTCTTATAAAGAGAGCCTCTAAATTACATGGCAGCGCATGTAAAGACAGGATGATACAGGCAGAAAAGAAACTTTAACCCATATGTGTCAGACACTCTGAAGACTGCGCAGAACAAAAGAATGGGGGTATTCATTTAGAGTCTAGTTCTGCTCCATGATAACGCGTTCCACTCTTCTCCAGAGTTTCATAAGTGGAAGTGGCCAAGTTCAAGTGGGAGCAGATCGACCATCCGTTCTATAGTCCGAACATGTCTCCCTACGATTTCCATGTGTTTGGTCCCTTGAAAAACCATTTGAAATGGAAGCGCTTCAATTCGGTCTGCGAACTCAAGGATGCCGTGAAGGATTGGGTCTTGTCACGGTCACAGAAATTCTGACGCATTAATCAAAGGGAACGTTGTGCCCAGGCCCATGGCGTATACTTTGAATAAAGTCTCCATTTATACCCGTAGTGTAGTTTCTTACCTTTTTATTTGAACACTCCTTGCATTAGGATTTATTTGATGTTGAAAACCTTGAAAAACGTATATATGCTTGTGTGTGTGTGTGCTTTTATCTGTTTAATGAAATTAGTGTTATTGCAAGCATGTTGTAGTGTTTTTTGAAATGATTAAAATACTCACCTCCTATGATATACCTAGTGCCTCCTGAAAAAATTAAAACATTTAAATCATTATAATTAATTATTTAAAGAGTCAATCATTATATTGATTCACAAACTTTCATGGGAAAGTAAATATATATTTATATATGTTCGCATAATATAAAACTTCTTTAAACCTGATATTTCTAAAGCTGTAATGAGAAATGATGAAAGTGCTTTGCGAACTTTCCAGACTCTTATTTCCTACTAGCCGCCTTTGGCGACCAGCTGGTTCGCCATGAGTAAAGCGTTCAAAAATTTTCAATTAAATCACATATTCATTAGCCTTGAAGTAATTTCGGGCATTGATTGACCTGAAATTAGTATTTCTTTTAGATGATGGACGGAAAGTTCTAAAAGTACACCTTTTCCTAGTAATATTCTTTAATTTTATAAATCCGTCAGTTTTAACCATCGGTTATGCTTCCAAAATATTAAAAAAAAATTCGATGATGTTGCCAAAATATTAAATATGTTTTTTTAAAGAAAGCGAGAAAGGGAAAAAAAGTATTAAATTAAGGATACAGATATTGCAAACGATTACATAAATATGCCATTAAGTCGGGATTTCAATGCATATCCTGTCAAAATTCAATCAAGTTTACCGTAAATAAAGAAGATTTATTGAGTTAATGGTATAGATATTGCAAACGATTGTAGAAACCTTTGCTTTGCATTTATTTTTCAAAGAAAATATCACATTTTATATTTCTTTTATTTTATCCAGTCACGTGCTGAAAGTTGCATTTCTGTAGATTTATTTTGCGATGATATTTTTTTTAATTTGAACTTCCGGCATTCTTTTATTTTATCCAGTCACGTGATAAAAACATGGTTAAAATATTTCTTTAAAAATTCATTAAAAATAGAAGTTTACATTATAAATTAAAAAAAACTGATACCATTAGAAAGTTAATTTTTTAATCATTAAATTGATATAAAAATCATGTTTGTGCAGTAATATTTTCGGAAGTTATAGCGGAAAAACGTCGAAATTTCTCTTAAATTTTAATTAATTCAAATTCTAATTAAAAATTCGAAAAAAGGGCTCCGAGGTGCACATTCCCAACCTCCAAGGTATACATGCAACAAATTTGGTAGCTGTAGGTCAAACGGTCTGGCCTGTAGAGCGCCAACACACACACACACACGCACACACACACACACACACACACACACACATTGAGGTTTATTATAAGTATAGATATAGAAGATGAGAATCAGCATCTAACGTAATCGTGCATTTTTCTTAATTTAGTTTAATTACCTATTAAAAATTAAGGAAAATTTATTTTAATTTTTTTCATATTTTGAACCATTTATCTGGCTTAGTTACACATTTCACTATTGAAAATTATTGAAATATTTAAAAATTTATTTATTTTGAAATTATTAAAAAATTATCGGAAATAAGCAAGTCAAGCATTTTACAAAAATTTCCATATCCTCCGAAATATTTATCTACTTTTAAGCATTAATAAAGTAACCTCTAATTTGTTTCGTTTAAAATTAATTAATGTAATTTGTTTAAAATTATAAATTAAAAAGAAACTGATGTAACAACACATAATTTGATAAATTATGTTGGAATTATCTTTTATTGTTATGCAAATAATACAGTGAAATTTTAAATTTACATTTTTATATAATTCCAAAATTTTGAAAATGAGAATTCACACAGCACCAATGTTTGGAACTAAATTAAATTTCCTTTTCCTAAATTAAATTTTAATTTTGGAGATATAATTTACATCTTCATGCTCAAGTATTTTTAATTATATAAATATTTACTTATAACAAATCACAATAAAAATCAGATCGGTTTATTTATTTATTGAAATTTCTTAGAACTATTCTTATTCTTGTGCATGATATTAAATAGAAAACAACAACAATTAAGCAATCAATAAATATAGGAAATAAGTTTATTCCACAACAAAGCGTATTTCAATAAAATTTTCCTGAATGTTTTTATACATTAGCAATTCTATGTTTCTTTATTTAAAAACTAACTGAATTTTCATTAACAAAGTGATTCCCTTTTTTTAAAATCTTTTAAGAAGTAAAGAACAAATGTCTCATGTTGATAAATATATCTTCTACTTTTCAATAAAACGTTTTTAGCATATATTTTATGCCCTTTTTTTGGGGGGGGGGGGCTCAATCAGAAAGATTCATTGTCTACAGTTTTAAATAGCCAGAAATTAAAATATCACGAACTTCTCAGGGGAATTTGTTAGAATCTCATAACAACTTTAATTCAATAATAATGATTAAAACGATCAGAAGTTTATCCTTTAATGGTGTAGGAAAGATGCATTTCGATTTCAAAGGGTTTTCGTCTTTAATCTCAAATCTGAAAACTCCGTTTTAGCTTCAATTTTGAGATGAACGACATTTAAATAAATATAATGCTTGAGGATATATACTTCATAATATTTAGTTTTAACTAATATTTATTCATGATTGTTAAATGCTTATCTTGTAAGAACTCATAAAAATAATATTGAGTAATTTTGTTCCTTACCTCTACCATATCCACCACCGCCACCATATACTCCCTCTCTTCTAATAAAAGTAGGCCCACCAAATGAGCTTCCACCTCCTAAAAATAAAATATCATTCAAATCTTAAAGTGGGATAGTGATATATGTGGGTATATTTTCACCTCCTACAAATTTAATATTATCAATCCACTAAAAGATATTGATTAAATGCTATTCATCCCCTAATTTATAATACGTGGCATTACTAGAGACAGGTCAACTATTGCTAATAAAAATGCATATACTTCAATCAAATATTACAGCAAGCTCCCGAGAAACCGATTCGTAATTATCCGGCTTCCGTACTATTCAGCCTAGTATTCTTTTGCCGTAATTAAATGTGGAAGGCAAGATATGCATTGCTAATATTGCCAAGACTTAAGAAGCGGACGTCTGCTGGGATCCTCCAGCGTGT
This sequence comes from Argiope trifasciata, assembly GCA_026543055.1. Taxonomy (NCBI): domain Eukaryota; kingdom Metazoa; phylum Arthropoda; class Arachnida; order Araneae; family Araneidae; genus Argiope; species Argiope trifasciata. The sequence goes on along the minus strand of JAPMOQ010061697.1, from coordinate 1,327,082 downwards.
CTCTGCAAAATACAGTTGTAACAGGAAAAGTGCAACTTTCTGCTCGTTGTTCGTTGCTTCGTCAATGTATAATAGACCTTAATTGTTTGCTGCTGTTTCTGATTATAAATGCAGAGTACCCATAATATTCATATGTTTTTTGGGACATATTTAATGTTTTTTTTAAGTGCATATATTTCAAAATGGGTGGTAACCGAAGAAAAGTTGTGGTGACTATGGAGGAGAAAATGCGCTCTATAGCTTCTGAACTCTGGCGCAACAGCAAAAAACGGTCATTGCTTCTATTATTCACCGGAGTGCGTACACATTTTACTGAGCTTGAGACAAATGGAGAGTTTAGTACTCAATAAGAAGTGAGAAAATGCGTATTAAACAGTGAGCTTTGGTATAAATACTGGAATATTGGACAAAGAAAAGAGCTCATAAAATTCCGGCTTTTTTTTTTTATCTCGCCTACCCTTCCACCACATAAGCTGAATACACGGCAGTGTCCCATATTATTCATCTCTTAGATAACCATTGAATTTTATTCATATGTCAGTAAATATTGTCCAGCAGAAATGTGTCCACGATTCCTAACAAATGTAATTCCACTCCCATCTCATAAAAATGGATTATTCTGTATTTTAAATATAAAATTCTATATTGACAAAAAAAAATTCTAAAATGACAAAAATAAAATTAGATCACTCGAAAAAATTAAACTGCCAAGTAAATTTTGTTGAATTCTTTTATATATAGTACAAACAAACTAATTATTTCGTATTTATTAGTCATGGGATATAGCATAGATAAAATATTACTTACAAGAAATTTACAAAAAAAAAAAAATTACAGGAAAAAGTTGGTACTGAAGATTTTTTACTAAAAGTATGAGAAAGATTATGAAATTATCTAAACCCCTTAAGGAGTAACTAGCTGTAAATACTAATATCATAATATACTGAAATTTATCGTATTAGTTAAGATCTATAGTCTTTATATTTGCATTAAATTACTCCAAAGTCTTTCTTTTTGGGAAAACATTTCGAAATTTTCTATATACTAGACAATTCCAAACGTTTGAAAATTAATAATTTAAATTTATATAAATTTGTTAAACTTTATAGGTTTTAGTGCGAATTCCATATACGTAAGAGAATACTGTAATTGTTATTACGCAAAAGAAAATTATAATATCACATTTTTCAAGTAATAAACGATGCGTAGTCGTTAGTTTAATCATCATAACTAATTTTTTTCAAAAACAGGAGTTTAATTAATTTATGAGATATTTTCCCAGTTTAATGACCAGAGTACCTACCATATTGAGAAGAAATTTTCCAGGGCTGAAAGATTATCATTTTAATGCCAATTTTTCGAAATGATAATATTTTAGGATATAGATTTCTGATTTTTAAATTAGATTGTATTTACTAATGGAGATAAAAACTTAACTTAGAAATTTGTTTAAAAAAGTAGTTATCCTAATAATGAATGTTTCCCAAACACATATTTTGATATCTGATTTAAACATTATATTACAAAAATAGAATAATATTGAATTTTGTATCATAGATTCAATTTAAAAAAATAAATAAGTTTTGTAACAAACTTAAAAATACTTTTTTAAATAAGAAAATCATAATCAATTTTTTTGAATGAGAAAGCACATTACTTCTCAAGATTAGTTTACCTGAAGCTGCACTAGAAGCTGCGGCTGATCCATCACCTCCACCTGCAGCACTTGAAGCTGCAGCTCCACCACCTCCTCCTATCGCACCTGAACCTGAAATTTAATTCATGCATTAAGTTCATTATTCTCTTTAACTTTTCCAGAAAATTAGATTAAAATACTCACTTTATATTTTTCCCGCAATAAAAGCTATATAAAACATCTTTATGCAGTAATTTCTCAGGTGTCGCTAGTAAAAAATACTTTTTTCTTTATTAGCAAAATTAGGAAAATGAACATTGCTGACTGTTACTGGACATATAAACTATCCTTTTTTGTGGTTGCCAGTAAATGATAAGATTCCCTGTTTTTAACATTTATAATAATTTCTTTTAAGAAAATTTTGCGTATTATTTTTTTTTCATTGGCAGAATCAGCAGGACAAACGTTGTCCAATCTTATTAGACTTAATCAGTTTTGTGGTAATTGATAAACAATAAGATTTAATATTTCTATTAATGTATTTAAAATAAACGTCCTATTCAATTCAGAGTAATCATTATTAAGGATTTTTCCACTTCAGTTTGAAATGCAATTTGATCCGATTGATTAACGCGTCGAAGGATTCTTGTTCTCTCTCTCTCTCTCTCTCTATATATATATATATATGGTTTTCAACATCAAATAAATGTAACGAGTGTTCAAATAAAAAGGTACGAAGCTACACTATGAGTATAAATGGCGACTTTATTCAAAGTATGCACCATTGACCTGGGCACAACGTTCCCTTTATAAACAAGGCGGATTCCTTTTTTCCAGAATTAATGTGACCGTGACAAGATCAAGATCTTCACGGCGTCCTTGAGTTCGCAGACCGAATTGAAGCGCTTCCTTTTCAAATGGTTTTTCAAGGGACCACACACATGGAAATCGTAGGACGACTTGTTTGGGCTGTAGGTTAGATGGTCGAGCTGCTCTCACTTGCATTGACTAATTCCGCGTGTGAGTCAGAAGGCATGGGGACAAGCGTTATCATGGTGTAGACCCCACCCTCCGTTTGTAGCTCCGCCTTTTGTTCTTAATGGGCCTGCGTAGTCTTCGAAGTGTCTCACAGTACTAATCGGAGTTAATGTGCACGCCATCCTGCCTTCACATGCACTGCAATGCCAACTAGACTGTGCTCTTTTTAGACATTTCAGACATTTTAATCGCTTAAAAAGTTTGCCAATAAATATTCCACGACGAAAAGCTCCTTAATCCTTATGCTTCTGAGTTCCATTTTAAAATAATTTGAAATTTTAGCTTTTCATAAAAAAAAATAGCTTCTGGATCAATAAAAATGATAACAAGCACTGAAATATAATATCCTAAAATAATGGATGTTTTATCAAACGATTAAATTTAATCTCCATTAGCTAAATACAATGACATTATTTTTTTTTTAATTTTTAGCGTTATTAAAATTAATAGTTAAGCTATTGAAAATTAATGAAATATTCCAGTGTTTAATGCAAACCATCTATTATTATAAAAAGTAAAATGATGTCATTGTATTATTCAATTAATTAATTGCGACTTTTTAAAGAAAAATCTTTAAAACGGAATGGAGTTGCATGTTTTGTGAATTATGAAACGTATTATGGACTTTTAATAGCTTAACAAAAGTAATTCAGGTGGCTAGGATAATCCTAATCTTAAATTTTTTTCATTAGGTCTTTTTATTCATATTTTGCAATGTTGCAAAATATGTTCGAGCCAGAATGGTGGCAAAAGAGTTAGCAGAATAATATTTTTCGTAGGACAGAACTTCAGGGGTCATAATTATCTAAAATATAAAATAGAACTTACCAATCGGAATTTTTTCTCCATTAGCTAAATAACAAGATAACAGAAATGAAATTTATATAATAAATTTAATAAATTTTAATTTTTTTTTTTAAATTCTAAATGTTTAATATTTTTATTGCAATTATAAAAGACAAAAATAGCGTAAATATTACTAAAAAGTGGCGGTCAATTTATTACGCGAATTCACTGAACTAATTCATATACCACTTTTTTATATCTTAAAAGCTATAAAAAATTTCATTCGAAATAAATAGAATATTTTAAAAATATGAATGAAATTAATATTTCTATATCGAAACATCGCAGCATGGTATCATCATAAACTTACGTATTTATATATTTATTAAATGATACATTTCCAGCGGACAAAAAGATTATGTAATATAGTTGTTTTGTTTTTTTTCCTCAAAAATATATATTTAGCATCAGATTACTTATTGTGAACGTGAGTTCATTGCGATTCAGTTCATGTGTCAATCAATCCATTTTCACGAATTCAAAAGCAGCCTCTTTTTCATATCATGTATATGAAATTACTTCATGTAGATATATATTACCGGAAATGTATAAAACATTGACATTCTATAGAATTCATAAGTATTTTTAAATAAAGTATGGAATTTGAGAATATAATATATTCTTCTTCTGAGTGTGATAGAGCAAGGTCAAAAGTTCGGCTAAACTGCGCCAAGCCCGAATAGGGCGGAGATAATTTTTCACTGGCAGCTCATTGGTTTACTGTTAGTGAATGGAAAAATACTAGAAGGCGTAGCAGAAGATAAAGACTTCTTAGGACTTATGGATTGACAGACCCGATTTACCAGTAGAAGGTGAGCACTTAAAGGAATATTTTTCCCAAGACTATTTGTAAGATTTAGGTATTATGCAGAATGATAAATACTGTTTAAAAAATTAGAAAAAAATTGCATTAAAAATGAAATCGTTGATGTATTTCATGCATGGCTAGTTTATTATTAAGAGTACCATAGAGTGCTTAGGAAATTTTAATCGATTCATATTTTAGACAAAAAAAAGGAGGGATCTTAAAATTAACCAGCAGCTTATATACTAACATCATATGATTTGACATTCAACAGTATAAATATAAAATATTATGGATATATTTTTTAAGTTGTCAATTTATTCATTTTTTCTCTTTAAAATGTATGTATATCAACCAAGAATTTGTAACCAAGAAAAATTTAACAAAAAAAAAAGAAAAAAAAAAAGAAAAAAGAAAAAGAAACATAATTTTATATTTTAGACCTTCAACAGGTCTTTTAAGAAAATGACCATCCTTAGAGCCTTAATGTAATCATCTGCATATTTTATAAAAGCTTAATACCAATATTTAAATGTACATGTAAAATTTTACGTTTAGGCCATGTAAATTTTGTTAGGCCATGTAAAATTTTACGGCTTCTAAAATAAAAGTTGATGATCTTTCGACTAACCCAAAATTTTCAGATTCTCCCCACATATTTTACAAATGAAACGCACTCAGACATTTAAAAAAATCGAAATACTTACGTCCAATCATTACTAGAGAAAGAAAAAAAAATTTTACTAAATGATAGATTCCAAATCTCAACAAATAAATTTGTTTCTATTATTCTCTACAAGGATTTAATTAGTAATAAAAAATAAATTATATTCTATTAACAATCATAATATCGATAATTCTGAATGTATTCTAGATCCACTGGATATCATCACCTATCATCATCAGATGCATATCTTGTCCAGTTGTTTCTCATAATGAAATAAAATAAAAATAAGTTGTGTAGAATTAAGTGATCTTGAGCTGTCGTTAAAGATAAATATTCGCTCTTTAATCTTAAATTTTAGGAAGTTTTAGCTCTGTTTCCCATTTCCGGTTTAAGCTTTGTAAAATTTTCAACGTTTACTATCTTTTAGGGAACTGAAGTCGGGTTTGAATCTGCATTTAAGAAATTATGTAGTGATCAACAGGCTCATCCATTCCTTCGTTGTTTTTTAAATATACATAATTGAATTTGTCCAATCACTTTTATAAAATCTAATGTAATAATACCAAAACTATACAAAAAGTACTTCCAAAAAACTCTTTAAAATATCAGAGTTCATCAAATGTCACTAAAAAATAATTACAAAGAATGCTAAGTAGCAAAGATGTTATAAGAATACTAAAAAAATATTGACTAATGTTGTAAAAAAAGACCTTGTAAAAAAAGACCAAGATTCATCAAATATGCCAAGAATTTAAAAAAATTGAAAGTGTAGTATTCGATAAATAAAAAACTTTAATAGCTATTTTAAACTAAGAAATAGATTGTTTAGTTTAGTTTAGTTATATTATCTCTCCGTTGTAAAGAAGCACTAGGGCTATTTTGGAATTAGACCAAGTAATTTTGAACCGCGGTCAAATGACGATGACGGCAACTCAGTTGACACCCCTCTCTCCTCACCACACCACAACAGCGGGAAGACGTTCGGTAATGACGGTTTTAACGTGCAACAGCGCCCCTTACACGAAGGTTCTTTGGTGGAATTGGGTCTCGAACCTGAAACCCTGCGGCTCACGAGCCAATTAAGAAACAGAGAAAAGTATCGAATAATAGATCATCCTTATTTCATTGGAAATTACTTTTGAAAAATAATCAATGCTTTGCATTTTTAACTAAAAACTTAATAATAATTATTATTATAATTAAACTATAATGTATATAAATAAACTATATATAATAATTAAACTATGACAAAACGTAACTTTTTTATTCATATGATCTTACATATAATCAAAATTTATTAAATCCTGAGACTTTTAACATTCTAAATTTACTAATGAAATTCAAAACACTTACCTATTACTTTTTTTCTTCTTAAAAATTTTCCACCTAAAAAAATAAGAAGCAAAATAGTACTTTGAATAATCCTTTTTTAACTTCTTGAAAAAATCATCTAAATTTTGTGAGTCACATTTTTTAAAAACTAGAAAATTATTTCTGCTGTAAATTTTAATTCTTGCATTTGAAATATTTTACAAAATATTTCATTAAGAGAACATTTAGCATATAAATACAATAATAATAAAAATTTGAAATTTGAAATTAAATTGCAATTTTTAATTTCTGCGAACATATGCCATTTTTTGTAAGAACTGAAATTGTGAATTGAAAAAATTATTAAATATTATCAAAAATCTATTTCTTAATTCTAGTCGAAGAACGTCATATATATTAATATAATTTAATGATTATGAATACATTTTGGTTTATATATATATATATATATTGCAATAAGATTTACAGCATAATATCAGTTAAAAAAAGTATAACGAAATTTTAAAGAAAGTTCATAAAATTAGTGCAATGATCGAGTATGACGAGTTCCATAAGAGATTTTCGTCATAAAGTAATGTCATCTTTTTCCTTTGGAAAATCGGTTAGTGGCTTTTGTCAACATATGAGTTTTCATATTTACTAAAAATTGGGATACTAAGGTAAATAAGGCAAGTATTTTATGCTAGACAACCAATTCAAATTATTGTTTTAATTAATGATAATGATAAAATATGCAATAAAACTACTAACATTATGTTTTATTTATTCCACGAACGAGAATTAAATAATTAAAATTGTTTGATATTTTTCTAGAAATTTTTAAATCGAATGATACAATTTATTTAACATAATCATTGTTAACCACATCTTAATTTAATATGTAATTGATAATATTAGACATATCATTAGTATACTTTCCAGCATCATAATTTATTATCATTCAATAAAATATTAAATATTAATAATTAATCAATTCGAAGAAAATAATTTTTAAAGCTTCGACTTAGCTAATTTATTACTAAGCTGTCGATGTTATTCAACAACTAACTACCATTGTGGGATCTACTTGCCAAACAATTGCGAAGGATAGGTTTCTATTTATTAATCAAATTATAATTAATTCTTTTTTTACTTTTATTAGTCAAATTAGAAATTATTTATTGAATTATAATTAATTAGAAATCAAATTCGAGATTTAAAAAATTTTTTAATTAAAATATTAATAATTGTATTGCACTGAATAACTTAATTAAGTAAGTCGTTTTTCAAAACTTTCTTTTTTTTCCACTACCAAGTCCCAAAATTCAACAAAACTACGGTGGTCGACCGAGACGCCTGCTTATCAGTGCGAACTTTCCATCATCTTTCATTTAATTTTATTGATTAAAAAAACAATTTTGTCTTAGAAATGATAGACAGAATTTTTTGTGTGCTTTTCTGATTCAAGTCCCAGAGACGGATGAAATGGGAAACTAAAAGATAAAGTGAGAATTCTCTAAAAATATTCGAGCATGTATTTATTTAACAGCCATCTGCAAAGCAAGCTAATTATTTTTATATTAACTCTTTAAAAGCATGTACTGTCACTGCTGTTTCTGACAAGTGTAAGGTGTATATATATATATATATATTCAATTAATAAGTTTATTCAATTAATGATTTAAATATTGCAAACGATCATAGAATCCTTTGCTTTGAATTCTTTAAAGAAAATATCACATTTTATATTTATTTTATTTTATCCTGTCACGTGCTGAAAGTTGCATTTCTTCGGATTTAATTTGCGATGATAGTTTTTTTTTTAAATTTGAACTTCCGTCAAAATGATGGTAACATGGTGATAAAACCTAATTTCTTCCCTTTGACATGCTCTTGCAGATTTTATAGAAACCTTAGCTTTGCATTTATTTTTTTTAGAAACTATCATATTTTATAATGAAAAAAAATTGAATTAATAATACAGATATTGCAAACGATAATAGATATATGGCATTAAGTCGGGATGCCATTAAGTCGTTCAGGTTTACCGTAAATAAAGAAGATTTATTGAATTAATTTTTTAGATATTGCAAACGATCATGGAATTCTTTGCTTTGCATTTATTTTTAAGAAAATATCACATTTTATATTTATTTTATTTTATCCAGTTACGTGCTAAAAGTTGCATTTCTTTTGATTTATTTTGCGATGCTAGTTTTTTTTTATTCGAAATTCCGGCATTCTTTTATTTTATCCAGTCACGTGTTAAAAAAACATGGTTGAAATATTTCATTAAAAAATCTTTAAAAATAGAAGCTTGAGTTATACATTAAAACATTGATACCAATAGAAAACTATTTTTTTTTTAATCTTTAAATTGATATAAAAATCATGTTTGTGCAATAATATTTTCGGAAGTTATTGCGGGGAAAACGTCGAAATTTCTCTTAAATTTTAATTAATTCAATTTTTAATTAAAAATTTGAAAAAAGGGCTCAGAGGCGCACATTCCCGACCTCCAAGGTATACATGTACCAAATTTGGTAGCTGTAGGTCCAATGATCTGGCCTGTAGAGCGCCAACACACACACACACACACATTGAGCTTTATTATAAGTATAGATATCCAAACTTACTATTATCAACTTAAATTCATAATTTATTTAATTGATTAAATAGTGAAATACTTACAAATTCTTTATTCTATGTCTAGGGGAAAAAATCCATTTTCTCGTAGAAATGATAGGCAGATTTTTTTTTTGTTTATTAAATACATCTAACCAGATGACCAGTCTGACTTTCGTGGTAAAGAAGAATTGTAGATAGTAGGCTATAATGTTTTAATGTTTTATTTTTGTAGTGTTTATTTTCATAGATAGGTGTACAATTAAGTGAATATATAAAGCATTTTAAAATACGACAGAAATTTAAAAAATACATATTTGTTACATGTATTTAAGCAATTTTAAAATCTCGTCTTCTTTATTTCGCTCCGAGTAATATTTTCTTTTTTTAATATAACTTTCAGCTGAACAACAACAAAAAAAGTCTGAAAATAAAATTTTATTGGAAAGCATACCTCCTGCTGCTCCACCACCTAAAAATAGAAATACCTTTGTCTTATAAATATCTTAAAATCCTTGAAATATATACATTAGAGAAAAAGGATTTTTCTAGCTGAATCAATTTTTTGATCCATTGATGATGATGATGTCGTGTCCGTGTTACCACGGAAAGGAGGTGCAGTAGCTTCTTAGGGCAAAACCCCCTGAGAACCCAGAGGGCATAAGTCTGACTTCTAGCTCATATGAAGGTGACACACAAGTTCGCTTCCTCAACCCCTTTTTACAGGGACGCTCATTCATACATCTCACAGATAGAACACAGAACAACCATCCCGAACTGGGACTCGAACCCGGGACGCACAGATCACTGGGAAGATACGCTACCCTTATGCCAGGAATCTGGCTTTTCATCCATTATGCAACATTTGTAAATTTTCAAGTAATATAAATGAAAAAAGTAAATTTTAACACATTTTAACTAGAGAAGTTAATGAATAATGCAATTCCATACATTTATGCTCACCAAAATAAAAAAAAATGCTATACATGAAAATATGAAATCATTACCAATTTATTACTTTTTACTTTTGCCATTTACATTACACTATTTTTCATTTCTCCGAATTCTGAATACCACTTGAAAACTCCAGATTTTAAAGACGTCGTCGACCTATCGTCGGTCAACAAACGCATGGGATGCCAGAATTCGGTTCTGCAGCCTTGCAACATTCATCATACAGCCCTGAATTGGATCTTTCAGACTTTCATTCATTTGGACCCATAAAAAGATTGATCGACTCTTAAAAGCTTTGTTTTAATGACGACTTCATACGGGCATATAGCCTTTTATGAAACCGGTATTAAGCTAATGCTGGGGGAAATGCCTGAAAATCTATAATAGTTATACTTTAAAGTAATAAATCGTTAATATCTTTTTTTCCTTTCCACATTCCAGTTTTTAACATTATGCACAAAATTATATGCATAATAATGATACTCTCAAGTCTATAGGATACTTTGCCATTTTCATTAGCAGCGTTGTTTATTTATATTAAGTATATTAAACTTCAATATATTTATTTTTAAGTTGATAATTTAAGATTTCTATTTAGTATTATAGACAATATAAGCTTTAATTTGATTCTAATTAGTTATAAATAAAATTTATTTCTTAATATATTTTTAGATATACAGATTACATATAATAATTTAGACCCTGAATAGCATGGTTTTTAAGAAGCTGGATTTGCATCTCTTTGGTTGGGAGTTTGAATCCCACGGGTCGAAGACTCTCCGTGCTCATGGTGACTAGGGCATGTATAAATTTCTCTTCCTCGAGACAATGCCCCTAAGGGTACTGGATCAGATGTGATCATTCACGATTTGGGAATGAGTGAATTATTAAATTAGGATCTGTGGATGACTGAAGGAAACGTTTGAATAAAGCAAGGCTGAAACGCATGACTAGATAAGCTGCACTGCTAATTCCAGATGGCGCTACTGAAACAAGAGATATTAAAACTTGTCTTAAAATCGCAGACTTCATCAACAGCCTAGTGTCAACTATTGTCATAAGTCGCAACACAACATATAATAAATCAATTGAGTTTTAAGCAGATATAAATATTAGGTTAGAATGTTAATCAAATTTAGATTTCTAGTATTTTTATTCAAAGCTAAAGAATAATATAAAACAGAAGTACAATAAATAATGCCTTGATAAAGAATTACCTCCTCCGGCCCATCCACCTATAAATTAGAAAGGAATGCATTAAAAATAAATATATTTAAATATTTAAAATTTTGGGGCGTTGTTGATATAAATGACTTGTTACGTGCAAAATAAATGCACTTGCATATCTCGATGTAGAATTAAAAAAAGCAGCACTTTTTTTTTTTTTTTTTTTTTTTTTTTTGGCAAATTTCAACTTTTTTTGATAAGATATAGGTGTTTTTTTTATTTCTTCTCAAAATACATTTAACAATTTTCCAAGCCGATTGATTTCAATTTTTTGAAATGAAATATATTTATCATTTTTATTTATTTCTTTTCAGATGTTGAAATAACAATATTAAAAATATACCAATTAAAAAGTTATTTGTAATAGAGAAGAATGAATATCAGATTCTAAAATGTTGTTAAATAGCAATGATAATAATAAATTGTTGGCCAGAAAATTTCAAGTATAAAGCGCTAAAGTTATTTTGTGGAAGATAAACTAAGCGGGAAACAACAACAACAACAAAAAAAAAACATGAGAAGAACTTTACGGATATATTTTGCATAACTTTATTTCATTTAAACCTAACTTAGCAAAAAATTATTAATTATTCATTTTTCAATAATTATAATAGTAAAGAAATACGTGTACGGCAAACTCCCAAAACGATTAAAGAAATTTGAATAGCACGTTAAAAAATTCTATCGGATGGTTCTGAACAAATTAAAGCATTAAAGTTCATATTTTAAGCGAATACTAAATTAGCCTTCATTAACATTATTCAAACTAAGTTTAAATTCTTTTTATAAAGTAGCTTTATTTATGTTAGGTACATTCATTGAATAATTTTTCTTTCAGTGCTACACATTTATATGCAGTCTTTTTGAATTTTAAATATTAAAAAACACATAATTTTTTCTTAATGTTTGACAATAATTTTGATTTTCAATCTCACACAAATATGTCTAAAACAAGTAGTTTTTTTCGGAATAAAAGACAAAGAGATTACGTTACAAGAACACCAATATGTACATAAAAGGAATAATTGATTATAAAGGATTTTTCATATTATTTACGACTTATAAAAGCATTTAAAATCTTTATTTCAATTTACTCAACGCTTTGTACAAAAATTAATACTTATAATCAGTATTCTTAAAAATTCAAAATGCTACAAAACTACTAGAAAATTCAAAATGCAATGTTGCAAACATGCCGTAAAATATGAATGGTCTAATACGTTTAAAACTAAAATGGATTACAAGCATTCAAGAAAGCGAAAATTGTTAAGCATTACCTCCGGTGCCCCAACCAGCACCTAAAAGGTGAAAGCAAAAATATTTAAAATCAATCATATGATATTTTTAAAAAGAAAGAATAATACGTTTTGGGAACAATTTGCAAACATTTCTTGCAAAACCATTTACTTAAAAAATGATAAATTGTTGTTCAATATTTAGATTTAGAGCTTCAGCTGTTAATATAATAAGGCATATTTCTTCTTTAGTTGCAAGTAAAGTGTACACATTACAATGCAAGCATTCCTAAACATACAGATATGAAATCCTCCATTGATGTATCATATTATTATGTTTCAGTTCATTGAGTCTCCTAACATATTTTAAAGCAATCCTTATTGCTACTTTTATTGACTTCAGGTCGAAATTCAAAATATCCATTAAGGTGAGCAATGAATAAAACAACATTCTTTCAAATCTTTCAAAAAAAAAGTTAAAGTTGTTTTTCTATTCCTTTTATTTCTGATAAGAAAAACCACTTATTGATGAATAAATTTTTATGGCATATTTATAATATTAAACTTCTATATATAGAAATATTCATAGTATTTTTAAAGACTGATTAAATTATTAGGACAATTAATTAACATCCAATGAAATAAGATTGTAGTAATATCATACAGTATTACAATATTATATGATTAATCATCAACTTTAAAATGTCTCTAATAATATCTTAATGAAATTTACAAACTTAAGAAGATATTTTGGTGCAGTAAAAAATGCAGATAACGTTTCAAATTTTAGAATATTATAATATTAAAGAAATTCTTTAAAAAATTATAAATGGACAACGAGTAATATATCATATAAGAGTCACAACCGTACTCTAGCAAAAAAGAAATCAAATTGTCGAAAAATTAAATTTGGAGTTAGAAATAAAGGGATAATTGGCAAAAGCTTGTTTCATTGAATGGAAAATTACCTCCTCCAGCACCCGCTGCTCCACTAGCGGCACCTAAAAATATAAGTAGACATCATTAAAATTTAAAATTTAGTGTAGTAACATAATGATCTATTTCATTCTTTAATATTTTTTCATTATGTGAGTACATGATATTGTTTTCGCTTGAGGTTTTTAGAACCTCAAAATGTGAAGGCAAAAAATTGTTGAAGCCAAAAAATGCGTAGGCAAGAAATTGACGATTTACCCCTTTTTTATTTTGGAATCAGCTTTCGCTGTATAGTTTTTGAATCGTTTATCGTCTGCTGTTGTACTTTTTCCCTTGGAAATCACAGTATTATTGCTTATCTCACTCAATGCTTTTTTTTAAATAAACCAATTAAGTTTTGTTTAATCAACAAAGTTTGTCCGTTCAAGGATAATTTTAACTAATTAAAATAAAAGGTTATTAGAAAATAATGTAGTAGATTGTCACATTTAGCGATTTATCGCAAAGTTTCAATTTGATTTCCAAATTATTCATTATGTAAATTCTTAAGAATTGTCTTAATTAATTTAAATAATTGACTTTAACCTGGTTTGAAAAAGCACGGGATTATTAGATTTACGCACTCGTCTATATTTAGAAAATCGAAGCATCTAAAAATCGATCCAGCTCCAAAATTCTGTTTGCCAGCTAGAAAAACTGCAACTGAAAGTATATATATATATGTTTTATATATATGTACAGAGACCGATGATTTGAAGTCTCGTGATTCTTTCAAATCTGTTTAAACTGGTTAAAGACTTTAATTAATTAAAACAAATGCAAATAGTAACGTAAAAAACAATAACGCTCTCTTCTGATAGCTTGAGCTTTTCAAATTTGAAATAGTAGGTTTTCTTTTTTTCCATATTGGTGTCTTTTATCGTTTTACAGTTAAATGTAAATTCCCTATAAAAAGAAATTAATAAACAGTAATTTTAAAAGCTTGCAGCTTTTATTAATTTTCTTTAACTTTAGTTTTTTTTCTTTACAAACTTCATTTTCATTATCGGAAGTACCGCCTTTCGCACAGACAAGAAATTACTAATGGAAATAGGCAGCAGCAATATGTTGCATTTTAGAAACGATGCTCATATCTATCACAACTATCCGAAATTTTAAATACTTACAATACATAAAATGTCTGGTTATTATTTAATAGAAGTTTTGATTTAGAATCTTGCTTGAAAACAAGGAGAAAAGCGGTTATTTCTTAACAAAAAACAAAGAGTACAATGCATACAAAATTCCAATACATAAAAAGAATAATTGGTGGATAACGTACTTTCTATAAAGATTTATGCTTTATAATTATTTAAAAACTTCAAAATAATTTAAATTTTTCCAAACTCTAGTATGAAATGTATTCAGTATTCTTAAAAATTCGAAATACAATGTCGCAAAATATGAATGATCCAATATTCATAAAAATAAGAGGCTTCTCAAGCATACAATAAAGTTTGAATTGTAAAACATTACCTCCGCTGCCCCAACCAGCTCCTAAAAAAAAACAAAGACTTTTTAAATTATACAGATGATTTTTAACATGAAGAATAATACTTGGATTGTTTCCAAACATTTTTTAAAAAATACCTTGCATTTAAAAAATTAAAAAGACGAACCGATAAATTCTTGTTAAATATTCTGAATTAGAGTTTCAACCGATTATATCTTAAAGGCATATTCCCTTTTCATTTTCGAACGTCTTCACATTAAATATAAACATTCTTGCACATACTGTACTTCATTGGTGTATTATATTATTATGATTCGTTACATTATGTTTCATAGAAAATTTTAAAGCAAGCTTAACCGTATTGCTTACATTATTGACTTCAGGTTTAAAAAAATTCCATAATTTAACAATTTAATGTAAATTTTCCTTATAAAACTTTATGTACATACAGTAATAAATTTTGACTTTAAATAGTTTTTTTTAAATATTTTTTCGATTTTTTAAACTAATTTATAAATTTGAATTTGCTTATTAGAACTTTTTCCTGCACAGTGGTAAGACATTTCAGAGATTGCTCATCTTCTAAGTGGCTTTCCATGCGTTTGAAATAAGTCAATAAGTAAAATAATCCCTGATTTTTAGTATACCGTTTCCTGTACCAATAATTCGTATATTTATAAATTTTAAAATCGTCTAAGCTTGAAAATTATGTTTATTTTTAATTATACTTTTGATTCAAAATCTCCCTTGAAAACATCCGAAACAGAATTTTTTTTCCAAACAAGAAACAAATAATATATGTTATTGGGAAAGCAGCATGGTCATTTAATGAATAGTTTATTATGATTTTATGTTATACTACTACTTAAAGGCTTTAAAAGGAATTTAAAATTTCACTTCAGTTTACTTAATATCGTGTATCATATGCACGATATCATATCATATGTCGTGTATATCATATATCGTGTATCATATCATATGTTTAGAATTCCAGAAAATTTGAATGCTACGAACATGTAATAAAATATGCATGAAAATAAGAAAAATCTCAAATATACAATAAAGAATTATTTGTTAAAAATTACCTCCACCACCCCAACCAGCACCTAAAAAATAACAAAAAATATATTTAAAACTACCCAAAAGATTTTTTAATATGAAGAATAATACTTCTTGCACTTTTTACAAATGTCATTGTAAAAAGAGTTTTTTTAAAGAAGTAAAAGCAAAACGTTTATTTCATTTCTTAATGAAGAATAAAATTAATTTATTCTTTTTTTATTTTACTCTTTATTCATATTATAATGATTTTAAGCCTTTTTCAATACTATTCCGATGACACAACTCTTCTGCAAATACGAATACTTATTGCAAATAATACCGTAACCAGCTTTAAGTATAATGGCCTATTGTCATCCATTGAAATATCATTTTATTATGGTTAAACCATTGACTTTAATAGAGAATAATATAAATAAATATATTTATGTCAGTTTCATTAATTTTAAGTTAAAACACCAAAAATGTAGAATAAAAAAGCAAAGTTCACAATAACATCTTTTCAAGACTTTCCCCAAAAAATCAATTTACTTATTACTTTTGTTTCTGTTAGGAATAATTATTTATAAATGAATTTTGTTCCACGGATATTAATGATTTGGAGTTTGTATTAGTGTTGATGATATATTGCTAAACACAGATGAAAATACAAGCATATATTTTTACCATTCAATAAAGTATGAAGGAAGCATTATATAATTGAATAATAATAGAACCATTATATCATAATCTATTATCCATAATAGACTCCTAAAAATATCGTAATGAATACCATATATTTATAAAGACAGTATTTTAAAATTTATGTACAAACTTGAAACTTCAAAAATCGTTCAAAATATCGAATATTTTTTACTACTTCAGAGTGTTCTTTAGTCCTTGAGCTTTCAAAAGATACCACGATGTTGTCAATATTAGGAATATTTCTCGAATTATAAGGAGTTTTCTTGAGGTTCTTTCACACAAAATTCTTGTATCGTTTTTTTTTTTCAATCTCATTTCATGAAGAATGATATTTTTACGCTATATTGCTTCATCCAAACAATAATAATTCAACAAAAAATTAACCAAATACAATTATTTATATGTCTAAATAATGTATAAAACAGTGGATGTTTCATTCCTCAACCAATATTATATTAATAGAAATAGATTTTTAATAGTTATTTCAATGTTAAAATTAAAGAAAAAGTCACGCTTTCTCAATTTATCATTGATAAAAAAATTGTTAAAAAAGAAGAAAAAAAACTTTTTAATTTGTGTACAAATTAGAATTTCAAATATCATGTTTCAAAAAATATACTAATTAGCTCATCAATATTAATCAATTAATAATTAGTGTGGTATGGCTTTTTCTCATTGAAATTAGTTTAAACGTATATTAATGACCTATTGAAAAAAAATTTTTAAAAAATCTTCTTCTGTGTACTCACACCTTAAATTTAAACAAAAATTCAGGTTAAAAAATTATTATTCTATGTTTAAAAATTTAAATGGACTGTGAACATCAAAACATAAATACTTTAAAGAAGCATTATTTCAATATATAAAGTTACGGTTCTAGTAAAAATTAATGATTATTGATTGGAAACATAAAAAATATACTAAATATTTTGATTATCGAAATAAAAAAAATCCAAACATATTTAATAACATCTTAAGGAATTCAACATTTTTATTTTAGTAATGCTATTACTTTAGTAAAATTATTTTTTTTTTAAAAGGCAAGAATAATGATTAAAGACGACTAAAAGTTCGAAAGTGATAATTCCGCAGTGGAAATATTCATAATGAATAATTAACAAAATAAATAAAAGTAGATGTATTATGTTAATTAATAAAACAGAATTCAAGAAAAATTGGAATATAAAAAAATGTGCTAAAGGCTATATCGAATGAAATATTACCTCCACCTCCAGTTGCAGCTGCTCCAGCAGCACCTGAAAATATTGGTACAAAAGATTATCTGTGATGAAATTGTAATATTGAAATAAAAAAGGGTGTACCCCATTTTTGTATAGACTTCTTCAAATTTGTAAGTGTTCATGAACTTTCGGCTATATCATAAATAGCATAAAAAATAATAATATCCAATGTGTAATATTATTTTCCATTAAAGGACCATTTTACTGATCTAGTAACATTTCAAACATTCTTATTTCGTTTGAAAGGTGAAACGGGAATGCCAATAAATAAATGTTTTTAAATAAATTTAATTCAGGGGCACTTATTGATTTGAATTAAGATTTTTACTTGGAGTTTTAAGTTTTGAGGAAAATAATGTGCCCCATCGGGAGTACTTCCATTTATAATGTCTCGTGATAACAGAAAATTTATAATAGTATAGAATTTATGATGAAGTATATGCTTCTTTCCGATTGAAATAAACTAAAACACATTAAAAGTTTCTTTACAATCATTTCAATTTTAGCAAATTTTTAATATCCATTTATCAGAATTATTTCTAATCCACAGACAAGATTACGAACAGAAATATGAACTTCAATGACATCAATATAAAAGTTTTAAGAAGACTGAACTGGGGAAAAATTTGCCATTCATTCATTCTCTATTTTTTGGCCCAAAATTTCTTATTTAACGGTTATTTGGAAAACATTCTAAAGTTATGTGTTGTGATCAGCTATGTTTAAATGTACGTTTAGGCAATGTTTTAAGTATCATTGTAGATACGGTAGGAGAAACTTAAATTCATTTTATATATTATTTTGTCTGTAAGGAATACTGAAAGGATTAAGAATAAAATGTTTGATAACAATTAAATCATATTAAATTCCTATAAATATGAATGTCATATAGATATGGCATATTAGCATTTGAATCAAGAAGTGATCAAAATGCCGACACATAATAAATTCCGCGCATTAATATTTTCTGAAATCAGAAGGGAACAGTATATAAAAGGGTGTATAAATGTATTTGGACCAGTTTTACATAACAGGATATTTCTAATATTATTTTAATGAATTCAATATATTTATAAAGGTAACCTTTTAATTTAATAAAAATTCCCAACACACCTTAAGAAAATTTTAAAAATTATAATTATGCATTCAATAAGACATTAATTAGGAGCGAAATATTTACTATATCAACAGGGAAAATTGAATGATACAAAAAATTTAAAATTGCAATTTAAAATGCAAAAGTTTTTATTATGAAAAATTACCACCAGCAGCACCTATAAGATGTAGGCACGTAATATTACCAATGCAAAAATTTATGTGGTATTACAAATAGGATCTATTAATTTATCAATTTTTTTGTATTGAAATCATCCAAATGTTACCATTAAACGGAAATTCTCTGATTATATTAATTTTAAACACTTTGTAAGAATTTTTAATTTTTAAGAGTACATCAATATATTCAATAATTATCTTTAATATAAGTTTATTTTTATTGTAAATTTTTAAAATCCATTTCAGATAATGGAGTCGTTGTTTGAATTACATCCTTAAACATTACGTCAGATTCTGAGTTTTGAGTGCTGACCATTACAGAATGGAATCTGCCATTAATCATACACAAAAAATTTTAAACCGAAAAGAAATTCATTTCATTCATTTGAATTATATAAAAAAGGTTGAAAAGTTGTAATAAAAATGTGCATAAATATATATAACGTCTCAATCATTCAATAAAGAATAATTTGTTAAACATTACCTCCACCACCCCAACCAGAACCTGAAAAAAAATGCATTCAAAATTACCCAACTGATTTCTTAAATTAAGGAGCAATAATTCTTGTTGGGTTTGCATATAAACTGAATTCCGAGAAATAAAAATTATATGTATTTATGA
>JAPMOQ010061697.1:1283250-1302429 GCA_026543055.1 Argiope trifasciata | reverse complement strand
TTGGGAAATTAATTTATTTAATGCTGCATTTATGATTTCCGTTTCATTTTCATAGCGTCCAACGAGTGCATTCCAAGCTCTTTCGTAATTCTTATCCGAAATTTGAATTGAATTTAATAAAGTTGCTGCCTCAACTTTAACAGAAAGTTTAAGGTATTGTAATTTTTGGCAATTACTTAGAGAGTTATTATTTCCTACGCTTGCTAAAAATAAATCACGAAATGAAATCCAATCAATGTAATTGGATGTAAATACTGGTAATTCTATACGAGGAATTTTTAAACTATTTACTTCAGTATTAACCGTGCTTTGAGATGATTTAAACTACTGTTATCCCTAACACATTTCGTGAATTCATTTTTTAAGGTAATATCATCATTCATCATTCAAACATCATTATAACAGAATTAATAAAATATTAAATATATCGACTTAATTCCAAAAATGATGTTTGAATGTTAAAAAAACTCAAATAGAAATACAAAAGTTAGAAATTATTGTTTTGCATTTGAAGAGGATTTAAATATATAAAGAGCAATGAAATATATGCGAGTCATTAAGTTTGCTTAAAAAATACCAAGATCCTAATTTAAAAAAAATATATATTTTTTATATCAGAGCTTAACTCGATTATATCTCAATAACAGGTTTCTTCTTGAATTTGGAATATTGATTATACACAAAAATTTAGCTGATTTGAAACACAACATTCTCCCTTAGTATGCTATATTGCTATGATTTAATAAATTGTATCTATATGAATGCTTTAATATTAAATTTTACAATAGCCCCGATTCCAGAAATACATGGTAAAAAAGATTCAAAAATTTGCATTAAGATAGGAAAAGTTTTAAACAGCATTAATACAAATTCTCACCTCCCCCCCCAAAAAAAATCCTTTAAAATGCTTTTAAATATTCTTTAGATATATGTTATGAATACTCATTTATAGTTGAATGCCAGCTCATAATAAATTATTGATATTAATTTTCGAATAAAAATGAGATAAGTATGATATTTAACTTATAAGTATAAACAGTGAAAAGCAAATCATAGAACACTTAAAAAACTCTTTCAACTAATAAAAAATAACTTTTCTGCATTCAAAATTTTAACTGAACATCAAATCATACATAATGTAACGATGTATTGTAGCAATAAATGGAATTAAATTTTACTAGAAATTAAAAATTACTGGTTAGAAATGCAAAAAAGCTAAATAATTTGTCTTATTGTATAAAAATTACATCCACCACCCACCTCAGCTGCACCAGCAGCAGTTATAAAATATGCGAACATTTACGAATATAATTATGTGATGTAATTAAAAGGATATATTTAATTTCCAATTTTTTTGTGTGTATTTAATTCTTTAAACTTGTCAATTGTCGGACACAGCTCCAAAATAGGAATAAAATGCAAGATATATATTAGAATATGTCATCGAATGTAAAATATTTATAGATCTGTTAACAACATAATTGTTTTCAATTTATAGTGAATACATGAATAATACTCTTAAATGAAATAAATGTTATTTTTTTATCAAGCTCATTTAAAGAAAAAAATATGAATAATAATAAAAATCAAAAGTTTCAAAGGAAAAATCGAAAACTAATTCATAAATGACGTTTTAAAGAAACATTTACCTCCACCTCCAGCCGCAGCTGCACCAGCAGCACCTATAAATTATAGGTAAGCATTATAACACAAAAAATTATATGTTATAATAAAATGGAATACTTCTGTTTCTCCAATATGTTTTTTATTGAAATATTAAATATATTATATTTTAATGAAAATTATGCACAAATTTAGAAGAATCCTAATTTTTAATTATTTTTTCTAATTTATTTTTTATTGTAGATTTTTAAAATCCATTTTCTTTATTTGAATTTTTTTATTATGGCAAACATAGCAGGCGGATTTCGTGTTGCGAACACTAACTAATACATTATAAAAGCTGCTCTTAATCATATATAAGTAATTTCAAACCGAAACATTCAACATAAATCATTTCGTTTCATTTATTAACTTCAATAAAATTATGTTGCAATGCTTGAATAAAAATGTTTATAAAAATGCACATTATCTCAAGTTTATAATAAAGAATTATTCTTCAAGCATTACCTCCACCACCCCAACCAGAACCTGAAAATAAAAAGAAAATGCATTTAAAATTATTCAACTGCTCTTTTAAATCAAAAAATAATGAATCTTATAACATTTGCAATAAATAAATTGCCTACAGGATATAAAGCATAAGCAAGTAATTTTTTCCCTTTTGAATAGATTTAGAATCTTTAGAATAACATCTCAATAACATTTTTTTTAAAAAAATCATTAATAATAATTATTAATTATAGTATAGTCCTCTGCAGGCATAATATCATAATGCCCTGTATTGACATATGGTATTATTATGGTGCAATCCACAGCATTTAATAATGTGTAGAATGTAACATTAATGTAGGTTTCTTTAATTTTCAGTAAAATAATGAAGATCATTCCAGGTCCTTCTGAAAATCCTTAAAATCGTTTAATATGTATAACTCTTTTTGTCTTCTATTAAGAATATTCATTTATTAATAAATTTTTTATCTACGGCAATTTTTAATGATATTTAATTTCTATATAAAATAAAAGCATTAGTATTTGCATAGGGCTGAATAAAATATTTTCACTTATTTTTATTTTAGGCTGAAATAAGATTATTGTATTGTATAATAATAAGATCAATCAATTATTATAGGATATCTCTAATAAAATTTTCATACAGTTCTATATTTTTTCTCAAAATAATGTTTTAATGTTCTTAAAAATTTTAGATTCATTCTATAATTTAGAAATTGTCTTTTTCATTTTAATAAGATTTAAACGAATAGTGAAAAAACGAAATAATTGTGAGTGAATTAGCAATAAAGGAAAATGAATGTTTGTAAATTTGGAAATGAAAAATATATATTAAATGCTACATTTTAATAAATATAATATTACCTCCACCTCCAGCAGCAACTATAACAATATCATACTCATCAAGTATTGTAATGAAAAACATATTTTTACTTTTATATTTTTTATGCATTTTACTTAAGATCAATTAATTTCTTTATATGGTCTTAATGAATTCTAATTTTTAATGAAGGTAATATTTTTAATGTTAAAATATTCAAAAATGTTTTACACTTTAACAATGCATTCTTATATATATATTATCGAAATATTATGTTAAATGATATAAAATGGCATTAAAATTAAAAATTAAAATTTGGAATCGTAAAAAATTTAGCATATATTTTATTATTTTAACTAAAAATTACCTCCAACTCCAGCCGCACAGATAAAACAGAAGTGCAATTTATATCAAATGCAAAAATTTAAGTGGTGTAGTAAAAAAAAAAAAAAAAATTCTTTGGTCAGTTTTTTTTATTCAATTCCTTAAATTTGTAAAAACTCATGAATAAGTAAAGAATAACATTCAAAATAATGCGTCTGAATATGTTATTCAAATGAAAAAAATTTTGGTGGAGTAAAAATTAAATATCTATCATGGCCACAGAATGTCAAATATTTCTAAATTGTGAAAAAAGATATTTAAGGTGACTAATGGATATACAAATGCTAAAATAACATAGTATGACTGATCAGAAATTTGTTTTGTACTGATTGAAATATCTAAGACTTATTAAAAATTTTCCTTAAAATGAATTTAATTTTTCTAAATGATAAAAAAAAAATTGGTTAATCGGAATTACTTGGAATCGGTTCATAGACAAAATTTCAAATTAAAATAGACACAAATATGATATCATAAAATTTTTGGAAGAATGAGTATGATTTTAGAAAAATAAAGAATGATAATTCTAAATTCCGTGGTATCTTATTTTCTGTGCCAAAAATTCATATTTATTAAAATTATGCTGTAAGGAATATAATGTTAGCTGTAATCTCATCTCAAACTTTTAAATAATCTAATTCTTTTTATAGATTCTTTTTAACTCTGATAGGAATATACATTATTGAAGAACTTTTTGTTTGATCACTTATTGATGACATTAAAATTATATTAGTGCTGATATTAAATATACATATTAAAAATGATAGAAATTTATTTCACATACACGTGATATTCTACTAAATATAAATGGAATATTGCGCATTGGGGATCAATTATTATTTTAGGATCTATAACCTAAAACGGAATATTTCTAATAACTTCTCAATGAAGTTCATATTTCTGAAAATGAAGCTTTAATTTAGTAAAAAAATACAGATACTTTTAATTATTTGGAATTAACGTTTGATATTCTGTAAGATTTTGATCATGAACAGATAATTAAATAAAACAAAAGCTAACAAATCCCTAAGATATGAATGAAAGAAATTGAATAGCAATAAAAATTTAAAGTTTCAAATTAGAAATTAAAAAATTATTTGTAAAAGCTTTTTTTATGAAAAATTACCTCCTCCTGCGGCTGCACCAGCAGCACCTATAAAATAGACATAAATATTATTACTAACTCCACAAGATTATGCGGCATAATAAAAAGAGCATACAGATTTACTCATTTCCTTGTATTGAAAATTTTGTACATATGAATTTAAACACATTGTATGAATATGTAATTTTAAGAGCATCAAAACCTTTAATCCTTTTCTTTAATTTCAGATCCTTTTCTTTTAGATTTTTTAATTCCATATGATTTATTAAAATTTAAAATTAACCGTAGATATTGGGATGGATTCAAAGTTCTGAGTATTTACATTACACCATACAGCTTGCATGTAACCATATATAAAGTATTTTAAATAGAAAATAGCAACAGCAATAAGTTTCGTTTCATTCATTTATTTGCAGTCATTAAGAGAAATAATTGTCCTTTATTTGACATAATTTTTTCTGTGTCAAACACTTTATCTAATCCTACTTTCTGAATTTTAAATCTTTCAAAGTTTATAATTTTTGTATTTTGAGTAAAAGGCTTGAATTAGGATCTACCTCGAAATTATCTGAAGAAAAAGTTTTATGTTTCAAAATTACGAATAAAGAAATTGCGTTACTGCAAATCCAAAATATTCGTTTACTGAATGGATAATTGATACCAAACGTTTAACATGCTTTGAGTACCACAACTATTTAAGAGTTTGAACATGCAGTTAAGCATCTCATTTCAATTAACTCATCATGTAGCAAATAATATATATATTTTGCTTTCTTCAAAATTTAAAAGGAAAAAAATGATGAAGTGCAGTAGTAATAAAAATGTACATAAAGATCTTAAGCTGAGAATAAGGAATAATTTCTTTACCTCCGCCTCCCCAACCAGCACCTAAAAATAAAAAGCAAATGCATTTAAAATTACAGCAACCGCTTTTTTTTAAAAAAAATAATACTTTTTATAGTATTTGCAAACAAGAATTTCATACAAATTGCCGTTCAAGAAAGATGAATTTTACACTTCTATGAGGACATCATTTTACTGTATTGTAGCTTCAAATAGGTTTTAATGATTAGAAATTATTCTTTTTGCATTATATTAGATTTGGATCATAAATGAACAATTAAAGAAAATATGAAAAAAATAATTTTTTTACTATATTAACAAAAAAAAATGGTACTAAAAATTTAAATTAAAAAATTAGAAATAGTTGGTAAACGTGTTTTTATTGAAATATTACCTCCACCACCAGCCGCAGCTGCACCAGCAGCACCTAAAAATTATACGTAGAACATTATTACTAATATAAAATTTTATTTAGTGTAATAAAATGGAATACTCTTTTGTCTCATTTTTATTGAAATATTCAAAATATTGCAGTTAAATAAAAATTGTATTCAAATTGATAAATAGATAATATAAAACTATAATTTGTTCGAAACATCACGAATTTTGATAACCTTCTATAACATTTTATTTTTATTGTAAATTTTTAAAATTGAGGTAAAAATTGTCCTTTACCATTACATCAAATTCTGATTGCTAACTAATGAATATACTAAGAAACCACTACTTAAAATTTATAAGAAATTTCAAATCGGAAAAAACACCAAATATAAGCATGTTTCATTCATTAAATTCTATAAAATAATAGTGCAAAGTCTGAATTAAAACGTGCATAAAAATGCAAAGCATCTCAATCATACGATAAATAAATATTCATTAAACATTACCTCCGCCACCCCAGCCAGCACCTGAAAATAAAAAGCATTAAAATTACCCAACTGCTTTTTTAAATCAATGAATATCACCTGTTATTTTTGCAAGCAACTTTTTTACATATGTTGCCTTTCAAGAAATAAAAACAAAAATAATACAATTTTTGTTTTATTCTACGATTTAGAAATTTATTCGATAAAATCACAATGATGCATTTCTTTTTAAATTTTGAATATTGATTATGCACTACTATGTAATCGACCTTAAACACAATGACATCATGACCTAACTTGTTGGAGCTATTATGGTCCAGACAACTACGTTGAATACAAATTTCTTAAAAAGAAATGTAACATTGATGTACATTTCATTATCCGTCTTGAATGATGATCAAAATAACATCATTTAATTACTTTTATACATTATTTTAATTTTTGTTAAGAGTACTCCTTTATGATATTTTTTTACCTCTAATTAATGATAGGAAAGAAAATACAATGATTAATATTATCTATATACTGATAATTAAGAAACTTTCACAAGTTTTAATATACACTGAAATGGTAATTTAGAATTATAATAATATGACCGATTATCTGTAGTAGGAGAATTCTAATTATTTCTAATTAAGGAGAATTCTAATAATAAATTTTACAGACTTCTGAAAATAATGGTTGAATTCTGTAAAAAATTCCGACACGTTATAGAGTTAAATAATTATCGTTTTGCATTTGACAAAAATTTAACTGAATAATAAGCAGTAAAACATTAGAACAAATTATCAATACTGAATTATGTAAAATGAATGCTAATAAATTGACTGCTTGTAAAATTAGAATTTTGCAAAATAAAATAAGTTAATGCTACGTTTTATTAAATAAAATACTACCTCCACCTCCAGCCGCAGCTGCACTAGCAGCACCTATAAAATATTTGTGCAATTTAATATCAAACACGATAAGTAGTATTATAATGAAAAAATATTTATTGTTCAACTTCTTTTGATATTGTAAATAATAAACAATTTTAATTAAAAAAATTTGGAATATTTTGCATTTTATAAATTTTTTTCTCTTTGAATTCTTTATTGTATCATAAATTCTACATTCTATATAACATTAAACGAAATAGAAAGTCAGTAAAATTTAAGGGTTAGAGCAGTTTTTGGCAAATTTTTGATTTATTAAATAAAAGAATACCTCCACCTCCAGCCGCAGCGGCACCAGCAGCACCTATAAATGTGAGTTAAATTATTACTAACACAAAATTTAAACCTAGAATACCATGAAAAAGAATATATGTGAATATAATATTTAATAGAAAAACTTCCGGTTGGTTTGACAATATTTAAAACATTTAGTTTTTATTTAATGATTAAGACGTAATTGCCAACCATTTTAAAAAAATTTAAAGGGATTCTTATTCAGGATTACTTAACTCTCATTTTTTTCTTAAATTTTTATCCATTAAAATGTAAAAATTAAGTTTTTAGTATTATTATTAGATGCTTTTGGCCTAAAATTTTGCATTTGAAGAAGGGTGTTTAAGATATCAATTGATAATAGAAAGGCTGTAATAATATAGAATAAATATACAGGTATTTGATTCAAATATATCATTTTGATTCAAATATGTAAAGCATATTTATAATTTCCATTAAATTAAATTGAATTGTTTGCCCACTTAAAAGTATATTTTTTTAATCTCATTTCTATCGTTAAAAAACCAGATATTTATGGACAAAATTAGCACAACTATGATCAGCACAGCAGTTACAAAAGTTTAAAAATAGTTAATAGAAGAAATGATACTCCATTCACTGTATAACATTTTCTGTGTCAAAATTTCGTGTCTAACTGTTATTTGAAATAACACCTCACATTTTATATTGGGAGAAGCTATTTTTAAATAACATCACTTAAAAAAACGTAACTCCTTTTATACGTTTTTTTCTTATTCTGATAGGAACACTAGCGAAGTAAAGACTATTTGTTTGATTGAAGTGTAATGACCTTAAACTTCTTTAATATTAATATTAATGCTATAGTTAGTCATTGATTAAGATACATTTACACATTTAACATTAATTGAAATAAGGACGAAATATTACATAATAGGAAAACAGCAGGATTAATTATTATTTTAGATCTATCAATTACAATTGGATAGTTATACCTTGATGAATTAGTTCTACATACGTTTACATATATTTTTTGATGTAATAAAAACTTATTTATGATTGAAAATTCTGAATTTGTCGTTTTGAATTACATAAAATTTTAATTGTAAATAAACAATTAATAAACATTCCTAATAATTTCAACGTCGTATTATATCAATAAAAAAAATTGGATAGTGGCTCAAATTAAGAATTGCATTTTGAAACCTAATATAATCATATATATAAACATATTGATAATCGTTAGGTTTATTGAATGAAAAATTACCTCCTCCTCCAGCCGCAGCTGCACCAGCAGCTCCTAAAAATAGATGTATACATTAGTACTAACATAAACGTTTATGAGGAGAAATGAAATAATTCGTTTGTATATCTCACTGTTATTTTCCAAAGAGTTTTTTTGTTGAGATGGCAACCATAAAAAACGTTTGTTATAATTTAATAGTGAAGAGATAAATGCCAGTCATTTAAGAAAATGATATTTTATTCAAGAGTTCATAAAAACTCTTTTTTATACTTAACTTTTTTGTAAAGAAATGCGAAGAGAAAATGGGAAATGAAAAGAAAATATGTTTGTGTAAGTACATGTAAAAATCAAAATAAATGTGAACTATAAAAAGTACACATTTGAAAATTAAAATTAGCTATTGAAAATATTATCATCATATGCTTTATCTCTAGAATTAGCAAAATTTAAATAATGTTTTTAAGATTCCTAACGATAATACAGTTTTAATAATGTAGACAGTCGGAACAAGTACTTACTACGTTCGGATTGAAATATCTAAAATATGTTAATGAATTTCTTTGATTTATATTCAATCTTTTCATATTTAAAAAATCAATTTCGGTGACTGGTATTTTTCCCTGCACACAAATAAGGTATTTCAAATTAAAACAGGTATATCATTGACTTTGATTATATTATTTTATTAGGGGATTAATAATAATAATTATTATTATTATTATTCTATTATAATTATAGGGATAAGACATCATATATATCCTGTTATCTGGTGTAACTTTCCAAATTATGCAATAAGAAAAGCGTTCTCTAAAATAACATAATTACAGGACCTTCAAAGATAATTTTGTAAGCTTTTTTTTCTTCTTTTCTTTATTCTTAATATTCAAAGAAATATGGGGGAAGTATTAAACAATAACATAAT
Source organism: Argiope trifasciata (assembly GCA_026543055.1). Lineage (NCBI taxonomy): Eukaryota > Metazoa > Arthropoda > Arachnida > Araneae > Araneidae > Argiope > Argiope trifasciata. The sequence goes on along the minus strand of JAPMOQ010061697.1, from coordinate 1,292,923 downwards.
TATATGATCAAGTATTCTATTAGAATCTAACTTGTACAATAGGGTATTGCTAATAATGTCTAACTAAATTCTATATATTTTCTAAAGTTAATGCAGTAAGAAGCTGTAATACGGTTTAATTCTTAGAAACAGTATTTTGTATTCTACGAAAAAAATATTCAAATTTATAGTAAGCAATAAGATATAAAAGAAACAAAACATATACTTAAAAGTTAAATTTAATTTTAATAAGAATTATAAATTATTTATTAGAAATATTTAAAAAATATTCGAAACATTTAATTTTATTTGATTAAAAATTTACCTCCACCTCCAGCCGCAGCTGCACCAGCAGCACCTGTAAAATATGCGTACACATTATTACCAACACAAAATTTAACAAAGCTTGATATAAAGAAAACAACACAAATATAAACGTATTTTTTATATTGAACACTTGAAGCTTGTTAACTATCTTGAATATTAGGCAAAAATTCCCGAATAACATGCAAAATATTATATCTAGTTTCGTTGTTCAAGTAATTTTTTTTTAATATTTAATAACATTTAAAGCATATGTGTTTTCTTTTAATAACATTTAAAGCATATGTGTTTTCCTTTAATAACATTTAAAGCATATGTGTTTTCATTTAATAGAGAAGTGGAAAATAATCCCTTTAAAAAAATTTCAGTGATTATAGTTTGAAATTATTTGACACATTTTAACCATACTGCAGAATGAAAAACATTTCATAATAAGGTCCCTATCGTATTATAGCAATAAAGGAAACTAGTTGTTTTATAAAATTAAAAGTTGTTGCTTGGAAATGTAATAATAATTGATTAAGATTTGTTTTATTCAATTATAAACCACCTCCTGTTCCTCCAGCTGCAGCTGCAACAACAGCAATAAGATATAATAAATAATTATTTGTTACCTCCACCCTCCCAATCAGGGAATTGAAAATAAAAACCATATTTATTAAAAATTACCCAATTGTTTGTGAGTTAAAGAATTACATTTATTAAAGTGTCAATAAATAATATCTGTAAAATATTATTCCAGTCAAAAATTAAACATAAAACGGTCTAATAAATTGTTTACAAAAACTTTAAATTGTATCTTAATTTGATAGTATCCAGCCACCCCTTAAAGTTTTAGAATTATCATTTTTCCCTTAATAAAATTTTATTCATAAATCAACAATAAATTTTAAAAAACATAAAAAGTCAAAGCTATAGTGTATCATTAAAGTAAATTAAATGACAATAAAAATTAAAATTTACAGATTGGAAAAGCAACAATAATTGGAAAATATTTGTTTTATTCTAAAAAATTTTACCTCCTCCTGCTGCAGCTGCACCAGCAGCCCCTATAAAATAAGTATTAATACTAATGTAATAGTTAATGTGGTTTAGTAGAAAGAAAACACTACTTTTATTGATATGATTGAGCGATACAAAAAATATTTTTGATGAACAAGTGACATTTAAAACAGGTTCAATTTTCGTTAATAGAGTATACAGGAATACCATTGATTTAAAAATTTTAAAAAATATTTTATTTACATGTTTTTTTTACATGTATTTTAATTCCATACTACTAAATACACCTTTTAGGAGTCTCGATTTCTGTATGTTAAAATGTAATATTTCAAAGTACATCTTTGAAAGTGAAGATTAACTATTTAATATCATCAACTCTTTCTACAGTTATTATACTTGTACATTTTACGGAAAGTAATTAAAGTTGTTCATAATATAAAGATTAAAATAGAAATAATATAAATAATAAAGAATAATATAAAATGAGTGACAAGGTATTTATTTCGTTCGGATTAAAATATTTTACTAATTTTCTTTAATTCCCATTCAACTTTTGAATATTTTAAAATCTCTTTTCACTGTCCAAACTGACCCTATAAACAAATAAGAAATTTTAGACTGCTGTAGGCACGGCATTCACTTTTATCGAAAAATTTAAATATCAGTCAATAGTAAAGATAATTCTTGATTCATTGATATTTTCTTTTTAAAAATCCTTATTTGTAAAAACACTCCAAAACTGCGCTTTGCGAAAGGGAATGTTTAAAATGTCATTTCATAAGATTGAAAAGAAAAATAAAAATCTTTTAGATATATTCTTTATATTTCTGTTAGGAAAACAATTAAGATATGTTTTCACAGCAAATTAATCATATTAAGTTTCTAGTAATATTAAAATTAAGATTTAAAGAACTTATTAAAATGCATAATGATATTTTTAGTATTCAATGAAATAATGAATATTATACAGGATGTTTAGAAACTGACATATACTGTAAATTACAAAATTGCTTAAAAAAGGGGCAAAATGTTATGAAGTCAAATGATAATTTTTCGGGAGATTAAATTTTTAAAAAATACAAAATTTAATTTTTTATACGGACGTAGCACAAAAAAATTCCCCATTAGTAAAATGTATCTCATCCTCTAAATAAGGCAATTTACAACATTTCTAAATATTATTGTTAAAATTATCAAACAATATATTTAAAAAAGTTGGTGGTGTGTCAATCACAAATTAAAATGCAAATGTTTGCAGCTTCAGTACAGATGACGCGAAGCAGAAAATCCTTATAAAGAAATAAAATGTGCTTACTACCTACAGTTTCAAATGCAAATTTTAAAATCTATGCTTTCTGAAAAATACTTTAAAATTTTATATCATGAATTACAAAGTCAAACTTAAAAGTAGCAAAGTCAATGAACTTGTAAAAAAACTTATATAAGCTTCCTTTAAGTTATTATTTCTGCAAATTTTTAATACTTTTGAACGACTAAATATCAAAAATATTATTTATTTATTCAACCAATTCCTTCCTTCTTAATTTGTGCACAACCCCTAAAACACGAACATTCGACATGATTTTTCCTCTTTGCTATCTCATACCCAAGTGGTTTAAATCATCATTTTTGTAGTTTCATATCTTTGAGACTTTTTGTGACAAAACGCAAAAATTTTGTACATGGCGTTATCAGAGGATAGGGCAAATTTTACTTATTCGGTTTTTTTTTTGTTCGGGGTCCGTATAAAATTTGTATTTTTAAAAGTTTAATCCCCTGAAAAATTTAATCAACTTCATAACATTTTGAATCTTTCTTACGCAGATTTGCAATTTAAAGCATATGTCTATGATAAATATTTAACAAATAAAAGTAGCGGTCAATTTTTTAAAGATCCCATGCATAATAAGATACTAGTAGTGTCGCGTATTATTTTAGGATCTCTAAATAACAATGAATATTAATATCTTATCCCTAGTAACAATATAATGAATTCTACATATTTATGAAAGTTTTTAAGGAAATTAAAATGATAAATGTTTTAAAATTTTCGTACATTTGATAAAATTTTAATCAGAAATAAACAGTTAAAATACGTAGAAGAGTCAAAGCTAATCAACATCAATAAAGAAAAATAAAAGACAGCGAAACTTTCAATTTATAATTTGGAAATAAAAAAATATTTGGTTAATTTTTTTTTATTCAATAAACAATTACCTCCACCTCCTGCCGCAGCTGCCCCAGCAGCACCTGTAAAATAAAAGTGCAAATAATAACATTTTTTCATTTTTATATAGTGTGATAAAGACGATCCAATAATTTTCTCAATATTTCTGCTCATATAGAATTCCTCTCAGTTTTTGAAATTTAAGGAAAACTCTTCACAAAAAATTTATTTTAACACATGGATTTCTTTTTCAAGTGAATAAAAGATGTAATAAATTTCTTCCATTTCAATTTATAACTCGCAAAATTTTTAAATGCAGTTAAGTTTCCGAATTACCCTTACGCGCATGCAAGTGACTACAAATTATAAACAATACATCTCGTTGTATATTTTTAATAGCAGCTAATTACAAAAGATAATTCAATGTTTGTTGGTATCATAATTTCTGTGACAAAAGTTTGTATATAAACATGTTTTTATGAAATTGAAATTATTCCTTTGTAAATATTTAGTGATTTATTATAATCCTGCATTAGTATGCTTATTAGTACATTATATATTTATATTATATTTTGGAATACCACTAAAAGATATTTGTAACAATAAACCGGTAAAATACTGTCTACAAAAGTTTACTTTACATGAAGAAAATCACGTACATTAATGAATAAAATGATTGAAATTGAACTTTTAACGCTATTTACGCTATGCGGTTATTTAAGAATTTTAAATGCCTTGAAAAATTTTCGGTTCAGCTTACTCAATATCATGAGCAAAAGGAATATTGATGTTTGGCTCTCCAGAAAATTTTAAATGTTATAAATTAATTAATAAAATTTGAAAAATTATGAATAAAAATATAAAGCTTCCCATCTATACAATAATGAATTATTTATGCATATTTACCTCCGCCACCCCAGCCAGAACCTAAAATTAAAAGGAAATGTATTTATAATGACCACAGAACGCAATTTCTCACATTTAAAAAAATGCTTCATATAACTTTGCAAAATAAAATAAACTTTATAAATATACTGGATTTCTAAAAATAATAAAAAACAAGATGGTAATATTTTCTAAATAGTCTGAATCTAACTCGATTATATCTTAATAGAAGTGTCTTCTTGGATTCGGAATATTGATTGCACTAGCAGACATTAAACACTTTGGTTTCCTTTATACTCTAAATTATTATGATTCCCTAAGTTGTATCTAAATAATAGTTTTAATATAAAACATTACAATAATTTTATATTCATAAATTTTCAGTTAAAACTTCAAAAACATGCATCATGATAAGAAACATTTATAACAATATTAATACAGGTTCTTCCAAAAAATATTTAATATTTTCTTATACATTATGATAGCTTGTGTTAAGATTACTCATTTATAATTGAATCTTTGATAATAACAAATTAATAATATTAAATTTTGATTGAAAATGACATGAATATAACATTTATAGGATTGATTAAATGACAGCATGTATTTTTAGCAATCAGTGCAAAAAGAATGTAGTACTAAAAGTAGGTTAAAACTAAGGTCAATAATTATTTTAGAGTCTATCATCCATAATGAAATGTATCGAATAACATTCATAAATAATTTTATTTATTTAAAAAGATAATGTTTCAAAGTAATAAAAAATTAGACTCTTTTTAAAATGTAGAAATAATCCTTTTGCATCCGACAAAATCAGTATAAACAATGCAAAAACACAAATAAACGTTCAGAATCTCTTTAAAATTAAAAATTTTCTGTACTTGAAAGTTCAAATACACAATACACATTAAAACATAAATAATTCAAAGATGTATTATATCTACAAATAGAATTAAGTTTTAGTAGAAAATGAAAAAATATTGGTTGGAAAATAAAAATTACCTCCACCTCCAGCTGTAGCAATACCAGCAGCACCTATAAAATATATGCATACATTATTACCAAAGCAATAATATGGTGTAATCAAAAAGATATACTTCTGTTCTTATTTATTTATTTGTATTGCCTTCTTTAAACTTCTCAACATTTATAAATATTAGACAACAACACAACAAAAGAATAAAATGCAAAACATTACATTGGAATGAGTTACTGGATTCAAATTTTTTATAGATCAGTTAACAATTTTTTTTTCAATTTATAGTGAAGATATGGATAACAGTCGTTAAAGAAATAAATTTGAAGTATTTTTATTTTGAGATCACTTAACACAATTTTTATCATATTTGAATTCATGATGTGCAAACTCAAGACAAACCGTTGAAATTGAAAACTAATTATTAAGAATAATATCACCAGCTACTGCATATATATAACTTGCAAATATTAGAAAAAGGAAATGCCAGATGATAAGAAACAGATTATAATAACTTAAACTGAATGAACGTGTAATAAATTCAGACATGCCTTAAAGTTTAGAAAAAATCGTTCTGCATAAGATGAGAACAATGGCTATCACTTATTACAATACTGTTTTAATAAAAGTAACTATTTTTAAATATTTGAAAATTGAATGTAAAAAAATTAGTACGCTTAATATTCTATTTTATTAAATAATATATTACCTCCACCACCAGCCGCAGCTGCTCCAGCAGCACCTATAAAATATACGTATGCTTTATTATCAACATAAAATTTTAAGTGGTTTAGTAATGAAGGACCTCCTCCAGTTTGCTACACTTTAAAGCATTTTTTCTTATTAGGCCATTCGATAAATACCATGCAGAATTAAAAAAATCACAATATTTATATTAATATATTTTGGAATTAATTTTGATAATAACGTGCTTTTCCTAACTAAATATTATGAAAGAAAATGTTTTGATTTTGCAAAATTATCCACTATTTGTCCTTGGGAAGTCAATTGCGGATATTGACAAGAATATACAGAAATCTTTCAGAAAATATTACTATACTTTTTTTCAGAAATTTAAAAATACTTGTAGAACCTTAACAAACCTTAAGCAGATAAACAGGCTCTTTTAATCTTTGAAAATACATATAAAAAAGCTTCAACCGAAATAACCCAAGTATTAGCCTGTTGTACACCAATTGATATGAGGAAATGAAGAAATAATGGTAATTGATCGTTTCATTAGAAGAGACTATTTTAATGAACGATATATAAACAGCTTACTATGACTTACAAACTTCTGAAAACATTGATTTCATATCTTAGTGAATAATTATCTTTTCTTGGACAATAAGTGAGTTCATTAAAGATAAAAATGAACTTCTTCATTTATTTCAAAATTATTAAATAAGATTGGATTTGATGCTGTGTTTGAATGAAAACGGTGTAATACTGGGGAGTAATTATGAAACTCACTAGAGGAACAAATGTGTTTTCGACAGACTCTGAAGCAATTTTAAAAGCAATTGAAGAGTTTGCTGCAAAAAGGAGGTAGTTCCAATTATTCGAGTTTGCAGAAAGCTGTAAAAGTCTGAAAATTCCGAATTCGAATGAGACAGACAGCTCTATCCCTTGAGTAAAGCGAGATCTAAAAATGGTTCACGTTCTTGGTTCTCACGTTCTTTAAGCACCAAATGAACAAGGATATTTTTTACCCCGTGATTTTTTTTTTTTACGTTGCAGCAATATCCGTTTTGCAGAAAACCCTTTAATTGAGGCAAAGGAGGGTTGGTTTGTGGAAATTTCTCTGCATGCCATCTATCGGTCAGTATTAATGGCATTTGTATTTAAAAAAAAGATTATCTAAATATCAATATAAAAACAAAACAAAAATATAGCTTCATTGGTTAAAGACTATGTTGACATAATGAGTATGAATATGCTGATTCTCTTAGACAAAGAGGCACTTGAAAGAAAAATCATGGAGTTCAATCCTCAAATTCCTAAGTCATGAATTAAAATTCGAATTAAATAAACTTGAAAATTAAATGAACAATGAATATCAAAAAATAAATAATTCAAAGAGATGTTATTTTAAGTTTGTTACAGTGCTAGGAAAGTGTTTTTACGTAATAAAAAAAATCTGAAACGTTAAAAAATTTTTAATTATTATTTTTCATTCAATAAAATTGTAATAATAAATGGGCAGTAAAAAGACAAAGTTGTACTACATCATTAAAGAAAATTGGAGGGAAGTAAAAATTAAATTTACAGCTCAGAAATACAAAGCATATGTGTTTCATTCTAAGAAAAATTACCTGCTCCCCCAGCTGCAGCTGCACCAGCAGCACCTATAAAAAATAGTTTTAAACCTAGTATTTTATGTACTATAATACAAAGACCTACTTCTTAGGTCAATATTTTTCCATAATGAAATTCTCAAAATTTATACAATTTCATGAAAATTCCTCGTACAAATTAATGTTCAAATATATACTAAGAATGTTAAGTATTTCAAATGTCTAAACGCATTTAATAATTTACTTTAATTTCTTTTTACATTTTGCTGATTTTATTAAATGCGCTGAGGCTTAAGAAATTAGCTTTGCAGACAGATAAATGATTACATATCCATGTATGCAATAACAATAAGTCTCTCTTTATAAATTAAATAGCAGTAAATAATAAAAGCTAATTCAACAATTCATGTCTATAGCAATTTCTGTTTCGAAAATTTTATGTTTGCATTTTTTCAGAACTCTAAATCCTTTAAAATATAAGAATTCTGATGATTATTAATAGCCTTGATAGAAACTCGCTAAAAACTTTCCTGAACAGTAATTTTTTTAAGTTATAAAAAAAATTAAATTGCTGGCAAAGAACCATACAAGCACAAAGAATGGGTGGATGAGTGATACAGAATTTTTATTAGGACTGACATTAAACAAACATTAAAAAAATTTTAAAAAGTGCTGAAAATTTTCTCTTTGGTTTAAACAATATAAAATATCAGTTGAATAGGTCTATTGAACTTAAATAAACATTTTAAACACTAAAAGGTAATCTTTAATATTTTATAAATTATGATTGAAAGTATATATTCCTGAAAATACACAGCAGTCTAAGTACAAAATAAAAAATTATTTATTAAATATTACCTCCACCACCCCAACCAGCTCCTGAAAATAAAAAGCAAAAATGCATCAAAAATTACTCAACTGCTTTAAGTTGGAGAATAATAGTACTTTAAATATTTGTGAACAATACTTGTAAAGTAATTTTCATGTCAAAAAAATTCGATATATATTTGCTAAATTTTAAATTAGATATTAACTCGATAGTAAGTAACTAGACAGGAAAGTTTTGGAATGGTAACATTATATTCATTATCATTTTAATCATAAATGAACAACAAAAATAAAAGATTCATAACCATACTATATGATTAAATAGAATTGAATGGTAGTAAAAATTTAAATGTTGACTATGGTAATGCACAAATAATTGGATAATAACCATGCAAAGTGAAATTACCTCCTGCAGCAGCCGCTGCACCAGCAGCACCTATAAAAAATGTGTGTGCACATTATTACTTATACGAAAATTGATGTGGTGCAGTAAAAAAAAAAAAGAAATATTTCTTTTTCATTTTTGATTGAGCTATGCAAAGGAAAATTTTCGCCGAGCAGTGAGTATTAAAATCGCTCTTGTTTTCATTTATTAGAAAAAATATGTATGCCACTCATTTTAAATAGAAATTTTAATTGGGGGATTACTAAATACATCTTTTGGGTGCTTTAATTTCTAAGAGTTAAAATGAAAAAAATCAATATGTTTGAAAAAGAAAATTAACTTTTCAAATTTTCATTGCTAGTTTCTATATTTATAGAACTGGGGGATTTAAAAGAAGATTTTTATGCCTGTTATAAGGATTTAATAACATAGAAAAAATAAACTGGTATTTGTTTCTTCCTGACTCAAATTTCTGAAATACATTTATAACTTTCTTTAATTTTAATTAAATTTTTGGAAATTTTTAAAACCTATTTTGAACTCTTTCTCTAGCATTTCTAGAAGATTTCAAACCGAAATAGTCATATTATTGACCTTCAATGGGAAACTTTAATAGTAGTCAACAGAAGTAATTTTTGCACAGCGTATCCATTATTTAGTAAAATAATTTTAACACACACACACACACACACACACACACACACACACACACACACACACACACACACACACACACACACACACACACACACACACACACCCACACACACACACACACACACACACACACACACACACACACACACACACACACACACACACACACACAC
>JAPMOQ010061697.1:1258714-1283240 GCA_026543055.1 Argiope trifasciata | reverse complement strand
CACACACACACACACACACACACACACACACACACACACACACACACTCACACACACACACACACACTCACACACACACACACCTTAATTTATGATATTAATACTGATACTATATTTAGAGAACTTTTTAAACTATTGACATATATTTATGTAATGCGACAAATTTATTTCACTGAATGCTAGAACTTAATAATAATAAGATCCATTATTATATTATTATCTCCCATACATGATATTATATATCTAATAACAGCTTAATAAAATCTACATATTTATGAAACCAGATTTGTTTATATAATAAAAAATATTCAGCCACTCATTCAGTTAAGAATCTATTGCTTTTCATTCCACGAACCTAAATCAATGATGGACAGCAAACATAAATAAATCAAAGGCTTTCTACTTCAAAAAATGATATTAAGTTTCTTTAACAGTTAACAATTGATGATTTGAAGTATAAAGGTGTGTTCACATTTTGTTTCATTGAATAAAAATTATTACCTCCACCTCCAGCCACAGCTGCACCTGCTGCACCTATAAAATAATCTTATACATTATTATTAACATAAAAATTATAAGTTTAAGAAAAAGAAAATTCTGCATTTTTCCTATATATTTTTATATTAAGGCTGTAAGCAATATTATATATATATATATATATATATATAATAAAAGCACTCAAAAAATTTGGCACTTATTTTTAATATATAATGAAATCATAATGGAGTAATATATTACAGGTAAAAAAGATATCAAACACTTTTTGTTGTTTAGATATTATAGCTTTCCACTCAATAAGAATTTTATTATAAACGTAGAACAAAAAACAAAATTTAAAAGAATAAAATATATATTATATCAATGAAGGAAATTTAAGAATGGAGAAAAATAACCAGCTTTTTTTCAAATGTAAATAAAATTGGTAAATGTTTATTTCATAGGATATAATATTACCTCCACCACCAGCCGCAGCTGCACCAGCAGCACCTGTAAAATATAAGAACATATTAAAATGAACTTTAAAAGTTTACGTGATGTTATAAAACAAAAACGCTTCTTTCCCTTTTTTTGGTATTGAAATCAAATTTGTAAGCAGCATAAAATCAAAATTCATGAATAACATGCAAAATAGTATATTTGAATAAGATATTTAATATAAAAAAATTGGTTAATCAAGTAACATTTAAAATGTTTTTGTTTTCATGGAAAGAGAAGAGGTTTATTCTAATAATATCAAAACAAATTTTAAATGACTTTAATTAGAGATGCTTGAATGGTTTTTGTTAAAAATATAAAATTGCGTAATAAACCTTTGAAAGTGAAAACCAAGTATTTAAAATATTATCACCATATATTTCAAGAACCGAAGTTGCAAGAACTACAATTGAACTACCTAATACTAAGACAGAGATTTTAGTAATAAAGATGGAATAAACATTTATTTTCTTCGATCGGATTGAAATATCCAAAACACAGTTATAGTTTTCTTTAACTTCATTCCACATTTTGCAAATTTCTAAATCCATTATTTAAAATTCAATGCTATATAAGACGATAAAATATATTTAAAAAATAAAGTTTCAAATCATCAAAATAAAATTAAATTCGCTTAACATATTGATTTACTACATTCAAGAATAGTCAATTAATAATGAAAATTTGTTAAACTAAATTGTTGATAAAGTTTTATTAAATTAAGTTTCGGTGAAATTAACTAAAGATAAAATTTTCTAAATATAAAAGCCTCAAAGAATTGATTGAAACGTTGGTACATATTTATAATATCTAATTAAACAAGAAGGTATTGTTATACAGAAGTATGAATATGAAATAAATTATTATATAAGGATCTATCATCCATAATAACTTATCTCGAGTAAAATTGAAATGAATTGTATGTATTTATAAACATATTATTTTAAAGTAGTAGAAAATTCGGACAAGGCTTAAGATTTAAAAAATATCGTTTTACATTCTATGAAATTTTAATTATAAATGAACAAAAGAAAATAAAACATAAAATAGTAAATTGATATAAATGATATTAAATAAATGAAAATGAATGGAAGAAAAAATAAAAACCACAATTTGTAATTTCAAAAAGAATTTGTAAATATACACTTTATTCAATAAAAAATTACCTCCTCCTCCACCGGCTGCAGCTGCACCTGCAGCGCCTATAAAATGTAATTATAAACTTAAAATTCTATGTATTGAAATAAAGAGGATTTACTTTTTTATTCAATAATTTTTCATATTGAAGTCATCAAATATTTTAGAATTGAGATAAAATTACCCATATAAATATTAAAATGTAAGACCTTCTTATATTTCAAATACCAAAAGCATTTAATAATTTTATTCAATTTCAATTGTCTTTTAGCAAATTTTGTAAAATACGCATTGATTTTAGTATCTATCCTTGTTCTCATATAAGAGACGCCATATTGAAATAGGAAAAACTATAGGTTTTACTATACTTGTGTAATAATAATCAATAAAATTACCTCAAAATTCATCAGCATCATAATTTCTTTTCCCCCAAAATAAAGTAGCCATAGGATTTTATATGAATTCAAAATTCTTTAAAAATTAATATGATTAGAATTAGATTGATTCAGAAACTCTCTACAATATTTCCTAAACAAGTAGTGTTTCACCTTTCAATAAAAAAAGTTCACATTGGGATTAAAAATTCAGGTACACATAAAGAATGGATAATTTACTCCGAAATTTTAACAAGATTTACATTTCGTAACTATTTAGGAGTTTTAGAAAGTACAGAAAAAATTCATCAGCCAAAAATTTCGTCCCCTTAACCAAAAAGAGTGTAAATTTTAGATATTAATAACGAACTGTTAATGTGATGTGTTCGTTGTGAAGATTAATAACGAACTGTTAATGATCTATCTCTATCTAAAACAAAGTATTGAGTTCACGTTCGGTTTATTGAATGTAAGGTACTAGATGAATATTTCGATATAACATTTCTTAAAATTTTAAACAGCAAAAAGCGATATTTTTGAGGTTAATAAACCATTAGTGAAAAACATATGTGTAAACAACCAAAGATTTTCAAGCATACAATACAGAATTATTTGTTAAATATTACCTGCACCGCCCCAACCAGCACCTGAAAATAAAAAGCAAATGCATTTAAAATTACCCAGCTGTTTTTTTAAAACAATGAGTAACACTTCTTAAAGTGTATATGAAATGTTAATTAATTTTAACAAAAACTTTTGCCGTTAAAAAACAGTTACAGTTTTCTTAATTTAAGAAAAATACTAAATCCAAACTCGAACTGTGCCCAATCACTCCTTAGATTGCAAATATTGTTTGCCTCTTACGCAGTTAGAATCTTTCAATTTACTTGTCTCCTTCCGTACTCTTAATTTTCATAATTTAGTAAATGCAAGTAGTTTAATGTTTCAATAGCATATGATGTAACGATGTTAATTTCATTAAGTTTCTCTTAAAGCCCACAAAATACGCATTAAGATTAAAAAAAAAATGTTTAAAATAATATTTTTACAGGCTTTTTCAAAAAAACATTAAAATTTTTTCTACGTATTCGTTTGGTCTATGTTGTGAATATACATCTATTGTTGAATAATTGCTCAATCTAAATTAACGACATAAAAATTGTAGTAAAGTGAATGAATTTCAAAATTATAGAAATTCTGGCACGTATTTTCCGCAATCAGTGAAAATAAATTATAGAATTAATTGGTAGAATAATAGCAGGATCAATTATTACTGTAGAATCTGTCATAGATTTGAACATTTCGTTAGTTACATAAGAAACAATTCTATTATGTTTATAAAAATGAAGTTTTAATACAGCAACACATTTAAATGTTATGTTCTAAAGTTTGGAAATAATCTTTTTACATTCGCTAAATATTTTAAACTTAAACTAACAATGAAAATCAAACAATAAAAGAAGGAAATCTAATTTTTATCTGCAAAGGAAACTGAATGGCAGTAAAAATTAAAATTTACTGTTTATAAAATTAAAAATTATTGCTTGGATATGCAAACATAATTGGTAAATATGTGCATTATTCAATGATAGATTACCTCCTCCTCCAGCGGCAGCCGCACCAGCAGCACCTATAAAATAATTATAAAATTAACTTTTTATGCATTGTAATAAAAATATTTACTTTTTTATTCAATAATTTTTTTTTTCAAAATGAATTCTTAAAAATGTGTAGAAAAGAGAAATTACAAACTCTTATTATTATTTGTAAAAGAAATTTTCTTTAAATTGTTCAATTTCATAAAAATCGTTCTTGAAAATAATTAATCAAATATATGGTAAGAATTTCTATTTTTCAAACGCCTAAAAACATTATTTTTTCTGTAATTTCTTTATTTCCCGAACTTAAAAAAAATTTACTGTGTTTTTAGAATTTCCTTTGTGCATACATAAGTGATTATTGAAATAAGCAACAGCAATAGCTTTCATTATATTGTAACTTGCCCCGTTCCCTTTACCTGATAGTTGGCATTAAGGACAAAGTTTAAGTCACCTGTATCCCGTGATTACTACCTTCCCGTTATTAAGATCCTCCGAACAGCTACGAACTTTTCGCCTGTAGAATCATTGTGTCTTGGTCATTGTTTGTATCTAGATGAAAAGCCTCAGATGTGCGTTTCATCGTTTGAAAAATGTTGCATGTATGCACGCAACAACATGCAACATATCTTCAAGGAAAAGAGCACAAAATTATTCATATGTTAAACTTTCCCCCCTTATCTAGTGACTACAATAAACAGGTATTCGTGAAATGCCTGCTATAAAGATGAATTATTAACTGACATTCCCATGATCGACTGGAGACCATTGAGGGAGCATTCCTGAACAGTTATTGGATGATAAGGAGCTCAAGTGCACCAATGAGAAAATAAGGGGCGGAGATTTAACGGGAATAAAACAGGTATTTTTTGAAGGGGGAAAAAAAGATCAGTGAGAGTCGTTTTAAGGAGGAGTTGGAGAGAAGGCAGTGTTGGTCCTTGATTTTTGTTTGAAGTTCCGTGTAATCTGGGTTTCTGTGTTAAAATCCATCCGATAAAGATCGGTGTATTTATGAATCCATCCCTGAAGTAACCGTTTGAGTTAAAAGCCTGTAAGCGGTTTTTTTATTGTTTATTCTCCAAATTTATCAATGAAATATTTCATAATTAACATTCTACTGTAATGTGAATTTTGCAAATAATATTAACCTAGATGAGAATAGGTGGTGCTTGTGTACATACATAAGGTTTTTAATAAAAGAATTGTTTATTTACACTACCCTGTTATTTGATCGGTTAGGATCAAAGACACTACAGTATACGTTAAATATCCATCAATGACACAAATAATTCATTGATAGCATAGTTTTTTTTGCCAGGAAAAGGAGTTTAAAAATTTTATGAACATGAAATGCTTTAAAGAATGAAAATTATAATTATTAATATTAATTTAGATTCAGAACTTCACTGAAAAATTCTTGAACAAATAATTCTTTTCTCTTAGTGAAAAAAATCAAGTGATTACGTTGCAAGAAAAATGCAATGCTCGTATAATGAATTGATAAGGAACTAATAATGCGATTTGCGTTATCTTAATAACTAGGAGTTTTAAAATGCATTGAAATATTTTCGTTTGGCTTACTGAATAACATATACTGATTGAATAGTTCTATTTAACTTTCTTTATAATTTTAAAAGCTAAAAGGTGATGCTTTATGTGTCGTAAATTTTTTATGAATATACATAAAAATACAAAGCCTTTGATGCATACAATAAAGAATTATTTATTGAAAATTACCTCCTCCTCCCCAACCTGAAAATAAAAATAAAATGGATTAAAATAAATACTTAAGATATACACGATTGAATAAGATAAATTAAAAATAGACATTTCTTAATAAATTTTTTTAAAATAAATAAGCAGCACAAAATTTTTCCGAAGGAAATATTTTATTTTCCCTAAATATTGACATCCTAGCTCGATATTTTCCAATACATTTGTTCTTGAATTACGATAAGTGAATACGATAACTGTAACCAATTTCAACATAAAGGTCTCTGCAGTTGTCTATATCTTTATAAATCAATATATGCAAATAATTAAAAACGTTATAGTAAATATTGCTACTATTATTTTCAGAAAATTTTAGATTGAAACCTCAAAAATATGCTTTAATATAAGAAATATTTAAAAATTAAATATTTTAGATCCTTTCAAAACCCTTTAAAAATTTCTGCCATTCATTTCGTTTATGTTATGAATAGTATTTTATTGTTGAATGTATGATCGTAGTAAATTAATGAAATTAAACTTCTATAAAAAAAATGAATAATATATTTATAGAAATGAAAAAATTAGTGATATATATTTATAAAATTTAATGAAATAAGATTGTACTTTTACATAATAGGATAATAATAAGAGCAATTACAATTCAGAACTTTCATTACAATTTCATTCGTTATAGCACATGCTTAGTAACATCGTAATCAATTCTATATATTTATAAGGGCAATGTTTTAATGCAAGAGGAAAATGTGGTGCATTTAAAAT
Organism: Argiope trifasciata; assembly: GCA_026543055.1. Lineage (NCBI taxonomy): Eukaryota > Metazoa > Arthropoda > Arachnida > Araneae > Araneidae > Argiope > Argiope trifasciata. The sequence continues at coordinate 1,276,663 of JAPMOQ010061697.1, read as the reverse complement.
TTAGAAACTTTAGTTTTATATTCAATAAAATTTTATTTATAAATTGAGAATGAAAAACAAAGAGAAAAATATAGTCTATATCAGTAAAAGAAATCGAATGGTAGCAAAAATTAGAATTTACAGCTATGAAATGCAAACATAATTAGCAAATATATGCTTTATTCAATGATTAATTACCTCCTCCTCCTCCAGCCGCAGCGGCTCCAGCTGCACCTATAAAATATAATTATCAATTTAATATTTTATGCGAGGTAATAAGAGGATCTACTTCTAATATCCCTCACACTGAAATCTTCAAACTTTTTACAATTTAATGAAAATTCTTCATCAAATATCTAAAAGTATTTAGTAATTATATTTAATGTTTTGAACATTTTTTAAAATACACTTTGGTTTCAGAAATTAACTTTGTGCACATATAAGTGATGAAATATTCGCAGTTATTAACATTAAGTTTCGCTATATGCGATTAATAAATAATTTAACATTCAAGGATATCAAATTTTCTGTTCCAAAAATTGGCATAAAGATGATTTTATAAAAATTAAATTCTTTAAAGCATAAAAATTATGATGATTCATAACAGTTTTGATGAAGCGACTGTTTAAAAAAATGTCCTTAAATAGTAATTATTTCAATGTAATAACTAGATGTTATTACATTGTAGATAATAACTAGATGTTATTACATGAATAGATGATTGATACGGTACTTTTAATGAAATTACTATCATGCAAATATTCAGGAATTTTAAAGTGAATTGAAAAATGTTCTTTCGGTCATTAATTAATTGATTATTTTTATTAATTTCGCTTAAAATTTTAATACTAAAAGATTAAAGACTAAACTAAGCCCCAACCAGAACCTAAAAAAAATAACAAATAATAAATCCATTTCGTATTACCTAACTACTTTTTGAAGTTAAAAAATAATACTTCTTTGTTTGTAAACAAATCATGCAAAATATTTTCCCTCTCTAAAAATGAGATAGTCTATTAAATTGTTGCTACATTTTTTAAAATTAGATCCACACTTTACAGTATCCAATTACACATTTTTTAAAAAAAATTATGAATATTCATTTATTATTTCACTCTATGAAACTTTCAATCAAATCGTCTATTTTTGTTTTCTATGTTTTAATAATTTAGTGAAAACATTTAATTAAACGTTTTACTATCAAACATTGCAATAATGTTAATTTCATTAATTTTTAATTAAAATTTCATATATAGGCATTAAGATAAAAAAGCGTTTAAAATAATATTATTACAGGCGCTTCCAAAGAAACATTTAACAACTTTCTATGCATTCGCTTGGTTTATGCTAAGAATAGGCCTTTATTGTTGAAAAGGTATCACAAAGTAATTAAATGATATTAAACATCGATAAAAATTATTGAATAACATAATTATATTACTCTTTAAAATTTTGACATGTATTTATGGCAGTCAATGAAAATGGTTATAGAATTATTTAATAAGTTAATAACAAGGTGGTGAAATATTATTTAATAATCTATCAATCATTTTAACATATCACTAGTAACATTGTCAATAATTCCATATATATATGTTATGAATAAAAATTCGATATAGTAGAACAATTAAGTGTGATTCTAAAATTTAGAAATTATCTTTTTACAATCGATAAAATTTTATTCAGGGCATCGAATAACTATCGGTAAAGGAAATTGAATGGCAGTAAAAATTAAAACTTGGAATTGCAAAAATAATTGATAAATCTATGCTTTATTCAGAGATAAATTACCTCCTCCTCCAGCAGCAGCGGCTCCAGCTGCACCTATAAAACGTAATAATAAATTTAAGATCTTATGTATTGCAATAAATGGATCTATTTTGGTTAAACATATTCTTCATATTGAATCTTAAAATGTTGTGCAATTTAATGAAAACTCTCCACATAAAAATGTTCTAACACAGAGTAGGAATTTCTAATTTTTCAAGTATCTAAAATTTCAGTAATTTCTTTTAATTTTTTGAAAAAAAAATTAAAATGCACTCTAGTTTGAGAAATTAACCTTTTATACATATAAGTCATGACAAATCCACGCAGATAATAACAATATACACATTAGGCAGCAGAAACAAATAATTTAACATTCATTGTTATCACATTTACTTTTGAAAATTTTTTTTATCTAGACATTTTTCAACATCAAATCCTCTAAAGGATAAAAATAATGATGATTAAAAAAATTCTAATTTAGAGATTCGTTTGAAAAATTTACTGAATTAGTAATTCTTCCCTCGAAGTAAAAAAAAATAAATTACGTTGCAGGAAACCAAAGATCCGCATATAATTAATAGATGATTGATGCAGAACTTCTAATAGGACATATATCATCCAAATACTTGGAAATTTGAAAAAGTATTGAAATTTTTTGATTCAGTCGTGTACAGATTCAGTTCTTCTATTTAGCTTTTCATAAAGTTTTAAAAATAAAAGCCAATGCTTCATTTTTAATAAATTATGATTGAAAAAATAATGCATAAGAGTATAAAGCATCTCAAGCATACAGTAAAAACTTATTTTTAAACAATACTTCCACCACCCCAGCCAGAACCTGAAAATTAGAGCAAATGATATGAAATACATACTTCCATTTCTTAAAGTATTTTAGCTTAAAAGAAACATAACAGAAAGTTTTGGCTTTAAAAAAGCCCTTTCATTTTTTAAAAAATATTTTGAGTTGCATCCTAGCTTGATAGTATCCAATTGAATATTTCTTCTCGAATTGCAATAATTGATGACATATTATACTATGAGGAACTTTATCATAATGGTCTCCTTTCGTATCCTATATTTTTATATATCAGTACATTTAACTAATTAAGAGTTTTAACAGCATATACGGCAATGAAGTTAATTTTAACAAGTTTCTGTTCAAAAACACGCATTAAGGTTAGAAGTTATTAAAATAATATTATCACATATCCAAACAAAAACATGTAAATTCATTTGAATTACGTCATGAATACTCATTTACTATGAAATATTGTCTCATAATATGCTAACAAACTCAAACTTGTTAAAAATGAGATGAATATATTTATATGACTGATTAAAATGCTCACATATATATAAAGCAATCAGTGAATAAAGTTATAAAATTAAATAATAGGATAATAAGAGCTCATTATTATTATAGAATTTATCATCTATGAGAACGTGTCTAATAGTAACATCGTAAAGAATTCTATATTTTCATAAATGTAATTCTTTAGTGTAGTAGAAAAATAAGATACGTTGTAAAATTTGGAAAAGATCGTTTCCTATTCAATAAAATATTAATCGTAAATTAACAATGAAAAAAAAATAATAAAGACAAAGCTATCTATATCAATCAAGCTTATTGAAGAAGAATAAAAATTTTCATTTACAGAAAGAATAACTGTTACGGACACTAAAGGAATAATAATATTCAATGAAAAATTACCTCCTCCTCCAGCCGCAGCTGCACCAGCAGCTCCTATAAAATATACTAATAATTAATTATGTATTGTAATAAAAGGATTTGTATCTTTGTTAAATATTTTTTCACATTAAAGTATTTAAACTTTTTGAAATCTGATTAAAACTCTCCATACAAAAAAATGCTAAAATATGTAAGGATATCTAATTTTTCAAATACATAAAATCCTTCAATAATTTTCAATAGAAACTTTTTTTGAAAAATTAATAATGCACCTCACTTTGGGAGCTGATATTGTGCTCTAAGGTCAACCGTAGTAAAGTACAGCACATTAATGAGTCTAAACTTTAGGACAATCATCGACAGAACTTATATGTTGTGCACATATAAGTATTGTTCGAAATAAACAACAATAAATTTCATTATATATGTCGTTAATAAATTACAGAAATAATTGAAAATTTATAGACATCACAATTTATAATCGAAATATTCATATGAAAACGATTTTTTGTGATTTTAAAATCTTTCAAAACATTAAATTGTCAAGGATTAATATAATTTTTTTTATTTCGAAATTTCCTGAAACATTCATCATTTTCATTCAATAAAAAAGCAAAGGTTTTCGTTGCAAGGAACAGACGATGCAAGCATCATGAATGGATCATTCATAACAAATTTTAAATACGGATTTGCGTTAACTAAATACATACAAGTTTTTAAAAAGTGGAATATTTTCGTTCGGGTTTTTCATTTCTCATTTTTTAAGAACATTTCTTAAAATTTTTAACGCCGAGAGGTATTTTTTTATAGGTTAATGTATAATAAATAAAAATGTGCATAAAAATGGAAAGAATCTGAAGAATTAAAAAATATGTATTAAAATTACCCCAATTATATTTGGAAAATAAAAGAGCAAATAGATCGACTCTACCAATTTGTAAATTAAAAAGTAATAGTTGTTAATATGTTTGTAAAAGAAACTTATCAAAATATTTTGTTTTAAAAAAATCGATTATATTTTGTTCTAAATATTTTGAATTAAATTCTAGTCCGATGACATTGAATTACATATTATTAGAGATTTGCTTTGATCATGATAGAGTCTAAAATAAGCTAAGATTTTACTATTGCTCAAAAATAGAATATCACAATTGTTTCCCATTGGTTGCTAAAAATATATGTCAACATTTTAATATGTCCAATAAGCCTGTTATTCATCTAATTTTTAATAGAAATATATTATTTGAATATTATGAATAAACATTCAACAATCAATTAATAACAAAAATCATAATAATGCATAAAATATATTTAAATGCTTTTGGATTGTCCTGTAATACAGTTATTTTAAACATTTTAGGAATCAATTCTTCTTGAATTATGAATATTGATTATTGAACTTTGTACTTTATGCTCTCAATTTTTATAATTCAGTATCTATTTATAATTAAAAGCCCTCGTAGAAAAGACTGCCATAATGTTAATTTCAATATATTTAGGTTGAAACATCAAAAATATGCATTAATTCATAAAATGTTTAAAATAACTGTATTACAAGGCGATTCAAAAGCATTTAAATATCTTTTAACGCAGCAATTTTAATTTTTGTTATTAATTGATTATTAAATAATTTATTCATATTATAATAAAATTCTATTAAAAAGCAGACGAATAACATATTTATAGCTCATATTAAAATATTGATATATATTTACACCAATCAATGGGATAAAATTGCAGTATTATATAAAGGAATAATAATAAAATCATTGCTTATTTTAGACTCTATCATCATCAAAGCAAATCTCTGAAAATATTGTAATTAATATTATGTATTTATAGAGTTTTGATGTAATGAAAAGAAATCAAATTTTAAAGTGTAAAATTTGATTGTTTGTATTCGTTAGAATTTAATCAATATTATTACTTCTAAAACTATTATTTTACTGTCTATCATCCGGAAGAGAATATCTCTAGAAACGTCGTAAACAGTTATATTTATATATAAAAGTTAATGTTGTGGAAATGTTCTGATACGTTTTAAAATCTCAGAAATTATAGTTTTGTTAATAAATAAACAATGTAAAAACAAAAAATAGAAAAGGCAGAACTAATCTATATCAATAAAGGAAATTGAATGAAAGTCGTAATTAAAATTTCAAAAATAATGAGTTATTTTTTGTTTTAATGAAAGAAAAATTACCTCCACCTGAAGCTGCAGCTCCACTAGCAGCACCTATAAAATATAAGTACACATAATTACAGATTCAAAAGTTTTTATAGTTTGGTAAAGAGAAGGCATTTCTTTCTTCAGTATTTATTTTTCATATCTTCAAACTCACATTATAAATAATTTTTCAAAAATATGGTCAGAATTTCTAATGCCTAAGGCTGATTACACACTGCTTCTTTGACCGATGTTTACGAACTCTCATAGAAATAGAGAATTTGCTCTCACGACGGTAGAGTCGACACAATTCCATCAACAAATACATTTACTTTAACGGTGTGATTTAAACTATGCTCAAGAGTGATTTGAAATGAACAGATTCTATCCTTATTGTTATTTTGTCGAGAAATGAAGAAGAAAAAATTGACTCGATTTATTCAATTATTGGGAAAAGAGGCAATAGGAGCTTTTTACACGCCATTTGAATATTTGAGGAAAAAGAAATTGGATTTGAAATTTTTCAATTATTCAGAATTAAGAATTTCTTTGTAGAATTACATAGGCGGCTAAATATGAAAATCTGGAATTCCAATCAGCCTGTAAAAATGCTGGAAATAATCTATAAGAACTAACTTTTGAAATAAACTGGAACATTAAATTGCATTCTGTAAAATACACGTTTTATTTACACTTATTTTCGTATATTGTTATTATAAAGTTTTGGAGGTAACCTGGTTTATTGATGCAATTTCATAAAAACATACAAATATCAACAGCACCTTGGAGCCTATGTTTAAGCATAAAGTATAATAAAATATTAGTATAAGTTTAATATTAATATACATAAATTATATAATTAATGTTACCATTCATTTCTGCTAATGGACAATTGAATGGTAATACCCGTTTTATTTTATCCTTTTATTATGTATTTTCCAGATACAGAAAGAACCAAAATTTAATACTGTTGTTCATATAGAATTTTGGCTGTATAAAAATTTGCTAAGGCCATGAAACATTTGAAAGACGAAAATAAAATATTCAAATATCGGTTTTATCTAGAAAAATATACATAGAATGCGCTTTTGCTATTCTCAGCAATAAATGGAAATATTCCATTCTTCTGTTAATGTTCTAGCATAATTTACGCATGATATTATTAAAGCCTGTATTATTTTTATAATTATCTTATTAACAGAGATGGATACATGATTGAAGATATAATGTCTATTATAGGATTGAAAGATATTCAAGTGGAGAATATTACAAAAGAACACTTCAAAGCAAATAATATAAAGAACATTCTATGTAGATATTTTATTACAAATGCCGGCATGGTTTCTTGGCACACATCTACAGTATAAAAATAATCTTAACGCCCCATTAGAGACAGATAACTGTAAAATAAGAATCTTTCTTATTTGAAACAAGTATTGCAATAAGAAAAAAATCTTTTTCTTCATATTATTTTTATTTACTTGTAAAATATGTTTGATTCATTAGAAATAAAAGCTCAATAACATTTTTTTGAAAAATGTAATATTGTAACTAATTTTCCAATAATGTTTTTATTTTTACAAAAGAAAAAAAAACGTTTTTTAATAACAGCTCAGAAATAAAAAAGAATTTATAGTTAAATCAAGAAACAATAGTGAAATGTAAATGAAATACTTTGGAACTAGTAAGTATTTCTACGTTCTTTTCTAGACTCTCAAAATTAGATATTTTACAATTCCATCTTTTTCGTTTCTTACTATTAATTCACACTATTTATTTATATATCCTGTTCAATTTTTCAATCGTTTATAAAGTACTATTTATTCCCTCACTGAAGCTCAGATGCATTTTTTTAAACTTGTAGAGGATGACACTTGATGTAAATGGAGTTTTTAAAAAATATTAATTAATTTATTAAATTTAATTAATTTTTAATGCTTTAAATAGAGTTTTAGCAGTTTAAAAAACAGTCAGTAGCTCAATCGGTAAAATGCAGGTATTTAAATATTCTTTACGTGAGAGTGAAGAATGCGAGTTCAATTCTTGAGAAAATCAATAATTTTCCGATGTTTAATAATTTTTTTAGATAATTATTTAATAAAAAATAGCTGAAATAAAAAATTTCTTTGTTGACCTAAGTAAGAATTGAATTATTTTTATATTACTTGTTTCTTGCAAGTACATACGAGAAAGTGTGGATTTCCTATAATTATTGCTCATTTTTTCTTCAAATAAATCAAAGTCATGATGAATTTCTGTCTTTAAATATCTTTGAACAAGTATTTCTTGGATTAAAGCAATTAAAATTTTAATATAGATATTTAACTCACTCATCTTCACAATAAATGAAAACTTATTGATGCTGAAATTATGTTTCATGCTGGAAGATCAACTCACCGTGAAAAAGCAACCTAGACATTACAAAAACACGGCATATGTGAACTCGCATTTGACTATACCGTCAGCGCTAGAGGCAGTCGGAGTCTGTACAAAGTGCGCTAAAGGCAAATTGACCTAGCAAGCCTAATGTGTAAGCTCTAATATAGTTCAATACACTACTAACGTTATGTCGGGACAGCGAATCTAGTGATCGGTAAAATACGCAGTGTGTGTGCTTAAGAACCTTTAATAATTATATTGAGATTCATTTTATTTTTATAGATATTTTAAAACACGATTTGTTTTCAGAATGTACTTTTACTGACATATAATAATTATACATTCATTGATATAACAATTTCTGTACCAAAAATTTATAACTACAGAATTTTCTATAAATTATAAAATCAACAATGCATAAAAAATTACAATGTTTTATTATAATTTTGATTTAGTATGTATACAAAAGAAATCCAACGCAAATCTGGTTTTTTTCCTAGTGTAAAAAAAAGGTGGAGAAAATTATGTACATATAATAAACGGATGAGCTGTGTTAAAAGTCATGCAGCTAATATAATTTTTAAAATGTACTAAAAATTTTTCAATCAGTTTACTCAAAATCTTATAAAAAATGAATATTTGCATTTAGTTTTAGTGAAAATTTGAAGAGCTAAAAATAATGCAGCAAAGGTAAAAAAAAATTTGAAAAATTCTAAATATATATAAATATATTAAAATGGTAGCATATAATTATAGCAATAAACGAAATAAAATTAAAATAGGGTCAATTAATATTCAATTAGTATTTTAGAATCTATCACCTATAAGAACACACATCTAGTAACATTACAAATATTCCGTGTATTTATAAATATAATATTTTCATGTAGTAGAAAAATTCAGATGCGTTTTAAAATTTAGAAATTATTATTTTGCATTTGATAAACATAAATAAACAGTAAAAAAAACAGAAATAGAAGTGGTAAAAATTTTACATCAATAAAGGTAATTAAATTGCAGTAAGAATTTAAATTTACAGCAAGAAATTACAAAAATAATTGGATAATTTTTATTTTATTTAATGGAAAATTACCTCCTCCTCCAGCCGCAGCCGCACCAGCAGCACCTTTAAAACATAATAATAAACTTTTATTTTTATGAATTGTAATAAAAGGAACAACTTCTTCGTTCAATATTTTCTTCATAGTGATTCAAATTTCGCAAAATTTAGTAAAAATTTTCCATACAAATAAATGCTTAAATATATGGTAAAAAATTGCAAATTTTCAAATATCTAAAAACATTTAATATTTATCTTTACTTTTTCCATTTTTTGGAAATTTACGAAAGCATTTTTTTCATAAATGACCCTTGCGTTCTTGTGAGTCATGACACAATAACATGAGCAGTAACAAAAAGTTTCATAATTTATATTTAATATTAGTCAATTACACATTAATTCAACATTTAATGAATAAAACAATTTATGTTCTAAATATTTGTAGTTAGATTTATTTATGAATTTATAGTCCTTTAAAGAAAAACTTAATGACGATCAATAATAGTTTTGATTTAGCATCTCACTGATTTAGAAAAATATTCCGAATCAGTAGTTTTTTTCACTGAATAATAAAGTTTATAATGAAGGGAAACAACCATTCAAGCATAATAAAGGAATGATTGATTAATTCTCAACTTTCAATAGGACTAAGGCAAACATTTAATCTTTTTAAAAAGTATTTAAATATTTTCTTTCGGATTACAGAAGCCATAATTTTTGAATATTAATTCCATATAATTTTAAGCTTTAAAATGTAATGCTTTAGAGATTAATAACTATAGATTGGGTACATATTCATAAAATTACATAGCTGCTCATGCCTACAATAAATAATTATTTGTTAAACATTACCTCCGCCGCCCCAACCAGCACCTGAAAATAAAAATAAAAACATTAAAATTACCGAACTGCATTTTTAACCAAAGATTATAACTTCTTAAAGTATTTGTCAAAAAAAAAAATAAAAAATAAAATAAGCAAAGCATTTTGCCTTAGAAGAAAACCAGTTATTACATTTTTAAACGTATTTTAATTTTGATCCAAACTCAATATTTTCCACTTGCATATTTCTTGAATTACAAATACTCATTATTCAGAATGATGTAACGACTTTTAAGCATATTAGTATCCTTCCGTACTCTCTATTCAGTTAATGTATAGAATTAAATGTTTTAATAGTATACATCACAACGATGATATTTTCAGTAGTTTTTTGCTAAAACCATAAAAATAAGCATTACGCTTGTAAATGCTTAAAATAATAATACAGGCACTTCCACAAATATCTAAAATGTTTCCGCCCATTATTTTGGTGTATAATAAGAATACTCACTTATTGCTGAATGTTTTCTCTGTCGAATTAATTAAAGACAGCAAACTTTGATGAAAAGGGCGATGAATAGCTTGTTTAACGGCTGATTAAAAGGGTGGCATATATTTATGATAATTAGTGAAATAAGGTTACACATTAGTATTTTATATTAAGATATTGATATTGCAAGTATTAAAATTATATATTTAGTAATAGGTTAATATTACATAATAGGATAATAATAGGGTTAAATATTATTTTAGTATCAATTATTTATAGAAGTATATATCTGATGAAATTGTAAGGAATTCTCTGTATTTATAAAGACAATGATTTAATCTAGCAAAAAAATCGGATACATTTAAAATTAAAAAATTATATCTTCGCATCAATAAAATTTTTAATTTATCTGAATAATGCGAAACAAAAAATAGAAGGGATAACACTAATCTGCACCAATAAAAGAAAGTGAATTACAGTTTAAAAAATGTAAACAGCATGTGAATATAAAATCAGTGGGTTAGTTTCTGATTAATTCAATGAAAAATTACCTCCTGCTCCAGCTGCACCAGCAGCACCTATGAAATATAAGTATACATAATTATAAATTCAAACTTTTATATAGTATAATGAATAAGAGGGATTTCTTTCCCTAATATCTATTTTTTATACTCCTTTATAAAAACTTCTACTTATAAATTCTCCATACAAATTAATTTTTATTCATTTAATTAAGTTTTAAGCACATACACAAGATAATAAATAGAAATTTGTATCAACAACCCAAAATTTGTAACAACAAGTCTTGTTATGAATTTCAAATCTTTCATTACAGAAAAATTATAAATATTTTAAAGAATTTTGAATTAGAATCTCACTAAAAATATCAGAAACAAGAAGAAATTTTCCTTTTAATAAGAAAAAAGCCAAACCCTTACAGATGGAAAGACATCATGCACACATAATAAATAGTATGTTGATACTGAACTATAATGATTTACATTATGCAACTTTTTAAGAGTTTAAAAAGTATTGAATTGTTTCTGTTCAGTTACCCAATGTCATGTGCAAAATGAATAGGTAGATTTGTTTCTGTTTTTTTATTTTTTTAAAATTTTAAATGCTGAAAAATAGAGTTACAAAGTTGTAATGTCTGTGAAAAAATTATACGCATAAATAGAAAGTATTTCAATTATGCAATAAAAGATAATTTATAAAACTTTACCACCGCCGCCCCAACCTAATAATAAAAAGCCAATGAATGTATATCCAAATGCTTCTTTTAAATAGAGAATAATATTTCATATATCTTCATATTAATTTGTAAACAAAAGTTGTAAGAAGTTTCAAAAATAATTTTAAAAATAAATATATAAATATTTGCTAATTACTTTGAATTCAAATCTAATTATATAATATCCCAATGATAAGTTTCTTCTTCAATTAGAATGAATTATAAGGAATTTAAATATAATGACATATTTTCCTCCTTTCTTACTATATATTATTATAGTACAGTAAATTGAGTTTAATTAAAAGTTTTGAAAAGTAAAAAGAAGCATAAACATTAATTTGATTTATTTTCGGTTGATAATCATAGATATATAATTTAAAGTGATCAATTAAAATAACATTACTTTTAGACCTTCCAAAATTAATTTTCTTTTATATATTCCTTTTTCTGTAATGAGTACTCACTTGCTATTTCACATGTGTTAAACAGCAAATTGACGATATTTAACAAACTTTAATAATAAGATGAATATCATATTTATATATGGATTAAATTAATTGCATATATTCATAACAATGAAGAAAATAAAATTGTGATATTTAATTATTGGATGACTAATATATTACAGTTTATAAAGCATATAAGAATACTTCTAATATCATCTCATCTATTTCTACATATATAAGCAGTTAAAATTTTAGAGTAATATAAAATTTCAGACCATTTTAAAGTTTAGAATTCATAGTTTTGTATTTAACACAAATTGAAAAGAGCAATAAACAACAAAACATAAAAGAATCAAAGTCATACTACACCATTAAATGAAATTTAATGTGATTAAAAATAATTATTGCAATTTCGATAAATAAAAATAAACTAAATCTTTGATTTAAGGAAAAGAAAAATACCTCCACCTCCAGCTGCAGCTGCACCAGCAGCACCTAAAAGTATTCACATACATTATAATTAGAATTAAAAATTTAAGTGATGCAGTAAAGAGGAAATACTTCTTAATTTATTTTTTTCCCCCTTCAACTCATAAACAATCATGGATGTCAATAGGGAACAAAATATAACATGCAAATGAAATCGGATTATGTTATTTAATTAAAATATAAAAGTGCATAAATTGTGGATCGGCATATAAATAATAATATAAATTGTGGATCAGGTAAATCCCTTTTTTAGATACTTTCATGTATTTAAGAAATTAATTTTAAGGATTTGTGTTCAAAATAGCTTATCACGTTTTCTAATCGCTTAAATTGTAGCTGATTGTTAATAAAAACACTCAAAATATATTTTGAAAGGAAAATCTAAGAAGTTAAGATATTACCATAAGTTGGTTTAAATCTAGCACTCACATTTTTTCAACAAATGAATTGAATTAGTATATTGCACAGATTGTAATAAAAAAGATACAATGGGCGTGTATAGTATTCAACCGGAAACAAATATGCAAAACACAGTAAAAAGTCTTTTCGATTTCAGTTCAATATTTCTAATTTATTAAAATGCCTTTTTGTTATTTTAATTCTTTCCTGCCTGTATAAATAAAAGATTCCAAACCAGAAAAGACAACAACAATGACTTTCATTATAAAAGCTATCAAAAGAGAAAAAATTTCTCACTTGTTGACAGCTAATTTTCTCTGCCAAAAATTCATATCTTGGCATTGATTTGAATACCATTATAAAAATATGCATTAAAATAGGAAATGTTTAACGTAATGTCTTTTAACACCTTTCAGAAGTTCCTTTCTTATATTCTTAATTTTTAAGAGCATTTTCTTATTGGTGGATTTTTGTTCATACCAGTTGAATGATATGAAATATTTATTAATATTAAAGTTATATTTGAAAAAAAAAACTGGTACATACTTATTTTATATTTACATTCAATGAAATGGTAAAGGAATGTTTTATGATAAAATCAATTAATTTTTTATAATATAATATTTTTTTTGCATTGTTATTGGGATAGATCATGTATGATAGCATGTATCTGATAATATCGTACTGAATTGTACTTTTTTTTTGAAAATGTTTTTATGCTATTAAACATTAATGAAAACTTTTGAATTAAAGAAATGGCATATGCCTTTCGATAAAACTTTAATTATGAGTTAAAAAATGAGCAAAACTTTATAAAAAAGACAAAAATATATTATGTTAATCAGGAAAACTGAATTGTTATGACATTTAAATGCTGCAGCTTAGAAAAGTATGAATAATTGATAAATATTTTATCTTATTGAATGAAAAATTATCTCCTCCTCCAGCCACAGCTGCACCAGCAGCACCTATAAAATATATGCATGCCTTATTACTAAAGATGTAGTTTACGTGGTGTAAGGAAAAGAAGATAATTATTTTGTATATGTGACTGTATTCTGCAATTCAAATGAAGATTTTTGCTCGAGTTAGCAACACTATTTAGTCTACTAAACAGAACTGCATTCTTCTTTAACTTTTTATGAATTAAAACCTACAAAAATCTTAAATTTAAATGTAAATTCTCTGCATACAAAAATTTATAAATATAGAATAGGAATTCATATATATTAAAGAGCACAAAAGCATTTAATAATTATATTTTATTTAAAAATATACAATTTTTTATAGAATGAATTATATACATATGCCATAACCCTAAACAAGGTATTTCATTCCGAAATAAGCAGAAAGAATAACCATCTTTATAAAATTTTAAGAAATTTCTATAGAAAAGATAATTTTCCATTTGCTGATATCCCATTTTCTAAGAAAAAAATTTATATCCTACAGATATTTAAAGAAGGCACTCAAAAACTATGCATCAAAATTAGATAAGTTCAGAATAATAATATTTTAAGTTCTTTAAAATAAATTTAAATTCATTTTATGCATCAATTTTGTGTCTGCAAGAAATAATAGATTGCTGAAGAATTTTTATTTTCAATGTAAATGATATTAAATTTATATTAATATAAACATGCATTTAAAATATTTAAATGTTAACATATATTTTTAGTATTCAGTAAAATCAGTAGATAACATTATAAGATAGAATAAGTAATTACGTTTCGATATATCATCCGTAATAAAAAATTTCTTTTCACATGAAAATAAATTTTACATTTTTATGCGGTAACCTTTAATAAAACTTTTAAACACACTTTAGAAATTATAGCTTAATATTATAAAAACACAGAATAAAATTCTAATTTTTAAAAGCATCCCAATTTCTAAAAATTTTAACTAAGTTCTTTGTTTCCAAATTTTTTAATTAAATTTTCTTTTACAGCATTTTCCATTTATGAAAACATAAAATCGGATTCAGATTTCTGATTAATAACCATTTCATAATGAAACCTCAATTTAACAACAAAAAATTTCATGCCGAAACAGAAACAGAAAAAAAAACATTGTTTAGTTATTAAGTTCTCTAAAATAATGCAGCAAAATTGCAATAAAATTGTCCATAAAAATACAATCATCTTAGACATATATTAAACAATTATTCCAGAAAAATTACTTCCACCACCCCATCTAGAGTCTGAAGAATAGCAAATGCATTTGAAATTATCGGCTTGGTTAAAATATTGTTTGCAAACAATAGCGCTATATAAATTGCCTTCAAGAAATATTAATTTTATTCTACTTCTGACATGAGATAACATTTTAACGTATTAAAACTCACAAACATGCTTTAATGTTTAAAAGTTGTTTTTATTCTACAAAATTTTATTCATGAATGAACAATGAAAGACAATTGAATTGTTGTAAAAATTTAAAGGAAAAATGGAAAAATAATTGTAAATCTTTTTTATGAAAAATTACCTCCACCTCCAGCCGCAGCCGCACCAGCAGCGCCTATGATTTATAAGTAAACATTATTATTACAGTAAAATTTTATATAATGTAATAAAATGGAAGTATTCTTTCTTTAATTCTTTTTATACAGAAATATTCAAAATATTACAACTTTATGTAAATTTTCTGTACACACATATAAACTTATAAAGACATAATATAAAATTCTTATTTTTAAAAGCATCATAATTTTTAATAATTTTAGCAATTTTAAAATCAGTTTTCTTTTTTTAAAACTTTCTTTTTATGACAGATCTTAAACAATACACAACATAACCTCAATTTCCCCACATATAAGAAATTTCCAACGAAAAAGTGCAACAAAATAATATAATATAAAACAATATTGCAAAGTTATAATAAATATGTTCATATATACACATAGCATTTCAAGAATACAATACGGAATTTTTTTAACTTTACCTCCACCGCCCCACCCAGCACCTGAAAATAAAAAGCAAATGCATTTAAAACTACTCAACTACTTTTTAAAATTGAAGAATACTCTTTTTTATGTTTGCAATAAATAGTTTTATTATCCTGCAATTCTAGAAACATGAATTATTCACATTTATAAAGCTAACTTTTTAAATGTAATAAAACTTTTGTTCCCACTTTAATGATTAGAAATTTATATTTTCGCATTCAATGAGATTTTGAAAATTACAAAACGAGCAAGTAAAATTTTGCTATAACAGAAAAAGAAAATTTCTTCGTACTGAAAATTTCAACCTTTCAGTTAGGAGTGTAAAAGAAATTTGTAATTTTTTAAAATGAAACATTACCTTCACCTCTAGCTGCAGCTGCACCAGCAGCGCCTATAAATTAAAGATAGACATCATTAATTTCAGACATTTATAAGGTGTATGGAATGGAATAGTGCAATTTAATAAAAATTCTTTGCATACATATATAAATCTATAAAAATATAGCATGAACTTCTAATTTTTCACAAATTTCATTAACTTCCTACAATACAAGTTTATTTTTATTACAAATTTTTAAAACTTTTCTTTATTTGATTTTTTTAATGGCAGGCATTAAGCCAGATTCAAAGTTCTAAGTGATAATTATTACATCATGGAATCTCCACTTAACTGCAGACAATTTTCTAACCGGAAAAGGCAACATAAGATTTATTTCATTCATTTAAGAGCAGTCAGTAGGAAAAATAATGTTCCATTCAAAAATATGAAGTTTTAAAATTTTTAGCTAAACATCATTTCTGAATTTTAAACATAAAGTTCAAAACGATGTTTATTTTAAAATAATATAGTTTTGTATTATAATCTCACTGGCATGCATTTAAAGAATGTGTTTTTTTCCGAAATAAAGAAAAAAAAATTCACATTGTAGTAAAATTATCAAACACATTTCAGGAATAGATAATTGATGCTGAGCTTTTAATATGATTTATCTTCTACAACTGTTAAAGTTTCAAAAATCATATAAAAATATTCTTTCATCAAACTTAAAAAAATGTACAAAATGAATATTTGTATTTTGCTTTCTCGAATGTTTTAAATGCTAAAAAACAATACCTCAAAGTTGTAATAAACATCCATATAAATACAAACCAACTCAAGCATAAAATTAGATAATTATTTGTTGAACATATAACTTAATTCAAATTTTAAGGTTAAATAAATCAGAACAATAAACTGTATTCATTCTTCATTCATTTATACCGTATTTTCTATGCCAAAATTCTGGTGTAGTTACTATTTTATAACTTTAAATCCTTGAAAGCACTAAATTAACTGAATATTTAAAATTTTGTATTTAGAATCTCATTCGAAAATACATGAAGCAAGCTTTTCCCTCAATGAATAATATAGTGACCACGTTACAGGAAAGACATCACGTGTATATAATATAGATGGTTGATAACGAATGTTTCGTGAGTTTTACTTTATTTTAGAGATAAATGCATCATAAATTAAACATATTTTGCATAAATATATAAAGCATAAAGAAAGAATTATTTGTATAACATTACCTCCGCCACCCCAACCTATACCGAAAAAAAAATGCATTATAACTAACTACCCAGCAATTTTTCTAAATCAAATAATATTTTCCCTTG
This sequence comes from Argiope trifasciata, assembly GCA_026543055.1. Classification (NCBI taxonomy): domain Eukaryota; kingdom Metazoa; phylum Arthropoda; class Arachnida; order Araneae; family Araneidae; genus Argiope; species Argiope trifasciata. The sequence goes on along the minus strand of JAPMOQ010061697.1, from coordinate 1,259,132 downwards.
TATTTCCTAACAAATGCTGTAAAACAGTACAGTGTGCTTTGCCATATACTAAACACAATCTGATATATTTATGTTAAATATTCAAATTTAGACCACATTCCAATGGTGTATTTGTCCTTGATTTGCGAACATTTTTCCCGCATTATACTGTAAGCAATTTTAAATAGAAAGACATATTGCTTCCGTTGGCATAATTCATTATTATGGTTCAATTTGTTATATTAAGTCAAGTTTTTAAGTAAGTGAAAATGCTAAATGAGAGCTTTTACATACTTTAGTTTAACATCCAAAAATAGGCTTTCAGATGCAATTAAAACAGTAGTTTTTCTTATCTTATGAAACAAAATTTAAAATTGGTTGGATTTTTTTGGTTTTTTTAATTCGGAATAATAATTTACAAGTAAACTTGTATTGATGC